>OX376372.1:60534841-60974841 GCA_947369275.1 Nemotelus nigrinus
ACCAAGTTGTTTCTTGAATGAAATCTAATATTCATTTAAAACGCAAAAGTCATAGATATCTACTCATATGAAGTTTACTTTGACTTGTTTATTTTGTTTATATAATAAGAATTTAACTTCCTTCTCCGAGAATATTATAGATGGCTAATCACAAACTACGCTGGTTGTCATTTCAGCTCCAAAAGTCGTGCATCCAGCGTTCAGTTAACTAAGCTATGAGTGTAGGCTTAGGAAAATAAATAGTGATGGGCAAAATGGCTCTTTGAAGGGAGCCAGCTCCGTAAAACACACTCATTTTAAAGAGTTGCTCTTTAAGAGCCATTCAAAAGAGCCGCTTCAAGCAAATTTTTTTATGGTTGCAAAAGTATAAAGTCAACCGCTGTTTCTTGTTGTTTTAATAATAATAAGCTTTAATCAAATATTACATAACTTTAAAAATATAATAAAGCATATAATATAAATTTAAAAATAAACCTTAAATTAAAAATCAATCCGGGTAACTATTATATAATCATAACTGAAAATCTTTCCATATTATAAATTATTGTGTAAAAATAGCAGTTGTGTTATTCGTGTTAGTGATAAACATGATCTCTTTTCAGTGAGCACGTACCCACTTGTTGAAAATACTCGTTTACAGAGGACTGAAGTGGCCACTATACCCAATCGTTGCTTCACTGTCTCAAAAAGTCTGGGATCTATATCTATCTTTTCCTTCCACCATTTGAGAGGGTCAGCAGTTCTGATTATATTTACATGCCGTAAATTCTTATTCATTTCGTTAATGCTTGCAGCTACATAGCTTTGCTGGCTTCTTATGCTGTTGACTTTGTCGTCAAATTTTCGCCACAGCAAACTTTGCGTTCCTTGTGCTGCAGCTACCAAAATTAGATGTTCATCACTTGGTGTGGAAATTTGTAATTCACTTGCTTTTTTGCATAAGAACTGGTCCACACAGCTCCTTCAAATAAGTTGCACTTTTTGATTGGCTCGCTCCTGAGCGACCCATCACTAAAAATGTGTAAAACATTGGACTATACCACGAGTGTTGTCGGGAAATCCCGATCTAAGAAAGTCTATTTTGTGGATAACAGTTGCAGATTCTGGAAATAAGGTGGAAAGAGACTCTGACTCTAAAGTTGAGTCCCTATTACATTTGCTGCTCCTGCCTCTCGGTACCACGCGCCAAGCGACTTCTATGTATTGAAATTCACTTACCTCCTAAACTACTGGCCATCCCATTCTAAAACTTTTATGATAAAATAAGTATACTTTAAGCTTTGTTTTGTTATAAAAATAAACAAAATTAACCTGGCCCAAATTATTCAAATTAGTGTATACTTCCGGTTTCACATATGAAAAAAAAATTATTTTTCAAATCTAATTTCAAAATTAAAAAGAACAGCTAATTTTCTATACCAATCAATATGTTTAATGTTTTTTAGATTTTGTTTTGAATCTCAGAATTGGCTTCCAAAAATACCATTTATCAATTTCTTCAGTTATTCAGAATCCCATAGCTCAGCAACTAAACCTCATAGAAACAAAAACTTGTGCATCCACATTCATATCTTCTAGAAGTATCATTATGCACAATATGAACAAAATCCAGAACCTCGACTTTCTTTCGTTGTCCGCTTCACGTGAAATGCCCCTTTTATAAAATGGTATCATATTTGCCGTGCGACCTTTTCCTCAGCCAGCTAGCTCAGTTCGGTCTTGGGCTTTTGGGAGATGCTTTATTCGTGCTGCGGCACGTGCACGGTATTACAAACACACACAAATTGAGAAGGCAGAGGAAAATTGAGTATAGGAATCTTTATTAGAAAGACCTTACCCTGTAGTCATAATATACTAATTTATTTAACAAAAAACTTCCAATTAACAATGGCAAAACGAACAAATATAGCTTTTCTTTTTAAAGCAAAACTGAAAGTGAAAAGAATTACTATTAATAGTTTATAGCAATTTCAAAAATAACCTATTGACTCTCTTTTTTATACAATTACGTCCCGAACCCGACCAGAATTGGTTAACAACATATTCTTTAAAAAAAACGGGTGCAATTAACAAAACAACAAAAAAATTCGTACCATTTCATAACAAACCTTTATGTAAAAATAATTAAATATTCAAATTAAAGTAATAAATATTTACCTTAATCTATAAATCAAAAACACTCGCACCAGAGAATTGAGAAAAACCAATTTTCTAATGTGGGGACACATAATTACACAATCCACAATTACACATCCATAATTACACAATCCACAATTACATACACAGACTTTAAGCCTAGTAATGTATTCGACGAACGAAATACAACCAAAACGTCTGTGCGGAACCGAGCGAAATAAAGTTCCGCACACCGACACCGGGGTCAATATAAATTGCCACTGATGGCATTTAACAAGTGCATTACATTTTTCAATTCGGTGCATATAAATTTAACTAACCGGCATCAAAAATGATATTATCGGCAAAACAAAAATTACTGTTGCAAGGATAGTTACAAAAACAATGAATTTAACAATACCTAGTAATCAAAAGTATTAAATTTAGTATCAATTTAGAAATTTATTTTCTCTTTTCCGAACGAAACTCGAAATTTAACAAAAAAAATTTTTGTTTTAAATATTTTATTTATATTTCCTTATAATAACACATCAAAATACAGTTATTTTAAAAGAAATAATTATGTTCTTTAAACTACTTTGAATCTTAAAGCTAATGTTCCATTCGAAAGCTTATGAATCAAACAAGGATAATAATCAAAGTTATCAATGTTACAAATATCAAATGATTGTAAGTTTTCTTTTAAAATATAAGAATTCAAATGCTTGTCTAAATCTATTTTAAATTGCCCACAGACTAAAACCAGACTATTTTGATGAAAAATTATTTCAAAAATCCTATTAAGGCGGTCGTCTAGTGTGTCAGATAATAAAAATCGTTTTTTTTTTGTTCATAAATAACATCTAAAACATGTATAGAAAACGTGGGTAACAGAATTTTTCGAAATTTGAAGCCGTTGAAAAGTTACAGCCGTAAATCGTTGGAGGTATACAGTATTACCGTAGTAGGTTTGCGTAAACCGTAGGAGGTATACGCTGACTTTGGCATTGAATATTCTCGAGCCTAGCTCCTTACTTGGCTCTTTTGTGTAACCAAATTGTAGTAATTGTATCAACGGGTACTCAGAACTGTTCACAAACTCAAAAATCTGGATTTTGGCTCCGAAGCATCTTCATTCTGGTGCAAAAGTTGTCAAAATCGCCACATTTCTGACGGTGCTAATCTTCAACGAAGGATTCGAACCTATCCTAAAAGTGATGGAAGTCATAACAGTAAATATTGGCCAAACAGAGAAAAGGGAACGTCCTTGCATGACTTCTTTGAAGAAGAGAAAGGTGTACTCTATGGTCCAGGCATAGCAGTATTATATACAACAACTTTCAAACGCGTTTTTCTCAAAACACGATTTTTTTCAAACTGCTGCCATGATATCTTTAAAACTATTTGATTGATTCTGCGCAAATTTATACAGCAATTTAACTAAATACAGTCTGTCAAGAATGAGTTTACCATAGGAAAAATATTCAATTTTTGATCTTTCTAATTATAAAATACTACTTTTTATTTATGTAGATGCATTTTTTTTTCTTAATTATAGTTATTTACATTATTTTCAACCGATATATACAAAAAAAATACAACTTCGATGCAAAAAAAGAACGAAAAGACCAACGAAAACAATTATTGCAATTCTTAAAGTGTCAAGAAACTCTTTACACAAATTATTATTGTATTTAATGTTTACACATTTTCAGGATATTTAATATTATTTGGTATATTTGATATTTGGTATGGCCACTTTTGGCATTCACCACGCATTGCAACCGATTCTACATTGAATGAATAAACTTTTGCAGGTCATACGTTGTTGTTATTTTTGCCATTCTTTGAGAATCGCAGTTTTTAAGGCAGTTCGGTTTTTGGGTTGCCTTTTTGCGACTTTTTTTTTTAAGTAGGCCCATAGATTCTTGATGAGATTTAAGTCAAGACTCTGGGCTGGCGTATCCATCACTTTTCCGCAGTTGTATAAGAGCCACATTCGCACCATGTGCGCCTTATGTTTGGGATCGTTGTCCTGGTAAAACTTAAAATTTGGTTTGTTGTTATGCATAAACCCGAATTTCTGCGCACTGCTTACCAAATAAGTTTTAAGGATATGCTTATATTGTTGGGCGTCCATGGTTAACTCGATGAATGCCAAGTTTCCTACTCCTCTGCTTGAGAAGCAACCCCAAATCATAGCGGATAACTTACCAAATTTTACAGTCGGAATGATATTTTGATTTTTCAACGATGTTAAAGGCTTGCGCCACACTGTAGTCGGTCCATCATTGTAGTACAACATCATTTTCTTATCTAATAACATCATTCGTCTCAGAATATGACGTCGTCCCAAAAGTCAACGGGTTGAGAAAGATGCATCATAGCGAAGGAAGAACGCTTTTTGATGTTTAGTGCAGAAAGCAGTGGTTTCTTTCGTGCAGCTCTTGATGAGAACTTATTTCGAAGGATGAACTTTTGTACTGTTTTATGGGAAAAAGTAACATCATACTCTTCCTTGAGTTCTCTAGCAAGGGTTCTGGTCGAAATTCAGGGGTTTTATCAAGTTTCCTTATCATAAGGCACTCTATACTTTTAGATATTTTTGGTTTTGGGCCACCTCCACACTTTGGCTCCAATCTATCCTCATTTTCAGCACAATTTATAACGTTATAGACTATCATTCGTGCTGCACAAAACATTTCCGACAGTTCCTACGCACTTTTACCTAATTGGTGATTATAGTATATCATCTGAACCAACTGAAAGGATAATCTTTTGCCTGACATTTTAAAACACAATATCTCACTTATTTATGCGTACTAGCCAAAAATTAATTACACACTGATGATCAAATTCATAGAACTTTACAATATAGACCAAAAATTACGGTAAATTTACCGCATCGTTGCAGTAAAGCAAACAAAAACAGTTGTGTAAAGAGTTTCTTGACACTTCAAGAATTGTAATAATTGTCTTCGTTGTTCTTTTTGTTCTTTTTTTCCATTGAAGTTGTACTTTTTTAGTATATATCGGTTGGAAATAATGCAAAGAACTATAATTTAAAAAAAAATCAATTACATAGATTAAAACTAGTATTTTATAATTAGAAAGATCAAAAATTGAATTTTTTCCCTATGTGTAAACTCATTTTTGACAGACTGTATATAACTACAAAATGACCTAAAATAATTAAGATTGCTTCATTACTTTTCATTTTGCAAGCTATACAAACCCCCAAAAAAAAACACGTAAAATTGATTTTTTTTTCTAAAGCGTAAAAAAATAAGTTTTTGGAAATCTAACTTAATTTTACTTCCCTGTAGAGTCTCAAGTTTTACGATCAAAACTGCGTTAGGTTTTTTGATTTCAGATAAGCAGAACGGCCGAAATCATGGCATCAGTGGAACACCTCTTTTCATATATGTGTTCCTGTTGGGCGGTGTATCTCCGACTATTTTGTATATGATGGCTACAAAAAATGCACAAAGTTTGTTCAAATGTTAATATAAATGATATACAATTTATAAATTATTTTATATTAATAGTTTGTCAAAAAAAAATCTACAAAAACATAACTGTTATAACATAACTGTTATAACAGAACTGTTTTATAACATGTATGATTAGTTGACTATGTGCTTTCACTTGAACTGCGACCAACTAACTAACTAACTACGAAGAACGATTTTCCGTAAAAACACGCAAATTTCACAATTTCACAATACAATTTCACGCTTAGAATTTTCACTATTTTCCAGTAAATACAATTACAATTGCTTTTTCAGTAGATGCATAATGAAAATCACTATGGCGTAGTAAATTTTACTCCCGTGCTATTAGATATATGTAGTGAAAGATACCATTTAGTAACGAAAAGTATTACAAGTATGCGGAACATACTTTTTTAATAAATCGCCAAAAGTTAATTTGGATTACTTGATAGTCATATTCATTACATATTCATGTAGTGAAAATGCTTTATTACAATGAAATCAATTTTATTTCATTGAAAATTAACAACACACCTGTGAAAATCAGCCACATTCGTCCAAATTCATAGTGATTGCAATCAAATTTGAGCTTTACTTGAATTTTCTGAAATTTGTTAGTATTATTAACCTGGATAATGAATTAAATGACACAATTTTCTCCGTGTGTTCCTCCGGTTTACTTCAACGAACTAATCTTGGACCTTTGCTCTTTAACCACTTCGTCAAAAACCTTCCTAATGTGAAGGCTTCTACTTCTCCAATGCTTGATGAGTGTTATAAATGCTACTTCTCTTGTTGCTATTATGTTTTACTACGTTCCTTCCTTTTGTGTTTTTCATGCCCTCTTCTCTTGCTCTTCAAATTAACTTAAATCGTATTGTTTCTTGGTGTGACTGTAATTACTTTTACATTGAACCCTTGTACTTTTAAGTTCTTCCTTTACACTATCTGTGACACAATTCTTTCATTTGTGGATCATTTTACTAAGCTCCTTGTTAACCTCGATCGGAACCTTTATTATGATATTCACATTCGTACCATCACTCGAAATACTTTTGGTATCGCTTGGTTTTCGTATTGTCTTTGCAGTGAACGTTTATCAATCCTTATTATTCTACGACTTGTTTGGCGCTGACCTTACCTTCATGAATATTTTCTTTCTTTCAAGTTGTTCGCGGCTGTTTGTCTTCATCTTCGAGGTGTTTTTTTATGGAACGCTTTCACGACAGTCTTATCAGGTCAATCACACTGTTTAATGCACCTTCTGCGAATACGGATGTTTATTTTCACTCGCCTGTTCTGTGTTTACTGAGGGCGCATAGTAATCTACAGCTTTGTTCTCTCCGCTAGTCTTTTGGTATTTTTAAAAGATTACTACAAAACACACTTGTTTGCCTATTTTACCCAATTAAACTTTGTATTACTTTTCATTGTATTTTGATTTTTTACTCATCTTTAAATTTTGTATTTTGATTTTGTACTTATATTGTTATATTTATTTTGTAATCAAGCATTAAACTGGTACAGAATAACTAAAAATAATTCCAAGGCTTAGAGAAGAATCCTTTGAAGCTGATTGCTTTTCTATGGCAGTGAGGACAAACACATGGGAGAAGTCGATTTCCTTATTTCTCTCACCCACACTTAACTTGTAGAGCACTGGTTTGATTCCCAGTCACCGGCAAAGTTACAATTTGTTACCTAAATTAACGGACCGCTGTACTTTAGGTTACTTGACAGGCATATTATCAATATCATATTTTAAGTATTCCCACGGCAACCCTTGCCAGGTCTATGGGTTGAAGTCGGTCACAAATTTACAATCAAGTGGATACGAGTGTAGAAAGATTAGTTTCATGACTCACTTTACCCCTGATTAACTGTTGAGAGCTGTGAAAACTCAAAGCTTGATGCGTGTCCCCCTTGGGACCTTGCGATTCGAACTTGGGACCCCACACTAGAAGCCAGTGTTCCTACTCACTACACTCTAAAAAATGGGTCTATAATTAATACTTTGATAATAGGAAATATATTCATTTTTCAGTTTAAAATAACGAATCACATATTTTTTTTACACATTCGATGTGTATTTTTACTCATTTTCGAAGAAAATTAGTGAACTCGTTTCGCCGAAAATTCATATTTCAATATATATATATATATATATATATATATATATATATATATATATATATATATATATATAAATATATATATATATATATATATATATATATATATATATATATATATATATATATATATATATATATATATATATATATATACATATATATATATATATATATATATATATATATATATATATATATATATATATATATATATATATATATATATATATATATATATATATATATATATATATATATATATATATATATATATATATATTTATATATATATATCATCAAAATGATTAAGGGACATAATCTCTGGAGTGGCTAATTCGATTGAACTGAAGCTTTCGGAAAACGTAGATGTATATAGTAGGTAGATCCACGACTTGCTAAAATTCAGATATCTTAATTCTTTTGGCGGCGGCGAGCGTTTTAATGAATTTTGAGGTACTCCTATATCTCAAAGCAGCGTAAATTTTTGTGCAAAAAAAGTATTGGGAATGAAAACTTATTATGTTTTAAGCTTGTTTATCACAAAAAATTGGAAATTTTGAGCCGTCTGTGGGTGCAGCGTGCCTAAAAGTAGGCAAGGATTTTTTTTTCCAATTTTGATTTGTCATTACTTCTGACAAAAACATTGGATCATCGTGAAATTTGCAGAGCGTATTGATGTTAACTAAAGTTTAATACACATGGATTTTCAAGGTAGTGCGGGTAACCCTGTAGCTACGGCAGGCTCCTGAAAAAAATCCTTCAAATCATTGACCCTCCTGAAAAATTTTTGATTTTTGACAAAAATTTCAAATCATTGATAAATTTTAACTTTTTGCACCGTGTGAAATTAAAATTTTTGAAATTTCGATTTGCACAAGAACTGCAACCCATCACCAAATTGCCTCTATTTTCAGCTCTCGAAAGTTCTGTTCACGAGAACTGACTCCCGGATTATTCGATCATAATGAAATTCACAGAACATGTTGGTATTAACTAGGACCAGGTTTGATAGAAGTAATTTTGAAATGCGGGTAACCCTGTGGCAGTGGTGCCATCTTGAAAAATCACTGAGAAAAAAAACAGTTTTTTGGCCTATAACTTCCGATTCAGCCATCAGATTTAAACAAAGTTCACACAATTTTTGAATCTTACTTAAGGTAACATTTGGTGAAAATTTGGCTGAAAAATTAGAATAGAATTGCCAGCTATGGTGATTTTTGTCTCTTAAATCTTGCAAATTTGCTCAGCAAAATAAAGCTTTTTTCCCTTTAACCTCCGGTGCAGTCATGATATCAAAACGAATTTTATGCAGTAAATAGACTTTAATGTGAACCAAATGTCGTAGAAATTTCGTACAAAAATTATGAGAGGGCTGCCAGCTATGACCAATATTTGTAATTTTTTGGAATTTCTTTTCTGAGCGATTATGTCATTAGATTTGCAAATGGGAACAATCTTACAATGAAAATTAACAACAAATATTAACGTTTTAAAAATTTCAAAAGTTTTGAGGGTGGTAACCCTAAAATTTTTTTCACCCGAGTAACTTCTAGCGCAGTGATTCAATCGAAACGAAATTTATTGGTTGGGTTTAGTTTAACGTGAAGCAGATTTGGTATTTATTTTGCTTTGCTGCTGACACAGGGTAACCAGCATTAGCCATTTTCGTAACTATTGCATCAACAGATGCTTCAAATAACATACTCGTATGCAAAACATTTGCAACAAAAATAAGAAACTAATTTTTAAATTTCCCGAGTTTTGAACATTTTTTGGATGGCAGCCTCAAACAACGTTTAACCGCTAAAACTTTCGACGAAATCCTCCGATGAGAACGAAATTCAAAGGATAAGTTGATTTAAGTATTAGTTTGTTAAGGTAAACTTACTGCTGCTTCGTTGGGAAAATTTGGCCAGCACTGAACATTTTCATCATTTGTGTTATAGTTGAGTTCTGTTGCTTTGAATAAGGAATAGTTGATATGATTCTACAAAAAAAATGTATTACGTCCTTCCACATTTGTTTGTCACTCAAAGACAATTTCTTCGAAAATTAGTTTTCTAGCGGTTCAGGTGCGCTAGAGTTTTTTTGATTTTACGTCATATCAGCTGAATAATACACAGCCTTTTGTAAATTGAAGCAAAAAGAGTGTAAATTTACTAGTTTCCTATTCACCTTTGCGCCAAAGCCATAAAATTACATCATTTTCTCGAATTTGACTTATTATTGGTATAATATTATGTCATTTTAGGGTAAAATTACACGATTTGGTCGTGAAAATGTTTAAATTTTAGACGTAAAATATATGCTTATTGCGCCTTTTGTAAATTTACATCTTTAATAGCAAGAAACCAGTTTCCTACTATTATAATGGTAAAAATTTTTCTGAGTGTAGACTACACAAGCTTCAATTTCATATCTAGCAAATTATAGATTTGATATCTTGATTTTTAAATAATAGGGTGAAACAATTTTTTTTCTATCCGACTTTTAAATAGGTATTGAATTTGCAAACAAGCATTAAGACCAATTACTTGTTTACAGTGATGTTTTTCGCAAGTCTTCATCTAAACAAAATACTAGAAAATATTAAATTGCATTCAATGAAAAATCATTTCAGCAAATAGCTTGATAAGAATATATTTGAGAAACTGCTTGCGGCAATTGGGGTCAAATTGACCTGGAGAATTTGCAAGGCCAGACTATGAACAGTTGAATCGCTCACGGCAAGAACACCGACCGAGTAAAAAAATTACTTTATTATCTCCAAGGTGGTACAATGCTCAGGAACTGGCATTGTACCTCCTCTATACACTTATAAATGACCACAAGAATTACATACATTGCAAACTGTTGCCCTAATGACTTTGCTGAAGGTATTCTAATTGATCGTCTTGGCGGGATTTACTTATAAACATGCAGATTGTACTGGTTTCATCATTGAATATGAATACTCCAGGTGAGAATCGAGAACAAGTTGAATTTGAGTGACTTTCCGCATTAAACTGCTGGCATCAATGCTTGAAGCTTGTGTAGCTTTTGAAATATATGCTGAATAACTTGTACTTCGCGAGTTGTTTCTCCTGATTGTTCACTTAGCACCAAATTCATGATTTATAATTTTGAAGAAATGACATGCTGATAAGCACAGTTAATGAATTTCCGGCTGGTTTATTTATTTAAACACAGAACAAAATGCTGAAGAAGTCTCCATGTGCAGAGCATGTAGTTCATATCTCAATAGTTATGTCGACTATATTATTCTCTTTTAATTTTTTATTATTATGCACGTGATTTATGGCTTAACTAGCAAATCCCAGTTAGCACTTTCATTTATAATATGCAGCTTGCTGGTCAAGTAACAATGAGAGTTTGCTGATCATGTTCAAATGAACTATGTGAACCGTGAGTATCATTTGTGTTCTACAACTCATCGGACTAGGGATAAAGAGTGGCTAGCATCGGCTTTAAAAGATAGTGACTGTAAATGAATAAGAAAATAATATTCACTTATGCGTTTGCATGGATGAGTTGATATATGAAGACATGAGACAATGGACTTGTAAATTCGAGTACATGCCGTGATTGATTAGATTTCAGTTTAAGTAAATTGTAGGTATTTTGTAAAAGATGTTTATTTTCCAGCTTGTGTTGCAGGAAGTGTGCATAATATTTGAAATATTCTTGTATACGTAGACTACTTAAAGCTTTTCTAACCTGAATATTTCAAAAAAATTGGTAGAGCTGGGTACACTCTGAAAAAAATATGCTCAAAATGAAGAAAAAATACAGCAAAACCAACGAAAATTGATGCTGAAAAATGTTACCAAATTATTTTCGTTAGATCTACACACTCCTGGTGTGGTACATATGATAAAGGCTGTAGTCAAATCGAAAAAATTTGTTGTGTGGTCAAACGAGCATTACTTTGATTCAAGGTAAGAATCTTGTAATGGTATGCACTTCGGAATGGTCAAACTAACGAAATTTAATTGCGAAATCAAAAAAGCGTTAGATTGATTTAAAGTTGGAGTATTGTAATTCTAAGTATACTTTGGCGAAATATTAGCCGCATTTTTCTCGCCTCCATCTGGAGCAGATTAGGATAGTAGCATTGAAAACAACAACAAATGAGGCAGGATCTATTGTTTAAAGTGCTACCACCTTAATCTGCTTGTGATAGAAACGAAAAAAACATGACTATTATATTTTACTTGATTCAATAATTATTGGAAAAGTTGGTCAAATCGTAGAGATTGATATAAATAAGATATGAAAGAAATTCGAGCAACAAAATCATGAAAGCTATTTCAAAGACAATAAAAATTAAGGAAGAAGGTAGATAAAACTTAATATATTATGAATGGTACAATTATTTGCATATTTTGTTTAGAATAAAGTCAAACACGTCGATCAAAATATCATATTGCTCACATTTAGCTCATTTCTATACTATTTCATAGTGAATTTTTCAAGTTTTTCAGTATAATATAACAAATGGATTCACATAATGAGCTCACATAACATTCCGTACGCACCAACACCATACACTTAAGCACCAATAAAAGTAAAAACAGTTTAACTTTTATTAAGATGAGTTTATTATTCACATATAGGTTTATAATTGAATATGAACAAAATATAAGTATTACAACTACTTCTTTCCAGAAATTAAATGAAATAAACTTACTACATAAATTTAACTAACGTGTATGCTCAACACACTGTAATTTCAATGGAATGGAATCCTTAATAGTGGGTGCCGACGGTATCTAATAAAACATTTTTTTAACAATTTTTTCTCCAGATGGGCAAACAGTAAGATTTATTGGTGGAAAGTTTATCAAACTGATTTTCTCGCACATGAAAATCCCCAGACTTTGATCAATACTTCAACTAGCATAATGTGATTTGTATGCAAAAAGCTCAATTTTCTCACAAAATAAGTAAACAGTTTCAGAACTTGTTTCGACTATTATTTCTGCTACTTTATAACCATTATCAGCATTTTCACTTAAAATATAATCTCCAATTTTATACTTTGTCCCGAAATACATTTCGCTTTTATGAAATGTGCTTCTCTTTAAATTCAAATCAGGTCCTACTGACAATATTTTTTCGAAATGTTTCGAATCTTCCGTGCGATATCCGTTATCGATATGAAACCAGTCAAAAAAGTGAAAGGACCATAGATAACTAGCAAAGTTCATGCAATACTTAGTCGTTAGAGAATATGGAAGATATATTACGAGCGTAACTTTTAAGTTCTTTGCGCTTCGACTCAAAACTGTGCGTCCAAAAATATTTTGGTGGCCCTGAATTTTCTATTATTTGGCAGTAATGTATCAAAAAATAGTGTTTCGGTTTTAGAGTGTCATTAAAGAAAGTACCGTACTTCCTGTTATGTGTCCCCACCGAAGACTGCAATGTATTAATTTTCCCATTATCTAAACTATCACTGGTTGAAAAATGTGCGTTGTCCAACCACTCATTTACACTGGAGCTCATTGATATTGTGGGAGCATTAACTGCTGAAGACTCTTGGTGTACCTAAGGGAATCCAATTTCATTAGATATTTGTATGTTTCAGAGATCACGTTTTCAGCATACCAGATTTTATTTCCATTCCATTAAGTTATTTTCGAATATTATTGTAGCACCATATTTTCCATCAGGACATAGTTTATCCAAGTGATGCGGCTCCATGTGTTTTAAGCTTTCCAATGTGATTTAGAAAATCATAAAGAATTTTGTAAATCTAACTTACGAAAAGTAAATAATAGAATCATAGCTAAAAATTCAGTTTAAAACACTGAGCCTTAAGATTGTGCAAAATATCAACGAGATCACTGGTTTTTGGACAATATTTACTGTTTTTACTACTATTTCAACGCAGTCATTGTTTTTCGCACTAATTTGTCCATTTAAACAGTTACTTTCTTTCCAAATTTGTTCACTGTTCATTTGTACTCAATTTCAAACAATAAAACAGCGAAATAATTCAGAAGAGACATTGCTATTGCGACAATAGCCCTAACGAAAGATGAGTCTGCGACCGTAATCGTCTGTTAAAACCGACCGGTTTTTGGGAGCAAAAAAGGCACTTTTTGACATACGCAAACAGGAATGAACATAAGTGCCCATACAGCGCATAAGTGAACGTATGTCAAGTCGTATCTCATCACCACTTTACGTACGGACAGCTCATAGTAAAAATTAAGCAAAAGGTTGCTTAAGGAGCATGCCACTTTTTTGGCTGTTCGGAAAGTTATGTTTGGGTGCAACATATGCTTTGCGTGGTTTACCTCGGCGCATATGCGCGCGTACGGATGCAGACTCATCTTTGGTTGGACCTAATGGGCCTTTTTACACTTGTATTCTTGATGCACTCCTGAAACTGGTTTTACAACAATCAACATTTCCACACTTGTATTCTTCAGCAATGGAACCGTTCATATACCGATTATGCATATGAATGTGTGCGTGTTGTTGTTTTCTCATTTCGACTTGAGTGTTTCATGAAAAATTCCTGACCCGTGAACTATGTTTATAGTTGTGTTAGTGATTTGCATCAGCTTCAATCAGTTTCAAAAGTGATGAAAAATTCTCTCCAAGTGCATCACTTTTTCTAGAGATTTCCCCTCGATTCTTCTGCCTCTTGCCCAGAAAACCGGTTATAGGACTGTATCAAGAATACAAGTCTAAAAAGGCCCATTGATCATTTCGTCGTTTCAACAGCTACGATGTTGAATTTGGTAAATTCAACAATTGCGACGTTGAAATTGTCGTACAGAGTATATTTTCATTGAGTTGTCCAGAACATTTATTTCTTTTGATGTAGGCTGAAGTTAAATCAGAAAGAGAATATACTCAAATTAATAATGATATTTTGCTAAGAATCAACAATATTTATTCGCTTAAATTGAAAGTATGATTGTTGTTTCTTAAAGCTGACTTATCATTAAAATCAAAACAATAGTTGTTGGTGACATCAAGAGCCTGTTGACTTAACGAAAAAATTCGTTTATTTTTACAAAAAATTATAAATCTTTGATTTAACCATAGCAAATTGTCCATTTTACAACAATTATTTTTCTTAGTGTAGGAAATAACAATGTTTAGATTTCACTTTGGAAAAAGCCAAGGTATAAAACGGGTGAAAGAAGCCACTTCCCCGAAGATAATTGATAAACTGACAATTGCAAAGCATGAGTTGTGCTTCTTCCTTTTTATTGAAGTTCGAACAAGATTTTAGGGCATACACTTAATGCTTCTGCATTTCAACATACATAATAATAAGCACTCATATGCATGCTCATACCTAGATAGTTGCATTCAATGGAACACGTAGCAAGAAGCGTAATAATAGTATGAAAATGAAAATCGAACCAGTTCAATGAAAACGTTACCGCCTTCTAATACATCTTGTCGAACAGTGCAGCTATCGGCCCACATGCCAATTGTGACATGCAAAACCGAAACCTGTCCAAGTCCACGTCTTTGATCTTTCGGGTCAGCTACATATCTCTTCAGGCACCGGGCAATTCTGCCTGGATACAAATAGGGCGCCTTCTAAACTGCCTTGAGGACATTAAAATGTTCAACATAAGAGCCCGTGTGAGTGGTCACATGCGATCGAAAGTCGAGGAAATTTACATGAATACATTAGACGGTAAACTGGAAAAAATTATGGACCCCTTGAAATTAAACTACGGACACAGATAAGTTCAAAAATGAAAATGATAAATGTATGATACAATTAATTCGAATCAATTTATATTTTGCTCATTAATGCTAAATCTGAACTAATTTACTACGCAGCAGAAGTTCATCAAATATGTAGATCTTTAGATATTTGGTTGAAGCATATAGTAAACCTGATTATGCATTGCATTTATTTTGCCGTGACTTTACCAAATATAGTTGCAATTTATTTACTATCGTTTTATTATCTTATAGAACAACACTCTTTTTCAATTGCCCACATATTTCATCTCAATTATGAAAGCAATAAAATTATGTACATGCATGTATTGGTCCACTTGATCATCTCATGGTCTTATAGAGACTATCCAGAGTCCGATCAGCTCTCGCACCAAAAACCACCACAATGGCAAACTTGCTCTGCAGAAATCAGATTATTTATGGTCATCGCAAAGTGGCTGACCAACAAACCGTATCATTTTGGTGACTAGTATGATACTTGTGGTATTTCAATATGATCATTTATTGACATCTAGTTTGGCGCCATGTAGGTTGTGATTGTTGTGCAAATGCAACTCGTTGATATCGTTGGGATTTTCCGGGAGTAAAGTTCTTTGAAAAAATTAAGCTGGTGAACTTAGGGTTTTAGCATATTTTGTGAACTAAACGCCTCGACAATTAGAAGCTCAACCTAATGTGTTCCAGTTCAGTTCTGGCACTCCGTTTGAATCACGGTATTGAGAATTAGTCGAGATTGATCACCGAAATTTGATCTAGTACAAATGAGGAATTAAACGGATATTATGTCGGTTGAGACAAGTTCCGAGCTTAAGTACTCACAGTAGAAACGTTAATTAAATCGCCTATATTAACAAATATCATGCAAAAGTTGTTTTTATTTTGCCGTTGAGTTCGGATATGATTTTTCAAAAATATCGACCTTATCCGGTGCAAGTATGGATGATAGGATAATGCCCGTGATCCATTATTACTATTTAGTACTCGCAAGTACTTCTGGCTGCTTCCACACTGAAAAAACACATGGCGCCAGGCGCCATAATTTATAGACTTCTGGCGCCATGTACATAGTTGATTTAGGGATAGTGATAAAATATAGCGCTACACGCCATAATACATGGCGAAAAGTACATAGGAGCAGACGCTATGCCTATAGCCCTCCACGCCATACACTATAGTCCTCCACGCCATGTACTGTAGTCCTCCACGCCATGTATATGGCTTTGAGGACTATATTACATGGCGTGGAGGACTATAGTACATGGCGTGGAGGACTATAGTACATGGCGTTGAGGATTATAGTATATGGCGTGGAGGGCTATAGTATATGGCGTGGAGGACTATTGTATATGGCGTCCAGCACTATGGTACATGGCGTGGAGGACTATGGTACATGGCGTGGAGGACTATAGTACATGGCGTCGAGCACTATGATACATGGCGTGGAGGACTATGGTACATGGCGTGGAGGACTATAGTACATGGCGTGGAGGACTATAGTATATGGCGTAGAGGACTATAGTACATGGCGTCGAGCATTATGGTACATGGCGTGGAGGACTATGGTACATGGCGTGGAGGACTATAGTACATGTCGTGGAGGGCTATAAGCATAGCATTTGCTCCTATGTACTATGGCGTGTGGCGCTATATTTTATCACAAATCGACTGAAATCGACTATGTACATGGTGCCAGAAATCTTCAAACTATGGCGTCTGGCGCTATGTGTTTTTTTAGTGCACCAAATATAAATTCCACCAAATATAAATTCCACCAAATATAAATTCCACCAAATATCAATTCCACCAAATATCAATTCCACCAAATATACATTCTACCAAACATAAATTCGATAAATTCGAGTCAACATACTCACTATTGAATGTTCCTGTTCCAGTGTGAAAATTCACCGGTCGAAG
Organism: Nemotelus nigrinus; assembly: GCA_947369275.1. Lineage (NCBI taxonomy): Eukaryota > Metazoa > Arthropoda > Insecta > Diptera > Stratiomyidae > Nemotelus > Nemotelus nigrinus. Next base: position 60,552,228 of record OX376372.1, read on the forward strand.
TATCGAAAATATCGCAGCCCAGTACTTCAGTTCAAAATGAGTCTATTATGTAGACCCAAGCTCTAATGTCACTTGCTGATATTTATACCTTCCCTCACACAGCATGGCTGCGAGTTATAGTTGGAGTGCCATGAGCCATATTACATGGCTCATGGCACTATGTAATATAGCGTGTGGGGCCATAATTTCTGTGCCATGTAATTATGGCGCTGGGAGCCATACTGCATAGCTCAGGGCACTATGTACATAGCGTGTGGAACCATAAATGCTGCGCCATGTTACATAGGACCACGCGCTATGTAGGTTCTGACATTATGGCGCTGGGAGCCATATTGCATAGCTCAGAGTACTATGTACATAGCGTATGGCGCCATAAATAATGCGCTATGTTACATGGCTCTGGGCGCCATGTGGATTTTTTTCAGTGCAACTGCTCGCGCTCTCGTTCCCGAGTAGTTCATGAGTAGTTACGCCTTTTTGCCGTGAGGTGGCTATTTAATTGTCAATAGGCGGCTTTGATTTTTTCATGGTTATGTTGAATGTTTTCGTAGTTACGAAATTCGAAATAGCCCTCATAATGTGTAGAAAGTTAAAACAGGTAGTTTTCTGTTAGTTGCTTTTATATTGTCTATCGATTGTGGTAGTTTTTTCTCCCTTTATTTTCAACTGTTTTACATTTGAAAACTGTATACAAATTGACAGGTTAGAATCTGCTCGTGTGAACGAAGATGGCGTTCCATTTCTAATCTACTAAGAAGTACTTGGGAGTGCTAATTAGTAAAAATAGAACACGGCAAATACTGAAGTTTTTGAAACACCGATATTTTCAACAAATGTATCAATGAATTGACATTGACGCCTCCTATTCGCTGTTTTGTTTTGTTTGTTTCACCAGGAGCAGCGATGATTTTTTGATGTTTAAATTTCGTTTTCATCCAAGGATATCATCGAAATTTTCAGCGATTAAACTATATCTGGGGTTGCCATCCGAAATATTTCCAAAACTCGGAAAATTTAAATATCGGTTGCTTATTTTATTGTAAATGCTTTGCTTATGAATACAAAATGGAAGCATCTGTTGGAGCAATATTTACGAAATTCTCTGGTGCTGACAATCATGCACCATAGCTGCTTCACGTTGAGTTAAATCCACCCTGTGAATTTCGTTTCAACTGAATGGCTGCGCTGGAAGTTATAGGAGTGAATAGAATTTTATGGCCACCATCCTCAAAACTTTTCAAATTTTCGAAACCTAAATATTTGTTGTCATTGCAGAATCATTCCCATTTGTAAATTTTATGACAACATCGATCGATTAAGAAATGTCAATAAATTACGAAATTCATGATAGCTGGCAATCCTTTCATGATTTTTCAACGAAATTCCGACAGGATTAGAAATGCAGCAAGATCTACTTATGACATGAATTTCGTTTTGATTTCGTTACTGTATCGGAAGTTACGAGGAAAAAACCTTTATTTTCCTGAGCAAATTTACAATATTTAGGAGGCGAAAATTGCCATAGCTGGCAACCTTATACTAATTTTTCAACCAAATTTCTATCAAATCTATCTTAAAGTAAGGTTCATCTACTGCGTGAATTTTGTTAAAATCTGATGGCTAAATCGGAAGCTATAAGCCAAAAAACAGTCTTTTTTCTCAGCGATTTTTCAAAATGGCACCACTGCCACAGTATTGCTTGCATTTCAAAATCACTATCAGACTTAGTGCCAGCTAACTGCAACCTGTCCTGTAAATTTCGTATTGATCGCATTACCCTATCGTCAGTTCTCATGAACAGAAGTTTTGAGTGCTGAAAATAGAGGTAATTTGATCATGGGCTGCCGTTCTTGTATACTGCGGAATTTTAAAAATTTTTATTTGACTTGGTGGACAAAAGTCAAAATTTATCAACAGTTAGAATTTACTTTCCAAAATCAAAAAATTTTTCAGGACGGTCGATGATTTGAAGGATTTTTTTTACGAGCCTGCTGTAGCTACAGAGCTGCCTGCACAGTCTTGAAAGTCCATGTGTGTTAAATTTTAGTCTACATCAATTCGCTCTGCCAATTTCACGATGATATATTGTTTTTCTTAGAATTTCTGACTAATAGAAATTTGAAAAAACCCTTGTCAGCTTTTAGGCTTTCAGCGCCTAAACAAGGCTCAAAATTTCCAATTCTTTATCATAGACAAGCTTAAAACATAATAAGTTTTCATTCCTAGTACTATTTTTGAACAAAAGTTTACACTGCTTGGAGATAAAGGAGTACCCGAAAGTTCACCAAAACACCCGCCGCCACCAAAAGGTTAAAGATATCTGAATTCTAGCAAATCATGGACCTACTTACTATATAAATCTACGTTCTCCGAAAATTTCAGCTCAATCTAATCGGCCACTCCAGAGATTATCTCCCTTAATCATTTTGATAATTTATATATATATATATATATATATATATATATATATATATATATATATATATATATATATATATACATATATATATATATATATATATATATATATATATATATATATACATATATATATATATATATATATATATATATATATACATATATATATATATATATATATATATATATATATATATATATAGATATATATATATATATATATATATATATATATATATATATATATATATATATATATATATATATATATAGATGTATATATATGACGAATTTTCGGCGAAGTGAGTTTGCAATCTTTTTTTACCAACAGTAAAAAACCAACTGCTTAAATTATTTCATTATAGCATGCAGCCCAAAAAAAATTCACGGCTATATCTTAAAAGTGTACGCAGACTTTGTTCTTTGTTATCTGTGGATATTTTAGTTTTTTTGTAAAAAAATTTTCGTACAAACTAAAATTTCGTGTACTTTCATAAAATATTTCTGTACAGAGGGTTGTGCTTATTGTGCAATATCACGATTTTTCATTTATGCTATATTTAACAATTTTCCGTTATTTGATATGGTGTTCGTGGACTTTTGCTCGGTTGTTATTTATATATATATATATTTATATATATATATAAATATATATATATATATATATATATATATATATATATATATATATATATATATATATATATATATATATATATATATATATATATATATATATATGTACGAGGTCTGGCTATTAAATAACGAGACTGGTTACGAAAAAGGGTTTTATTATAAAAATTATTCTACATTCTGCCCTTCAATATACTCCCCTTTCCTCGCCACACACCTTTCCATATGTTTTTTCCATTGATCGAAGCAGTGCTGGAAGTCTTCTTAGATGAGGACTTTTAGGAGCTCTGCCGTTTTTTGCTTTACCGCTTCCATCGACTCAAATCGGGTCCCTTTCAAAGCAGATTTTATCTTCGGAAACAAAAAAAATTGGGACGGTGCCAAATCTGGCGAGTACGGCGCGTGTTTGAGCACTGGAGTGCGCTTACCGGTTAAATACTGCTTCACAGATAGCGCGTTATGGGCAGGTGCGTTGTCCTGGTGCAAAATCCACAAGCTGCTCTTCTACAACTCGGGCCGTTTCTTACGAACTCGTTCTCGCAGTATTGCCAAAACTGACAAATAGTAAGTCTGGTTGACAGTCTGACCCTCTGCAACCCATTCAGTCATCACGATACCGTTAATGTCGAAAAAAACGATCAACATTGCCTTGAATTTTGATTTGGACATCCTTGCTTTTTTGATTCTGGGCGATTCAGGCGTTTTCCAATGCATCGATTACCGCTTTGTTTCAACATCGTATTGAAAAATCCACGTTTCGTCGCAAGTAATAATGTTTTTCATCAGTCCGGAATCTTTTTTTAACCTTTCAAGGAAATCTGAGCAGACTTGTTGACGCAAGAGCTTTTGGTCAGGAGTCAGGTTTTTTGGCACGAACTTCGCACAGACTTTTGTTATGTGTAATTGTCTCAGGTAAAATTTACCTTACCGTTTCTTTATCGGCGTTTACAGCCTCGGCAATCATCCGGATGCTCATTCGACGATCTGCACGCACAATTTGGTTGAATTTGGTTACTGTTTCCGGAGTTGAAACATTGACAGGGCGACCTGGGTGTTTGTCATCTTCAGTGCTCTCTCGGCCCTCACTGAAGCGCTTACACCACTCAAAAACACGCGCACGAGATAGAGAATTGTCCCCATAGGCTTCTTGCAACAATTTATAGCAATCGGAGTTTTTTTCAATTTAACGAGAAATTGAGATTGATACGTTGCTCCTGTTTTTCGTCACACATAGTATTCAGCACGAGAAAAAAACACGTTCGTCTCAAACCGCTACAGCACAAATACAATAATAGTGACGAGAACGTGTTTTGGTACGTGCATAGACAAAATATTTAGATACCCAACGCACTACTCATTTTTTTCCCCACCCCTCTACGACGCCCTCTAGGCGCGCAGTCTCGTTATTTAATAACCAGACCTCGTATATATATATATATATATATATATATATATATATATATATATATATATATATATATATATATATATATATATATATATATATATATATATATATATATATATATATATATATATATATATAATGCAGTACAATGGTGCGCAGGCTTTATCGTTCTGAATATTACATTAACTGAAAAAAACAAAAGGTTTTTTAGTTCTTTAAATATTTGAATTAAGCTTGTGTTGCGTTTTTCGAAATTGCACAGTGCAAGAGTCCATCTACTACAAAGATACAGCTTTCTTTCAAAGTGGCGCGTAGTACTAAAAAGTGGTATAGCAATATCGAAAAAATTATTAATTGGCAAATAAAGTATTATCGTGACCTAATTTACTTCTCAGCAATTCAGCGTTTTTCCTTATTTCGAAGGTCAGGTTCCGGTAGCAAGTTTATAGAGAGTAGCTCCTAGTTAGAAGAATATTTAATTTTTCGGTATCAAATTATTATATAAAAATATTATCACCAAAAAGCTTCTTTTGGAATTTATTCAATTACAAGTCAAATTGATACATACCCATAAATAAGGCTTTTGGGAACGTCATGCCTACTCACATAACTCGAATACGAGTATTTCCCTATTACAGCCTCAATATGCCAAAACAAGTTGTAGGCGTCCTAGCATTAATTCGACTGAAAACCACTCTAGTGAACTAAAACAGTGTATGAAGCCTACTACTACTAGCAATTGCTCAAGTTCTTTCGAGCAATAATTAAAACTATGTCGCACACGAAACGAAAGAAGAATGAAAAAAGATCATTTATGCCGTGGAAGCCAATCACTTTAAATTCAGTCAACATTCCGATCGGTTGTTTGTTATTTGGACAGGCGTTTTATGTTAAACCGTTTTGGGTGTCATGTAAATATTTTCCGAACATGCATCTGAAGTGAAAATGGTGTCGTTCAGTCACAGGTGAGAAAATCCAATTGCTGGAAAATGGTCTCACTTTGGCCTCTTGTATTTGAAGGGATTGTGTTCATTAAATAATCGACTGTTAATATAGTCATAGCTTCATCTAAATTTCAAGTCCTAAATGGCATACACATGAGTACTTGTTTTACTTGGTTCTTGTCCTCTACGTTATAGGCACAATAAACCAAAAAAATAGGCCTTCTGAAACAATCTATGTTGCCGGGTATTTTTGCGTGGGCTTTGTACCATTGGACTTAATCAAATCTGAATATGATATATATTTAAATGCGTGTGTATTGCAAAACTGTTACTCATGGAAATTACTAAGAGTTTTGCGAATTTTGATATATTTTCATGTAAATATATGTTGGCACTGCTGTAAATTTTATTTTACTACAACCGTTTGCAATACAGATCTTTGAACTAAACGTCTCAAATGAAAAATAATTTTATTTAAAATGATTGTCATCTGAAAATTAATCGACACATGCATTTTAAAGCGCATAAGAAGCAATCAATCCTCTTTAGCTTCGTTGAAAGAATGCTACCGGCTTTAACAGTAGCTACCACCTCCACTAATGTTTCAAATCCCATACGTATTATGTCAACACTTCAAACTTCGCTTTTAACAACATTTCGACTTATGTGATATCTGATCCCATACAAATCCGCACCAATGAAAAGATGAATTGGCCCGCTCGAATCGACTATTTGTATGATCTGAAAGCCACACATGATCTCGCAGCGTGAAATAAATCAGAGCGAGAAATGAATTATAACGAACTGATATCGAAATATGATCCAACAAGTAACGCGAATTATGTGCGTATCTGCGGAATATCTATAGATACTCTTAATCTGCATAAGCCGTATAGAGCGCAATGCTATGCGTAGTGCTAATGAATTATGAATGGCAAGAAATTAGCGCACCTTCGGTTTCGGCTCCATCATAAACTTGTTGGATGGATGCCAGGCCTTTCGTGAACCTGGCAGGGTGCCCCACGTCAAATATTGTTCTCGTTGAGTAAATTAGTCGATTCGCAGAGGAAAATGTTATAAATTTTATCTGGTTATTGAATGATTTCTCTGTCGAGTGTGCCTGAAAAATTCAATAAATGTTGAAAGTTTATTAAGCTTTGCACGTTAAAGAGCAATGCGATAGTTTTATTGCTCGTTCAGAATGTCTGATAGCTCAACGTATATATTCATGGGCATAGTCCGTAGGTATCTTATTGTAAAACAATGTAACCAGCATCCTGTCTATAATTCTCACTCCTCCAAGAGCCGTCCTTATCATCAAGATCATATGGGTACCACATGCGGAAGACGATGCAAATTCGTCTTCACCGGCGATATGCGTACCTTATCTGAAATGCAAGCAAGCTCGAAGAAATCGATCATTTTTGGAACCCCATTGTGTAAAATATAACCACACGTCGATGTTGCGCGTTGTGTTCTTATTGCCGGTTGTAAGTCGGGCCGACATGTACGTGCACATTGGTGATTCCTTGCTTTCGATTTGGCGTAATTCAACCCCGGAGATCATAACTTTTAAAATTACATGAAATATGATCGGACAAGGAGATGTCAAAACATCTTTTCTCCGCGAATTTTTGAGATTCGATGTTTTAATGGTCAAGCAGCGGGTCATCGTCGGCGACCAAGACGGAAGTCTTTTAGTTTTCGGCTTCGGGCCAACTCACCTCAGTGACCGAAGAAATATAGTTAATGGTAAATTGACTCGCATTGTTATATTCATTTAGGGTGGAATGTGGAAATATAGAGATGTCATAAGAGGCAACATAATTTGCTTTCTCATGATACATGCAACAGAATGCATCCATAATTTGACTTTGCAGCATATTTTAGCTCTAGCTGGAAGTAATTTTCACTTGCATGGCGTGATAGTTTACCGTAGGGAAGCAATTAGTTCATTTTGATTACTGACTTTGGCTATGCTTTCTTCAAATTTGTTACGTATTAATAGAACCCCTCTCGTGAGCTACATTTAGCATTGCTAATATAAAAGCACCCAAAAATTACGAACTTGAACGTGAGAGTAGATATACTGTATTGTTAGCAGTATTTTCACTTCCATGCTACCAATATATAATTATTTTCTCTTTAAGACAAGTTTCTGCCTTGTGCGGTCAAAAAAATGGACCTTTTTTTGCATTTTCGAATACATACATACATACGGATAGATAGAAACATGTTGATAGATACAATAGATACATAAATTACGAAAGCTATCCCTTAAAATAGGGAGCAGAGTCGAGTGCGCTGAGCCGCCACCGCCCGGCGCTGCACCGCATTTTTTGACCTGGGTTAAGGAATGATCACAACATTTTTTACAGTTGCATATCAAAGGCTTGTTTATAGCAGGTAGCAGAATCATTAAAAAATATTAACAATCTTTTATTTTACATAGCAATGTGTAGCAAAAAAAAAATGGAAAAAATGGTTTTTCTTTTTCAAAATTGCATTAATTTTTCATTTTTCACTATGTTTTCACAATTCTGGGAGGGGCCTTAGACAAAAGTACATTAAATAAGATTATGTTTCATTTTTATGTTTCAGATCATCTGAATCGACGGCAGGACTTCCACCAGCTGCTAAAATCCCTTTGGCGCGCCATCATTAACATAATGAAAAACCCATAACGAAAAACATATATTTATTTATTTTGAATAACAGTTAGTAGTCCAGTCAAAATAGACTAAATTATGATCCAAGTTTGCATTAATTCCCAACAAGCTGAATTTTTGTGTGGGCCTTGGTACTGGCGTGTTGAACAAAATGTCAAAAGTCCCCATTGATCCGAGTGCTGCGTCGCTTTTTAAACGAGGTCAAAGGTCACCAAAAGTGACCTTTCCCAAATATCTCAGTAACGGTTACGTCTTCAGAAAAACAATGTATGATAAATTTGTAGCTTAGCAAATTTCCAACAAAAAAGATTATATAGCTTTTTCCTGTAACTATAACCGTTTTTGAGATATATTGATCTAAACATTTGTTACTAACAGCACCCTCATTCTCAAAGGCATGTTGATATTATCCGATTTTGACTACGACTTGGCATGTTTGTGAGTTTGTTTTTCTATATTTAAGAGGCGCATGAAAAAAACATGTACACAAACTTATCTACCAGACTGCAGGGTAGGTGGAAAAGTGTACTCCGAAAAGTTACCACCATCCCCCCGCCCCCCTTTGCCATAAAACTTGTAGGGACATCTGTTCGCTACTCTCTTCTCCGAAAAAAACTATATTGCGGCATCATTTATGGGATATTCCACGAAAGAGCAGGACAAAACAACCAAACTGCAGGTGGAAATAGGTTTTGTAACATATCATTGGCCTAGGAGCATGAAAAAGCAAGATAATATCATGGCATAATTCTGTAAACACTCATTCCTGACATTATAGGAGCTCAATCCGATGCAGATTATCCCCGAATAATCAGTTTTTTTTTGCCAATCCTGTGATGGCTGCATAAAGCCAAAGGGATATGACACGTCTTGAAACCAATTTGCACGTGAAGTTACGTGAGCTTGCCCTAATCGTTCATGGGATAAGACAGTATGGAAAAATAAACTAAAAAAACCGGGTATTTCGGGGTGGTTCGTTTGCAGGGGTGGGTAGGGTGTGGGAAGGGTGTGGATGTAGGGCTGGTCGTGCGGTGCCAAGAATAGGCAATTAATAGGATAAAAAGTGATCCTACCTTGTTTAACAGTGGGCAAAGAGTAGGCAACGAGCTCATTTCTGAAGATTTGGGATGGATGCTCAGGATACCGTTTTATGCAAAGGGGGAGGGGGGAACTTTTCGGAGCACACTTTTCCACCTACCCTGGAGTCTGGTAGATAAGTTTGTTTACATGTTTTTTCTATGCGCCTCTTAAATATAGAAAAACAAACTCACAAACATGCCAAGTCGTAATCAAAATCGGATAATATCAACATGCCTTTGAGAATGAGGGTGCTGTTAGTAACAAATGTTTAGATCAATATATCTCAAAAACGGTTATAGTTACAGGAAAAAGCTATATAATTTTTTTTGTTGGAAATTTGCTGAGCTACAAATTTATCATACATTGTTTTTCTGAAGACGTAACCGTTACTGAGATATTTGGGAAAGGTCACTTTTGGTGACCTTTGACCCCGTATAAAAAGCGACGCAGCACTCGGATCGATGGGGACTTTTGACATTTTGTTCAACACGCCAGTACCAAGGCCCACACAAAGCTTGTTGGCAAATAATCGATAGACACTGAAGAAGAGGGCAGATCACCCTCGAAATATCGATATATGTCACAAAATTCAATACATCTAGCTTCTAAAGAAAAAATCGGTGTTTATATTAAAATATTACTTTATACAGATAACATTTTATTCATAACGTATTTGAAAAGGGAAAGCAGGAAAAATGTGAACTGTGTGAAAACTTCAGAAAAGTTCGAGAAAAAGTAAGTGTAGAGGTGTACTTATTTTTTCAAGGATTTTTTAAAGTTTTCACACAGAAACTAAAAGCCTGCAAAAGCAACGTGCGAATTTGGATCGTACGAAAATTCAATTAGTATAAGAAACAATCTTAATGGCTGAATGTTTGAATTAAAATTGGTCAAATATTAATATTTTATCGGATTTCATGCATTCAAAACTATGAACGCAAGTTTTGAAATAAATAATTTTTTCGGTTAGACGATCAGCTTTTAACATGGTGTTTAGGTGCTTAAGTATTATCAAAAGAGGACACACGTCAAACAATTCCACTTGCGGGCCCCTAATGAACATTTCGCGAAAATATTTAATTGTGGCGCGAAAATATTAAAGGAAAATGGATAGGATGTATCATGTTTATATGCATATATTTTAGAAACACAGTGAAACCTTGGAATCGGACCACCTTAGCGTTGCAAATCAAATGGACCCATTTCACAGGTGGTCCAATTTTAAAGGTTTAAAAAAGAACGTTGAAGATATTTTTCCTAATCTTTATTTTGATCAAAGGTTAATGCAAATTAATTTCAGATATTATTATCGCATCTTGAGTATTTCTTACAGGAAAATAAAACGCAAAACATAGGCTTTTCACGTGAATGTTTTACAAATGTTTAATTTTTCACAGAAACGCATGTTCAGTTTAAAGATTTAAAATAATAAGATTTAGAAATTTGCCTCTTTGCGCTCGTAAGGTGTACCTGCTCCATTAAAACTGCGCAATCATTTAGTGTTTGCAAAACTTTAGGTATGTCCTTTTAGAGATCCTAAGACTATGGTGATTATGGAATTAGTATTCTGCTGACGAACTTCATTTTCTGTTTCAAAATATCACGATTTGAATTCACTATCGGAATTAACAAAAGCTGCTACGGCTTTTCGGCTTTAACTCCTTCAAAAAGATATTATTTTGTCTGTCTACTTTTCGCATTTCATTTGACCCATTAGTTATGATGGTAATGTCTTTTCCTAGAAAAACATCAAACTCAGCGAAATGCTCTTTTAATATATCTAGGTAGTTTACAACTGTCATTGATATCCTTACTCGCACCAAGCTCCAGTAAGAATTCGTAAAGTAGATGTTAATATATGTGTAGCGCCTATTTGTTGTCGAGGTCCACTCATCAAACGTCAAACTGAACCGTTCACCTGAGATACTAGCCTGTCTTATCTCATTTTTTATTATTTTTTTTTTAGCCTGCTAGTCACGTATGCAAAACAATTTGTATACGAAAAGAGATATGATGCGCTGTTGCAGACAGTAAACAAACACCCGCAACAAGCGCATCCTAATCCACGAAACGACATGGGAACGTCGCGAGATAGACATTCCCATTGTAGTCAGCATATTTAGAAATGCATTATGCTTTGATTTTCTAATAGTCAGCAAATCTAGGATAGATAAATAGTTTTGCATGCGTGGCCGCGAGTCAGTCAGTTGCAATCAGGTACAAGTGTCCGGTCTTTTAATTAATTAAATACGATTCGTGAAATAAGAAATTTTGTAACAGTCAATTAAGTATTACGAAAAATAAAGTTTTTTTTAAAACCGAATATCACTCGGCTACATTATTTGCTTGCATAGCCCACAGCGTTTTTTTGATTGTTATTTAGGATTTTGGCAAATCTGTGTATGCATTCGCTAGTATTAATTTCCTCAAATCATTCGAAGTAACGAATGCACTTAATGCGAAACAGTCCATACTTATTTATTTACAAACCCCTTTGTATTCTCTTGTTAACTGTTACATCGGTTTGTTTTGCTCTATTCTTTACGCATTTTGATGTGAACCTGCATGCTAATTGCTTTCTCATAAATATGGATTCTATTTGCTCTTTTTGAGTCTTGCCGTAATTTGATTGCCGATTATGCTTGACTCCCGGCCCCGGAATCCAGGCCAATTTCTGATCCCGAAAATCCCGGGATTAGAACTCATCAATCCCGGGACTTTCGGGACTAGAAATTAGCCGGGATGTCGGGATCCCGGGATTGGATTCGCTAAACACGTGTTGGTATCATGACCTTACGGCAGCAACAGAGCCTTCAACGATACGAGGAGGCAGCGAGATAATGAGTTGACCAGCATCGATAGTAGCATAAGGAGCGTGCGCGGATTCTTGTTAGAGAGTAAGATAATTGAGCGTTGTGCGTACTATTTACAAAGTAATAAAATTATAATGTTTTAAGTGAATGTGTTTAATTCACGCTTGCCATCCTTGAGCAACACTTTCAAATAGCTAGTACAAGCACATTTAATTGAATCACACACAATGCATTCTACATGGAGTGAAATCAACGCTCGGAGATCAAAACGAGCCATTCATCTACGCCCCGAGCAATATATCAAAGTATTCGTAAATTTTCACAGCACTGGTGAAATGGAAGCAGACTACTTACTTTGCAGCAAATTTCAATATCTTTATACTCAAAGGATATTTCTGATGTATTTGACAGTTCTCAGTGACAGACATTCTCTTGGCTGTAAAAAAGGCATTGCGCGGACTGGTCGAAATTGAACTAGTCGAAATTCATTAGAGCGCTGTGCTTAAAGGTACCTTAGAAATTAATGGACAGCACGAAAACATAGATTTGTACTCATCTCAAATAATTCACGTAACGTACCTACATTAATTTGAATTGCATCGTTCGTGTATTGCGTATGTCAACGAAACAACCAAGTTTCATCCTGTTTCATCAAAATTCACTCCTCTTAAAGTTTTCAACTCTAAAACGTTCACTTATCTGGGCTACATGAAAATCAAATGTTGGATAGAATTTGTTCATTTAAACAAAAACTCCTGAACAGACTTTGTTATTAAATGGTATTGTTGTTAAATATACATACATGCCTGCTAAGCACATGTGCAATTTATCAACCGACTGGTTGTTTCAAATCATAAACTTTGAAATCATATGAACATTTTTTAAAATAAAATATTTTGTGCTTCTTTTACGCAGTATACATGGGTAGTAGCACGACTGAAACGGAATCGAACTACAGGCAAACTATCCTATCATTACTTGGAAATCAAAGTTCCAATTATGGGCTTAACGATTTCATTTAATTGCGTCGGAGAGATGTCTCAAGCAACGGGTCTTACTGTATATGGAAACGTGCATGCAAAATGCACTTAGTAACCTGATTCATAAAATAAACCATGGAAATTCAGGTCTGAAAATCTGTGTGACGGACGAGCACGATCGATAATTTAATGTTTTCGAAATAATTTTGATCGCCCTGCATAATATATTTTCGATGTATCCAATTTATATTTCTAATTTAGATTTATGTAAGTAAATTGCACAGCTAATGCAAATTTTAGAAATTCCCTTTTAAACGCATTTAAAATTCCGTTGCTAGATCAGGCCAATCGATCCAAAATCCAACCACAGACAACGAAAAACGAAAATTTTAATTTTCTCTGTTTTCTGTACACCGTGCTTTCATTGTAATTTTTCGCAACAGGCTCGCATGCTGCCAATTCGATTTCTCAATTCGCCCCAATTCGGAAATTTTTATTGTGACGAATTTGGTGTGATCGTGTTTTTACTGTTGCTCAGTAATCTGATTGAATGAAAAATTGAACGGTAAATTTATTCATGTAGGACTTCGACATCGAAACTTACACGATATAATTCTTCTTCAATTGAAGTACGGAGAAAATCGAATTCCATTTTTAGTTTATCATTGCTTTCAGTTTCGTAAAAATACGAGGATGAGTATTTGCAAAAATGAAATAAGAAAGTAACTTGTGAATTTTTTCTTACTTGAAAATGTCTTTATTGTTGAATTTATCGAATTTACTGGAAATTAATTTGAGTAATCGTCGATGACGTGAGTATTTTCTCGAAATGTCAGGAGGCGAAATGCGCTTGTGGTACGTTGATATAATAGAAGAGGATATGGCCATAGCAGGTTGCTGCATATACATCAGTGCTTTCGATAATGTTTTCAAGGGTATTAATTAAACTAAATGAATAACCGAAATACATTTAGTACTTTGATGTGCTATCCATGCTTTGCAAAAATGATTCTTTACAAAATCGAACATTTTTATGCTTTGGACTATAATATAATGCACTACAATATAAAGTGCGCCTGAGCAGTTCAGACGTGTCCGCAATTGCTCTTGCCTCGGTAAAGTTTGCTTTGTGTTACGTTCCAGCTAATATAATCAGGTTTATTGAAAACTTTCTGCCATTTTTGCGATAAAGTTATTTTGAGTTAGGCAGGGATATTTATTTTAATATTTTGATAGAGGTCAAAATGTGGCATAATATGTGCGATGATTTGTTTTCTTTCATATAATTCGTAGTTTTAAGTATTTTAGTGTCATTTTTGGCCTCGACAACACAATGGCGGATGATGACCTGGTTTCGTTAATAATTTTTTTTTTTTGAGTACTAATTCCTGTTTTACGAGGAAAAGGTTGGCTTATAACGATTCGCATCAGCCATCGTGTTCGACATCACCCATTAGTTGGGTTTAAATACTACTTCAATCTATTTCTTAACTACTCATTTTTGGTTTCTTTAAACTTTACTTTGTTACTCTAACTGTTTATAGTTACTGACTTTAATTACTTATTACTAAATTATTTACAAGGCTCAGATATTTTCATCTTATAAAAAAACATTAAACAGCTACTTTAACTTTTTACATTAAATTGTTTACAAGTTCAACTCTACCAACTCTAGAAACCTTCCCAACTCAGTGATGTGCTTTGTATTATTTACCATCAGTATCGAGTCTACTTTATTATAGTGTTGGAAAATTTCAAACTCCGCTCTCTGGTTACTTAATGCCTGACAGTGGAAAATTTGGTGATCTAGGTCATCTACCAGTTCACATACAGAACATTTCGGACTGTCTATAGTTTTCATCCTGAATAATTGTAAATTACTGATGCATTTATTAGTTATTAATCTATTTAACTGTTTGACTGTCTTACTTTTTAATTTTAAATTCTTAAACAAAAACCTACTTCTTCCACTTAGGAATGCTTTATTCCAGGTGCATTGTTTATACTTCCCTACTTCCCTTCTATAATTTTGTCTGTTCTCATTATTGATTAACTCACTAATTTGCTCTATTGCTTCATCCGCCTCAAATTTATTATTGTAGACTTCTCCCTCCATCATTCCTTCTTTCGCTCCCTCATCCACTTTATTCATATCTTCTATTCCACAGTGCCCTGGTATCCATATCACTTCTATTTCTTTATTAGGTATTTCCCTACATACTTTATAAATATCATTAATGACCTTTTTATTGAGCGAATTCTCTTTAATTTCTAAGCATGCCCCATTTGAGTCTGTTAAGATCATAACTTTCTCCTCAGGATTTAATTTACATTCTGATAACGCAAGAAGAATCCCTGTCAATTCCGCATTGACTACGGAGCCCTCCTGACTTAAACTGAACTTTTTAACCTGATTATTTTTCTGCATCAAAAACGCACATCCCCTTCCTAAACACGATTTTGCTCCATCTGTTATAATGATGATTTTATTAGATGCTGTCGCTTTACCAATAAGTTCTCCATACCTACTCCTTATTATTTCCTTATCATTTGGACTAATACTTTTGAACAAACCATTTTGCTTAGGAACTAGTTTTAGATTTCTTGGTCTATCTATTTGTTCTACCTTCTCTACTCTATTTATTACATTCCTAAATTTATGATATATTTGATAATATCTAGCTTTGGATTTCATTGAAATTATTTCTTTAAATGCTACATTTTCAGTCATTTTTATTTTGATTATTTCTTTTACTAACCTAATCTGAGCCCTGCAATTGGTTGGTACTTCGTTCGTCATGTCAAATGCAATTATATTTGGAGTCTGTTTCATTAATCCTAGGCATCTTTTTATCACTCCAGCTTTCAGACTGTCTATTCTTATTAACAAATATTTCGGCGCTTCATATAGGCTTGACACATGGCTTTCTAACTTCGCTCTGATAAAAGACTTATACAGTACTATACTCTTTTCTGGTGGGAGCCCGCTCTTCACCCCTGTGACTCTCTTTACCATACTAATTTCTGGCTTGACTTGTTCTATCTTATTTAGCACAAAATCTTTCTCCGAACTATTATTTTTGATGATTTTTCCAAAAAATTTTACTTCAGTTACCCACTCCTCTTCTCTGTCCTCTATTTTAATTCTACTTGCATAGTTTGTGTTTCTATTCAATATAATCCCTTTGCATTTCTCCGCATTTAGTGGTAATTTCAGATTTCTAGCTCCTCCCGCAAACAAATCCATACTTCTTTGTAGTTCATTATAGCAAACATTCTTATTCCTATTGGTAGCTATGATTAAAAAGTCATCCGCGTATTGAATTATCTTAATATTATTACTAATAACTTTATGCAAAGCCGCCGTGTAGAAATTAAATAACAGAGGGCTTAATACATCCCCTTGCGGGATACCATTTTTGACCGCTACATTCGCCTCTCCTAGCATTAAGCTTCTATTCACAAGGAATGCGAGTATCCACCAACTATAGACTTCAGGCACATTTAATTCGATCATAGTATCCTTTAATACTTTAAGGTCAACCCCTTCATATGCGTTAGAAATGTTCAGCGTTACCATCATCACATTTAGATGTTTCGCTTTAGCTTGGTTAATCCAAAGGTCTACCATGTTGAGACATGTACTAATTGATCTGTTCTTTTGGTACGCATGTGAGTTTCTTGGAATTTTATTCATTAATTCTTTATTTTCTATTAATCTGTTTTTAATTATCCTGTTTATTACTTTTACCAGTACATTCAATAAGGAAATCGGCCTGTAGTTTATCAATTCATTAGGGTTTTTCTGTGGTTTAAGTATAGGGGAGACCCTTATCTTTAACAATTCTGATAGGTTTGTGTGATCGTTCACTGTATCATTCAACGCATCTACTAATTTTTCTTTACTTTTTGAATTCATCGCTCTTAGCATCTCATACGTGATTTGATCCGGCCCAGGAGCTGACTTTTTTTTGTGCATTGCCAAGACTTCTTCTACTTCCCCTATTTTTAGGTTCATCCTCTCTGATGGTTTCCTAAGCTCATTTATATTTAAACTGTCTTGGTGACTTTTGTTTTTAATCATTGTTAAATAAGTTAAATTGTTTTTTTTATCCCAACCTGATGGATTGCTTATCTTTCCTATTTTCTTAATATTGTTTATAAATCTCCAAAATTCTTTGATGTTATCTCCTTTGGCCAGCTCCATGATTTTATTTATCCAGCTTTCTCTCCTAAGCTTTTTTACTTCCTCATTCCACTTCGTCACGGCTCTATGATATTCATAGAAATTAACCATTAACCTACTCTGTTTGTATTTTTTCAGGAGATCCTTTTTCTTATACCATAATACCTTTATCTCTTCATTCCACCATACTTTATTTGTATGCTTTAACTTAGTACACTTTACTTGATTATTCTCTACTATTGCTTGAAAATCCTTACTAATTAGACTTAAATTACCTTGAAACGTAAACTGGTTGATTTCTTCCAGAATTTTCTTAGATATCTTATTTATTCTATTTTCTCTACTTAATTTTGCCTTGAATGTAAAAACTATGGCTTTATGATTACTTTTACTAACTAGGTTGTTCTGTGTATTCCATTTCAATTTAGTAGGCATAAAATTGCCAAAGGTGACATCCGGAGCTGACGACCCTCCCTGTCCTTGGATCCTTTTGTTTGAAAAGGTCCTATTTCCATTATTATAAAATATCAAGCTAAATTCATTCATTAGTCTCCGCATTTTTTTCCCTCTCGCATTGTTTATATGGTCACCCCAACATATACTCCTAGCATTAAAATCTCCTCCCATGATAAAAATGGACTTGTGCGCAGTTACTAAAATTTTTTTTAATTCATCATAGAAAAACTCACTAACAATGTCCGGTGGACAATAAACAGAATAAATACTTAAATTATTTTTTAGGTTAATGGTTTTAAGACCCACTGCTTCTACTTTAGCGTCCAGAATTATCTCCTGAAACTTGATCTCCTTTCTGATGAGAATGCACACACCCCCTCCCCTTTTATCCTTCCTATTTTTAGCTACAATATTATATCTATTCACGTTTATGCTACTATTATTCTCTTCTGTAGCCCAAGTCTCCGAAACCAAGGCTATGTCAAAATGTTCATTATTCAAATAAAATTCCAAACTACTTTTATTTCTATAAATTCCCTGGATGTTCAATTGCAATATTTTCATTTTGGTTTATTACTATTTTCTCATTTTTCCTCTTTAAATTTATCAAAAAGTCTACTATACTATTGGAAATTGATTCCCTCTCCAACATAATCATCTCTATTTCCTTGTTTTTCATAATACTAGTAAGAAATTTTTCAAGCTCATTAGTTATCTGATAATTTTTATTCTCATATACTGGTTTACCTCTTGACTCTTTTTTTCCTCCTTCCTCCTTTCTGTCTTGTCTCTCTGATTCATTTGCTTTCCCTATTTTCTTAATTCCCATATCTCTGTTTTTATACTTTAATACTTCAGAAAATTTCTTTTTGATAAATGTACTATTGCTTTCTTTATCCACATCTCTTGTTGGTCCATCCTTTTTACCCTTTAGCTCAGGATACTCACTTAGATCAACCTCGTCTAAACCACTAAATCTATTAATCTTATTTACATAATCTCTGGCTTCAACATAGTTCACATTTCTTTTTGCAGCTATCTCCATAATGAGTTCCTCCTCTCTCCACTTAGGGCATCTCTTATCTGTAGAAAAGTGTTCGTTTGAATTGCATAAAATGCATTTAACCAAGTTACATATCCCTTCACAGTTAATCTCCCCACATCTCAGACATCTTTTATTTTCATTGTTGCAATACTTAGTAATGTGACCTAACCTCCCGCATTTGTAACATTGTTTAGGTTTCGTTATATAGTACTCAACTTCCATTCTTAAATATTCTACATATACATAATCTGGGACGTCCTCACCTTCAAACATACATTTAATCGTTAACGACGGTATGAATTTCGACAAATCGTTCCTGTCTCTCATTGATATCCTTTCAACACTTCTAATTTTCATATTCTTTATTCTATTTCCAAACTTATTACTTGGCACTCCCATCTGAATTATTTTTTCTAAATTAAAGTTCAGCGGAACATTTCTAAGTATCCCGTACCTATATAGAAAGTTGTTAGGAATGTACCCACAGCAGCCATATTTCCTTAGCATCTTGCTATCTAAAAGATTGTTCGCGTCTTCCGCCTGTTTGAAATCAATTTTGATCTTGTTAAAGCCTACTTTAACAACTTTCTGAATGTTTTTAATATTTTCTCCGCTCGTCATTGTATAGAAGGTCATATCATCTAACCTAGCTCTACCTCCTTCCTCATTTTTCCTTTCAACAATCACTGGATAAGTTTTCTTTGAATTTCTAATATATCTGTTTAACTTTCTATCAGGCCTCATATTTTTCTGCTTCTCTACCACCTCCATGCCACTATTCACTCCTTTATCATTTTGTTCTAATGAATTTCCTACATTATCCACCATGCTTTCTACCACATGTTCCGTACACCTAACCTCACTATTCACTGAATCTGGGACCACCTGCTTTAATGCTGTCTTTGACAAAACCATGATCTCATCAACCCCTTTCTTTCTCTTTACCCTTGGTTTGGAGTCCCCTTCCTCAGGGTTCTCCTCCATTATGACCTACTCAATCCTTCAGCCTCTAGGTCTTTATTATCCTCACTAATCAATTACCTACCCCCAATCTAACTCCTCTACTTCTCTCAAATCTACAGATCGTACCAGAGCCTGGCCCTTGATATTTCCAACACTTTCAATCACGAAAAAACAAATTCATCCGAAGTTAATTCTAGGCACCCCGAAAAGCACACCACTTCACAATTTCAAAAATTATTATAGGTTATCTTCAATGCTATTCTGATTATCGAAATTGCTGATGCGACTTATCTCTCCCAGGTTCCAAATCGGAATGTTTCGTTAATAATTCAAAAGGTGCGCCAAAAATGTAAACAAAAACTGAACAAAGTTTGTGACAAGTACAACGCAAATGTCTGAGAAGAATTTATTCTCGAGTTCAGGCCAACCCCCACCCGCCCTAGTGTAAATGCCAAAAAAAATTTGCTTAGCAAATCCCCGGGTGACTTATCACCACGGAGTATGTGAGGTAGGACTCACTTAAAAGCAGGACCATCTACAAGCCCACGAAGTTCCGAGTCGGGACCCGCCTAAGCACTTTTTCGACCCGGTCGTGCTGACTCACCTATTGGTAAAAACAGTCTTCAAGAACTACCACAGCTAATAGGTCGGTAAAACAATTCTCGCCCTGTTTTACGCGCAGTACTTTCTCAACGTATGTAGAGACCGCACGCCAGGTCTCCTCGTTTCGCAGCATTGCATCCACGATCGTTTTAGACGCTACCAGGCCGATCGTGGACTCAATAGTGCGCCTCTAACTTACTAAGCGGCTGCACATAAAGAATGTGTGCTGGACATCATCAAGCTTAGTCACACAGTACCGGCAGTATGGTGTGACCACCTTACCCATTCTGTTAAAATATTTCTTGAAGTAACCGTGCCCTGTCAAGAATTGGCAAAGGTAAAAGTTTACCTCTCCGTGGCTCCGGTTAAGCCAAGGCTCAATAAGACCAATTAGCTTAGCCGTCCAGCGTCCTTTACCACTTTCACTCCAACGTTGTTGCCAAAGTTGGAGTTGTTTACAGTGCTGATGAAATTCTATTAGTTTAGCTACAAACACACAAAGTGAACCTAAATTGAGCCATAAAAATTGAAATCTGGTTATTTGGGAGCACTTTTTTCATCGAAATAAACGTCCAAAATCGAGCATGCTATTTTCCAACACTTGTCAAATCGCGAAAATTTAATATTTATGGCTCAATTTAGGTTCACTTTGTGTGTTTTTAGCTAAACTAAAAGAATTTTATCGTTAAATTGATTGCAGATCACCTGGACGACCTGTGCAATGTGCCGCGCAATCGACTCTGGCCGTCAGCGCGCGCTCCATCAATTGCATACAGAAGCCGCCATTTTGTTTTTTTTTGAAAAATTCAACTATGCGATTTGATACTCTTTTTGTTAATAAAGATGCATGCAAAATTTCAAATTGATATCTCTAATAGTTTTTTTTTTACAACACTTTTAAAATCATACTGTTTTTTACCCGTTTAACAGTAGAATAACCCCTTAACAGATAGATTTGGACACAGCTGAAAACCGTACTTTGCATTCATCTAAAAACCAGTTAGTTTTGGATGATTTGTAGGTGTGTTTGCATCCTATTTCGTCACGAATAGGTGTGGTCATGCTCATGTCGTAACCTTTAGTACTTGATCCATGTTTCGAGATGATAAGTGGATGGATGGATTGATAAGAGGATGGATGTTACACGCTTGCAACGATGGCTATTTTTATTTTCATATTATTTGAATTATAATAATTAATATTTGAAAACATCGTCGTGATTAATTTTAAAACATTACTAATTCCCATACCTCAGTTTTTCCCCATTTTTTTTCTTCCTTACAAACAAATAAATTGGTAGCAGACAATTGTATATATTTATCCATATGACTATACATGCCTTCATATAAAATTGTTTGTGTCTAGATATTCGTATGCATTCTAATTTTTTCGTAATAGTCCTGCACGTAAGGATGCAAAAAAAAATATCCACATCATCATATAATAAAATAATCATCCACAAAACATATATTTAAATGATCATCAACGAATCATCCACACATGTCGCTGAGCGAAAGAAAACATTATAAAATCGATTGTACATTAATCAGCATACTCCACCTCCTTCGCTTTAGGTCCGCCTATATAAACAAAATCAAATTGACTCGTGTAAGCAAAACACGCTAGATCGCATGGACGTGTGGACGCATGGACTCTTGTCTGAATGGCCCATTATAGTTTCAGATTATCTATTTCAATATTCTCACAATATTATCACCTATTTCAATGTTTTCTACATCACTTACCTCCCCCCAATCAAAAGACATAACACAGCACTTTCCTGCGGACTGTAAAAACAAACAGTTGTATGGAGTATCTTTTTTCAACAAGTGACATTTCGTGAAAAAACTGGCTTTAATATTTAGTTGTTTAATGGTACTTTTGGACTGTAAATTTTTCTTTACTGGTTTGATATACAATTTCCAAATAAATTATACATTTTCATTGCGTTTATCCTCCTGTTGATAGATCCCTACGTTGCCTATCAAGAGTAGGATAGTCGATAAATGCCGACGCTTAATAAATAATTATTTGATGTTTATTCAAACGGGAGCTATGTTTGACGACAAACTTCATCTATTTGTGTTTTCAAATTGGCTGCTCGGATTTTATTTCTTTGATATGAGTATGTTTTGTCTTGCATATCAAAATTATCACTTTCGAAAAGCCAGAACCGGTAGAATTAAATAGTAAAGTAAAATTGCCCACCAATGGCGCTTGCTTGGCATACACTTAGACATTATTAATAAATATTAGTTGCCTAGAAGTAAAATGATTATCACATACTGTGATATAAAGCATGTGCAGATAATTTTCAAAAGTGAATATTATATTGTTAAAAGCATAAGTAAGGACATCAGTTTTTTCAGGGTGGATACTTGGTTCCACTACTTATTGAATCGAATGTATTTTGAAATACATGTCCTTTGATTTTGAAAAGCTATTGAATTAATGCTGTAGTAATAATTATACGATAAATGCATCTATAAGTATAATAACTGCATCGCAGATAAAAATATCAATTTTTTAACATCAAGATCGAAGTACGTTTGATCTTTCTAGTCCATACATAATGGCAAATAATTAATATCACGTGACGTGCGTTTCATAAAAATTTACAAGCAAACTTGAATAACGCTGCATCTAAACTGAACGTATCTATGTACAAAACGAATTCATCAAGCTGTTGACTATGTTGTAAATTTTCAAATATTTCTCAATCATGGAAAACTTGTCGGCCACTAATCAGTAATCATAAACAGCATTTAATCTACTACCAATAAACACAGCAGGGAATCTCCGTTATTTCTTTAAGTCACCTGGTTAAAAGCCCAATGATAATTTCGTTAGTTGCATTTGCGTAGTTATTGGAAGCTAGTTGAACTTTGAGCTTTGTAAATTTTCACAGCGGAGGGTCTTCAATTTGCAAATTGATTGTATCTTTCATAGCGCACGCAGATAATTCATGATACAATGATTGCTGAAGTTGAAAATAAGATATAAATGTCGCGTTGTTGACACTGAATTAGTGAGAACAGTAAGTATGCAAGAGATAAGGAATTACATGTTGTGTTAAGTCGGTTTCAATTAATGTCTTTGTCGAAATTTACTAGAAGGGTTATTAAAATGGTTTATAAGTATAATTATTTTTACTGAACTTTTAAAACAATTTTAAAGCAAGTGGCCACAAATTGATGAAATTGTGTAAGGATAGTTTTGTTTTTTAAATTCAACGAATGCATCAACATATCGATCTACTTCTCAAAGCCTCAGTCCATTTTTAAAGCACAATTAAAAGGTAAGAAATAAGCAAACAATAAATATGAAAACTAACTGCAAATGACACCGGCTGAATTTCCTTTTCTAAATACTTTATGTATTTTAAAGGTACGATTGTAGGAAAATCAGGTCTTAATTACTTCTCTGTGGAACATCATAATAAAATGCGTCTTCTAGTAGTCTCATATTTCATTTTATCCATCAACTATGTGCTGCTCAGAGCTCGAAAAAACCCTGACCCATGATAAAAGGAGCTCGAGGATTGCAGACTCAGCATTTTAAGGAGCAAGTTTGACTTTGGCAGGGTTTCAACCCGAACAAATTGTGCTGACCGACGAAGAGCTGCAACGCTGAGTTTAGGCAGTTTATTCATATTTTGCATCAAATTTCATGAATATTTCTCTTATTCGAATCGTTGCATGAAAACAAAGGAAAACAAAAGAAAAAAGTCATTAGAAAAAAGTTGCCAGTTAAACTGATACAGAATGGGATTGGCAGCCCACTGTTCTCATCTGGAATGGGAATCTGCTTAGACGTAGCAAAAGTAGAAAAAATATATTTTGCTAACTTCACCATTAACCAATAATCTATTTCACCTTTTGAATTTGTAGTTTTTTGTCTTAGACTGGGTTGAGGATCTAAGTCTGCCAGACAGAGCTTTCGCTGGTGCTTTGGGAGATCACATGCTTTTGGAAGTGAAATATATCATCTCATTTATTTTAAATATACTTCAAAATTACTCTTTTCTTAGCCTACTATGTTTTAAATAATTTTGGTGTGTTGTTTGAAGTGTCTAGTGTTTGTGCATTGTGGATGTGTATTTATAGTTGTGTATTGCGTGTTCCTATATTACAGGATGACGCTGAGTTCGAGGAGGTGGAGTATAGTGGTGTGTTAGCCTTGGCGACTGCCAGTACGGGGACGTGCCGAAATGGTCGATGGCCAGCGCTAGGGGCTCGTAATCAGCGTGCTCTCAAGATTGAGGCAGTCGCCAGCAGTGCTACTGAGATGGTCGAGGACCATATCTTGGGGCTAGTGGCTGCCGCCATCGGCTGCGGTTGTTGAAATAGCCATGGTGACTTCACATAAAGGTACGTGCCAAGAGGAGGTTGTCAACTCTCGAGACCCGTAATCAGCGCGTACTGAGATGGTCGGTGACCAGCTCTTGGGGCTGGGGCAGTCGCCAGCAATGCTGCGGAGATAATCGATGACCAGAATTTGTAGCTGGTGGCTCCATTTACCGATGGCGGATATGGGATGTGTTAGCTTGCCTCAAAAATAGTGGTGGGGCTTTTCTTCCTTCTTTGTTTCTATTTTAATTTTTTTTGTTTAAATCGATTACAATTTCTTTCTTAATTTAAAATATTTGGAAGTCCCCAGGGAGTGGTATTATCCCCTTCTATGGTCTCTACTAGTTGATGACCTTCTCGTGATCCTTAATAGTAAGGACCTTACTACTTTTGGCTACGCAGTCATCACGGTAATAATAACAGGCTCACACATGGATACCTTGAAATCCAGAGAGCGAAAAGCTTTCAATGAAACAATACAATGGTACGAGGAAGACAGTTTATCCATAAATTCTCAAAAGAAACTAGCTCAGTAACATTAACCAGAAAGAAAAAGATCAAAATAGGAGCTCTAAATATTAAGGGCACAGTCGTATGTTTGCACGAAGTATCCACCCAGATAGAAAACTCAACTGGAGCAGCTATATTAACAATACAACACTGAAGTAGACGAAGACAAAAAAAGCACAAAAAAAAACATGCTTGGACGCATTGGGGATTATCTCCAAAGCAGACAGTATGGGCATACAAACAAGTGATGGATCTTTCACCCTACATGGAGCTACAGTGTGATGGAAGTACATCACACAAAAAAAACAGCTTATGATAGGCTCAACAAGCATCAAAGGGTGACCTGCCTGCTGAAAACAGGAGCAATGAGGTCGATTCCAAAGGCGAAAATAAAATCCCTTTGACACTTAGAACCACTACAGCTCAAAATTGAAACTGGCTATTGGCCTTCAACAGGTACAAATCAGGAGACCAAAATAGTCATCTTGAAATCCTGGAGAATATCAGGTCCATAAAAGAAATTTTGAACTTCAGTGATCAAATAAAGTAAAACCCAAAACAGGGGACAGGTTCAAGGTCACAATTCCACTAAAGAATAAATGGGAGGATGTTCCACCCCCTCGCACAGAGGGGCGCTAATGTGGTATACGAATGGCTCAAAGATGGATTGTGGAGTGCAGAATGTATTTCTTTCTTACAATAATCCATCCATTTATCATGGAAAGCTATCTGCCGTGCTTGGAGCCACACATAGATCAAGAGCACTAAAAGAATCAGAACTAAGATTCCATTGAATAACTAAGCGGTTCTCCAGGCTATCATTCGCGATCATTTAAATTCAGCTATGCTGTTAGAACCAAGAGAAGACTTAAATGAAATAGAGGCGAAGAACAGCCTCGAGTTTATTTGGATACCCGGCCGTGAGGATCAACAAAGAAATGAGGAAGTTGAAAGGTCATACTTTGTATTGAGGTCTTACAAAGGCAGACACGGGCAACGAAATCAAGACATAAAGCAAGAAAATAATCAAAATCTACCGGCTTAAACTTAAAGATTTGAATCATTCAAAAAATACTTTACCTTTGATAGCAAAAAAGTAAAAAAGCAGTGACTGTCTGCAAAAGTGGCAGAAGAGCCCTATGCAAAGTACTGACCGGCCACATCCCGTGCAAAAAGTATCTCCACAAAGTAAGTAAGGAGCGGAACGACTGCTGCAGGTACTGTGGGGGAAACAACAGAGTGTGTAGAACATCTTTTCACACAATGTCTAGCACCAAGTTCTGCTCTTCCCTCCACCAAGGACATAATAAATATCCCGTCAAGGAACATACCTATGCTCAGAAGAGGCTTGTACATCCTATATGACATAACGTAGAGGAGACAGAATAATCCCAAGAGATCGCAATGATAGGAACCTTCTGGACCCACTCCAGGCTCTTACTAAATCAGTAGCTTACAGCCCTATCCTAATCTCTCAATCAGCATCCTACGAAATTTGATTATACTAAAACACAAAAGAGGAGTGCGACTTGCCGTCAAAATATCGACATCTGTTAAGAAATTGAAATATATCTAACTTTGAAGATTGTTCTTCTTTGAATAAAAATTGATTCAAAGGTTTTCTTAACAGCCGCTTTTTCCCTTTTTTGACACCATTATTTATTTATTTATTTATTTATTTATTCATTTACGGACATTGTCTTTTTACAATCCATGAAATTATAATAAACTTAAATTATAAGAATGAATGTAGCTAGCATTGCAAATTAAATCTAATGGCGATTTCTAAATAAATAATAGTAAAGTTAAGACTATACCTAAAAACTGGAATAGTTAAAAAAAAAATAAGGAAAACATTGAGAATCGAATTAGTTGACTGAATATAAGTTGACTTCAACACTTTGAAAGTAGTCGTAGGCAATTCTTTTAAAAATTTGTAACTCAACATTAAATATATCCATATGATCCCACAGCATGCTACCAACTCTTTTAAGCCTTTCTATTGGCGAATTCTGACTGTAATTCGATTTACTTTTACTTAAGGAAAATATAACGTTACTTCGAGTTGTTCTCATAGGAACTCTTAAAGGTAAAGCATTTAAAATATCGGGTGCATCTAAGTTATTATTTAACACATTAAATAAAAATACAGCGTCAGTAAAAAGTCTCCTAGCCTCAAGTGTGGTTATGTTCAAAGTTTGCATTATTACGGGGTAGTTGCTAATATTTTCAGATGGTAAGTGCAGCTTGAAACCTATGTAGCGCAGAAATTTATGTTGAACTTTTTCAATGGTTGCAATGTGAGCTTTAGAAAATGGACTCCAAATTACTGAAGCATAATCTAATTTGCTTCTAATAAGTGAGAAGTATAAAGTTTTCAATGTGTTAATGTTTGCAAACTTCTGCGTATTTCTAATTAGAAATCCGAGTAATCTGGTCGCCTGTGTGGAAACTTCGTTAATATGGTTCGAGAAATTCAAACTTGTGTCGAATCGAGCTCCAAGATCATTTGCAAATTCTACACAATCAAGCGGAACTGTGTTAATAGTATAACAATGAGAAAAATTATGCTTTGTGCGATTGAATTTTATATATTGACATTTCCTGACATTTACTTCTAATCCGTTCTGGACACAATAATCATAGAATCTGTCTACATTCGTTTGCAAGATGCGTATGTCAGACTGTGAAGCTATTGCTTTGAACATTTTAAGGTCATCTGCAAACAGCAAGTACTGGACGTTGGAAAATATGTACTGTCTATCGTTGATGAATATCAAGAACAACAAAGGACCTAAGTGCGAGCCTTGTGGTACTCCAGAAGAAGGGAAAATGAGATTTGAATAGTGGCTATTCATTTTTATAATTAAAGAACGATTACGAATATAATCACTTAACCAGGACAATAATGTACCACCTACTCCAATGTTTAGTAGTTTTCTAACTAAAAGTTCCCAATTGATCTTGTCAAATGCTTTACTTAAGTCAGTATATATTGAGTAAACTTGAAGAAATGACTCAAAGCTTGTAGTTATGTAATTATGGTAGAACAGAAGGCTAGTGACAGTAACTTCTTCCCCATCAAACTGTAATAGCAGTGGGATTATGGTCTTTTTGTTCTTTCTTTACCAAATCTTTAGCTTTTTTGGAGCTATGAGCAAACTTTTGATCATTTTGTTTATTGAAATTTTCCTCTGCTTGTACCTCTTTCTTTTTACAATGTTAATAAAGCTTGCAGAAGAAATGGATCGGAACACGACCATTTAAGTGATTCTAAACGTGCAACCACACCAATAGTTTCATTAAGACAAGCAGCGGAAATACTTCAAAATATTCCAGTGGTAATTTTTCAAGCCTGATTAGCCCTTTGTATATGAAACGCGACGAAGATCACCTAAATGAAATTCTTCTCGATGTTGGAACTGCGGAAAGAAAGCACCACTGAGTCGTGACTGTCACAAAAAGTATAAGCTCAGGTACTACCATGGATGAATAGCAAGATAAAAGCATAACGGGGATTCTAGACGGTCGAAAATAACAATTTTTTCTTGAAGAACAGCAGGGAAGTTAGTAGGAACCAAATACGAAAATCAAGGGTCCTGTTTATGAGAAGCTATTGCTTCAAAGTTTACAAAAAAGTAAAAGTGCTACATAAAAATTACTTCTTTCTCAAATCAATAATCAAAAGTTAAAACGTCAACATCCAGCAATGTAATGGCGAAATTTAAATTTAAATAATAGTCATTTGTGATTTGCCATTGCTTAGCGCTTACCATGAATCAATATATTATCCACCACTGATAACAGTAAAAAAGCTGTGAGAGAAAAATATATAAATATTCTACTTGCAATATTTACCTTCGCGTACTTATTTGAATGGAAGTGTAATTCAAAAACTCACATCAAAGCTATCACACCGGATTTGACAACTTACAGCAAAGTGCCCGAGTGCAAATTGGCTACAGTTTTCTGAGCTTTATTGCAAGAGGGCGAAGAGGCGATAACGTCAGCAATATTTTGCTCGCAGTAAAAGTACGAAAAAAAACTTGCTGTAAGTTGCTGCGAATCAATTCAAATCAAATTCAAGCATGCGAATAGATCTACAATAAGCGCTTTCTATTTGAAAACGAAAAAAAAATCCGCAAGCTCTGCCAATTTCATTCGAATACCGAAAAACACTTCGAGCAGGATTTTCATAAATTGCCAATGCAAATGAAAAATTCTCCTTCTGGGCAACATTTGCTTTCGCGTCGAAGTTAACATATGTGTTTGAAAAGTTCGCATGAGAAAATTATGACATCAATTAAAATTGCCGATAAATTACGATCACCTCCAGGAAATTGACCCGGACTAGAGTCGACAGTGTTTGAATCCACTAGATGCAAAAACGCAAGGAAAAAGCATCGCTAACAACATTGCGCCTCCCCCATCTTCACCTGCCCGCAAACCTTCATAATTCACTCACGAGCTGGTTGCTGGCATGCGAACTGGAATGAACTCTGTATTGGATCGGTAAATATCAAATTAGCACTAAATTAACAATATCCCCGGAGGTACTGTTTCGCAGCCTGAAGATTGGAAAGCATCGAGTTGCGGAAGATGTTGTCCTTATTGCCTGGTTATTGTTGCGTTGAAAGGTTCGATATGTGCAATAGTCACAATGCAAATATATTGAATATGAGTTGGTGCTCGGGACAAGATTCTCCAGGCTGCGTATGATTTATGAGAGCTCAGAATGCTGTGACTTACTTGTATTGTGTGAAATTTGCTGGGAACCAAATCAGCAGCAAGTTGTTACTTTTGTCAAGTAGATTTCTAGTTTAAATGTATTTCATCAAACTGTAATTGAACTTTCGAATATACTGCAATATCTTATACTCCTATTGATTTATATTCTAATCTCATTTACTCCATACCTGCCATAATCGGCAAAACCCTTTTATCCATTCATCCGCTTATCGGGCTCATGTTTGACGGCCGAAACTTTCAACAAGATCAATCCGTGACCCTCTTGTATACAGTTTCATGTTAAGGAGCAGTTTTATCTGGGCAGCTATCTATTTGCTGCCGGTATTAAATATGTAACAAAGACCATTAGATACTTGCATGATATCTTTTCATCGGCATCTTTAAACGGTCGAAGCGAAACAATTGAATTTAGTAAAGGTTATCGAATGTCGGAGCTTTTTCAGCGTCATCGTTAACACAGTCGGTACGGTCTTTTGGTCCACATAATCAATTTCCGAAAGTAATTTGAGAAGACGAGATTTTTTCGATCGGATAGATAGAAAGGTCCATGATAGAATCTGAACAGAAATATTAACTTAATAAACGGTTGACTTGGGATCTGGCGTGGACTGGAAATTTTTCCATTTAAGATATCTTTATGAAATGAAAAATTATTTGTGCTTGGTAGTTTACTGTTTGAGATAACGGCTAGGCTAAGTTTGTGTACATAATAGGTTTATTTCGATTAAGCACATAAATATATGTACATAAAAGCACAATAAATACCCAGAGAAAACTTTTTTTGTTTTGCGTCTTCTTGCAGAAATATTTTACTACGTGAACTTATTAAGAGAATGCCACATTAATCTATTTTAAATCTAAATCCATTTTACACACATAAATGCATACACAAATGCGAAAATGTGCATTTGTTAGACTGATCAAGGAAGCATGAAAGAAAGTTGTTCATCACCTGCATCAACAATGAAGACTGCATCCTGAACAATTTCTGGATTATTTTATGGTGTAGACAGAATTTTTTAAAGGACTTTCAATAAAGATGTAACATAAAGCATCAACGTTAATTCTAGAGGAAACGATTCTATGGTGTAATAAAGATATTTTCATATTACTTGGAAGTACAATTAAAATGTTCCGTTGTTGTTTTTTTTAAATTGAGTTCCACGCATTGCAAATGTACCTATTTAAAATCCTTCACATACCAATGAGAGTCTGAAGGTGGTGAAAGCATGCATGCTATACGAGCAAAAGAGCTTGCAGCTCAGCGATTAGCAGCGAAATTCAAAAATATTAAAAGCTGATCTGTTAGTAAAGGTAAGAGTGTGTAGTAGAAGTAATAGGGCAGAATTTGAAAGGAGAAAAAAGCAGGATAAAATGTAAAAAAGGTAGCATTTCAATGAAGAAGGAGAAAAAAATCCACACTTAAAAGCAGATGAAGAGGAAAGCTAACATTTTAAAGCAGTAGAAGAAGAAAAAAGCCAGCATTAGGAAGCAGAAGCAGAGAAAAAAGAAGATCAGCATTTTATTGTAGAAAAAAAGCCAAGATTTTAAAACATCAGAATAAGAAGGAAACCAGCACTTCGAAGCGGAAGAATAAGAAAGAGAGCACTCCAAATGGAGAGAAGAAGAAATCCAGCATTTGAAAGAAAAAAGCCAACATTTAATTTGAGAAGAAGTAGAAGGCTAGCATTTCAAGAGAGCAGAAAGCTTACATTTAAAGGCCAACATAAAAAAGATGAGAATTAGTCTAGCATACAAAACTTAAAAGTAAAGGCCAGCAATTAAGTGGTTGAAAAAAAAAACTAGTATTTGAAAGCAGAAGAGGAAAAAAACCTGCATTCTAAAGCAGAAAAAGAAGGACGACATTTAAAATTAGAAGAAGAGGAGCATTTGAAAGCATGAAGAGAAGGCCAGGATTTAAAAGGTTAATAGGAAGATGGTCTGCATTTCAAAAGAGAAAAAATCAGCATTTTATAGCAAAAGAAGAGGAACGGCGTTGAAAAATAAAGAAAGTTCAGCATTTGTAAGCAGAAAAAGGCCATCATTTAAAACGCAGAAGAAGAAATTCAGAAGCCGAAGAACAAAAAACGGTTTTTCAAAGCAAAAGAAGAACAAAGTCAGCATTGAAAAGGAGAAGAAGAATATTATCGTATAAGAGCCGTTCACTTCAAAATATACCATTGCTTCACGCTATATTCTTTTCCTCGAAACTTAATCACTTAAACATTTGCCGCTCTTAAACTAACTTATCTAATTTTAACTCAATTCATATCATAAACTATTTAACTATAGATTAAATGAAACTAATGATTAAAATATAGTGTGCACATTACTTTACTTAATCCTCACAACGCCAAGTGCTGCCTCACTGGGGCCGCCTTTCATTGATCTCCACTGGTCGCTCAGCTCCGTTGGCTGATATCTTCCAGTTTCTTTTCTCAGGTTCGCTGGTTTGCCACTCGATTCTTAATTTATTCTCTTATTCAATACTTATGATTATATCGACTTAACGGCCGTCGTGCTGGTCGATGATGAATATATCTCAGTCAAAATCAAAAAACCAGATGAAAAATATCAAAGGAAAACCCAACATAAGCTTTCTTCAATTTCCTCCACGGATATCCGTCCACTCATCGAGTTGAAATCGAAAAGGCCGTTTTCCATCTTCACAACGTAGACGAAAGCTTTCCTGGCGGCAACGAAATATTTCCGAATCCGTTGAGTTCAAGTAAACTCAGCTGTGAGCTCGCACGATCTACAGCTGAGTTCCACTACGTCCCATTCGCTCTTATTCCATTTCTATCGTAACAGCGGATCACGTTTTACATCCGTCGATTGACAAATCGAACTGTCATCGCGTCTCGTGACAAGTCGAACTGTCGTTGCGTGCCATAGAATAGTGCGAACGTGCGAACAGTCCAAATGAATAGTGCGTTCATAGTAAGAAAATCAATATAAAAAATTATGATATTTTCATAGATAGTTTCAGTGATCGTGAATCGTGTGTCACTTGTTGTGTCGAGTTTTCATCTTTGTGTCGTGAGTTTGACCAGGTTTACCATCGGAAGACTGTGATTTTGTTTATGTCGTGTTTGCTGTTGATGGTGGTGTTTAGTGCTCGATATGTTTCCTGTTGTGCTAATTTCTGTTGTGTTACTTTTACGTTGATGGGACAGCAGCCGTGTGTTTAATGTGTACTAAACCTAGTTACTAATAGCTACTAACTATATACTTAACTAACTACTTACTAACTTTATACATAAGCCGCGTCTCTAACGTGTTTTCAAAGTGGATTACGATTAGCCAAACCATATTGTATACGCGCACCGGGTTGGTTTGAAATAAGTCGATCCGATCACGAAATTTTTCTGGATCAAATCGATTTGGGCATTAAAAGACCCGGATCGAGGGATTCAGGATTGAAAAATTCGAAGCCCACTTCAGTTTTTTTAACATATGTGACGTTCCAATGCGATATACTTCACTTCACGTTAATCCACGTTAATCCAGTTGCACCAAAAACCCACTTTGAAGCTTCATTTCAATCCGTTCCAAGCCAAACCAGTCCAAGTCAGTCCATCTAATATACGAGGCTATAGTACGCGATCGCGACGGCTGGTTTTACTTACTTTTCCTACTTAAAACGAATACACCCTAAGTAATAATAGAATCTAAGCTTATTTTAATTTCGATGACTTCATCGGAAGTTACAGCGATAGAAAGGTGTTTGGGGCAGTCATCCGAAAATTGTGCAGGTCTTAGAAAATTTAAACATTTTTTACTTATTTTCATTGCAAATGTTTCAGATGAAAATACTTAATGTAAGCATTTATTGCAACGAAAGTAACAAAAAGGTCTAGTGCTGGAAACCCTTACCTAGCATCAAAGCGATACGTCTCATCTGCCTTACGTTGAAGTCAACCTGCTCTGCGAATTTCGTATTGATCCGATGACTGCATTGGAAGCTATAAAGATGCAAAGAAATTAAGGGTTACCATTCGCAAAAGTTTTCAAATTTTCTAGATCCTAGTATTTGGTGATTATTTTCACTACAAAATCACTACGATTTGAAAATGCTATGCCAAAATCGCTTACTAAAGGTATGCCAAAAAAACAGCCATAGCTGGCAACCCTATCATTGTTTTGAAATTAAATTTATACCAAATATTGCCTATAATGAGTTTTATTTGCCATTTGAATTTCGTTATGGTTCAATGACTGTACTGGAAGGTATAGGACAAAGAGCTATATTCTCCTTAGGAATTTTCAAAATTCAAGACACCAAAATTACCATAGCTGGCAGCTCCAACCGAATGACTAAACCAGAATTTATAGGGCCAAAAGCAGTTATTTTTCTTCAATATTTTTCAAAATGGCACCACTGACACAAAATTGCCCGTATTTCAAATTGCTTCTATCAGACCTGGTCCTACTTAAAATCAATACATTCTGTAAATTTCAACTGATTCAATACATTCAGACAATACATTCTGTAAATTTCAACTGATTATCGGTTCGTGAGTTCCCGTGAACAGAAGTTTTTGATGCTAAAAATATAGGTAAATTGGGGAAGGATTACAAGGCGTGCCCGTTGTAAAGGAGAGTCGATGATTTGAAGGTTTTCACTTTCAGCGCCTGACCTAGCTACAGGGTTGCCAACATGCTCACTAAAAGCTACACAAATTCTTAACTAAATAATACCAATATGTTTTGAAAGTTTCGTAATGATTGAATAGCTTTGTCAAAAGTTATCGCAATTTCAAAATTTTCAAATTTTCCCGTTCTCTTTATAGGCACTTAGCGCACACATGGGGTTAAAAAATTCCAAAACATTATCCGAATCACATTTAAAACACGTTCGAAATTCATTTCGTTAACTTAATTTTTGCAAAAATTATTTGTGTACGGAATGATAGGTATATTAAAAATATCACTAAAATGGCCGCCAGCACCAAAGAGTTAAAGATAATTGACAGTTAGTGAGACTTGGACCTATTTTGCATATACATCAATGTATTCTGAATGTTTCAGCTCAATCGGATGGCGCGTTCCCGAGAAAGAGGAAATAGTCACAGAATTTTTTTGATGATGGTATATATATATATATATATATAAATATATATATATATATATATATATATATATATAGATATATATATATATATATATATATATATATATATATATATATATATATATATGTATATATATATATATATATATATATATATATATATATATATATATATATATATATATATATATATATATATATATATATATATATATATATATATATATATATATATATATATATATATATATATATATATATATATATATATATATATATATATATATATATATATATATAGAAATATGAATTTTTGTCCAAACCGATTTTAATACTACTGTTTTTCGAACATTAGTCAAAAGGCTAGCACTAAGAACCCAAAGAAGAAGAAGGCCAGCAACATTTATATGGAGAAGAAAGAGGCCAGCATTTAAAAAGAAGGGAAAAAGAAGGCTTTGAGAAGGAGAAGAGTAGCATTGAAAAGGAGAAGAAAGCCAGAATTGAAAATGAAAAAAAAGAAGACGGGTCGCATTTTTAAGTAGCAGAAGTAAAAGGCCAACATTCAAAAGCATAAAAAGAAGATTCTTGGCATCCAAAAGCAGAAGAAGAAGAATAAAGCCAGCACATATATGCAGGAGAAGAGGACCATCACTTAAAAAGAAAAGAAAAATATAGTTAGCAGTCAGAAAATAAAAGAATGAAAACACTAGCATTTAAAAGGAGCAGAAGAAAAAAGCCAGTATTTAAAAGAAGAACAAAGAAGCCAGCATTGAATAAAAGAAGAAGAAGAAGGCTAGCGTGTAAAGGAAGAAGAAGGTTGCATTTCAAGTCACAAAAATAGCACTGCTCAAAAGCATAAGAACAGGAAGAAAGAACCCAGCATTTAAAAGCATGAAAAGGCAAGCATTTTGAATTTTCTTATTGTAAGCATCTGCACGAAAATTGAGTAAGTTTTTCAAGCTCTTGGAATTTTCACGAATGCCACCCTAAACTTCTTTCTATCCCTGAAACTTCTGATGTAATCATTGGCTGAAAAAGCAATTCACAGAGCTATATATATAAACGTGAAATAGTTGTGGTTGTGTTGTGAAATAGTTGTGGATTTCAACGTGAAATAGTTGTGGTTGCAGCTTTAGCAAAATGTTGCCAGTATAAAGCATTATCATAATTCACTGTCATAAAATTTTCAGATGATGAACGTCATATTCCCTTTTACTTTCTTTGACTATGAGGATTTGGCCAATATATGTCCTGAAACATTTTTCACGCTTTGAATACCGATATAACCATTAAATCAAATCATAGATGGTTTTCGATACAAATTAGCTGAAATCAAGAGCACGCTTATTGGAATTTGTATTTAAAATCAAAATAGCATCCTTGTTCGCGAAAAAAATTTAAAACATCATCATCTAACCTATTGGACAAAAGTCTTACGGTTTCTATTCTAATCCTGCCTCCAATGACGAAACCTCACGGTGGATTGTCCTAATGATGGAGTGTAAGTGTCTATGACTTATCCTCCATCATTAAAGCAAGAAGTTCTTCATTGTCGACCGGAGAAACTATATCTGCAAACACTGCATCACCATCGACGAGCATCCCACTTGTACCTTTGTTCACTGATCCGAGAGAAGTGGTTTTGAAGCCAACTCCGTAAAACTCTATTCAAACGCGCTTCTTTCCTGCTATTATGTCTCACAGTGTCAATGTACCAACGCTAGGTCCTCATGAGAGAAAGAACCCCAAATCCACTCTGCGAAAGCCACGAAAAAAGGCAACTAAACTGGCTAATGCACACAATGCAGGTGCTTCAGTTACTGTTTCAATTTTAAGCACTAAATTGAAGTCAAAATCTGTTCAGACGCGTAGAATCTAATGGAACACCTCTGGAATTCCGAAGAAATTTGAGAATGTTCCTCTTGAGATACTGTCCGCAAAAATACCGAAGCTTGATATGGTCAAAATAAAATGAAGTGAATCGTCCTATATTCCATACATTGATACCCCGATAGCACTAGCTGTTCATAGTACAGCAGAAGTCGCCTGATGAATCAGGTCAGACTGGCTAATAGGAGCTTAAAAACACAAAACTGCTCCAAAACGAACGAAATGAGCAAAGAGGGTCTATTGGGGGTGGTTGTTGCTACCAATAAAAGCGATGGTATGACATTTGTTGGTTTTAATAATTTGCTCAAGGCAAATCCTAGGCCATCGACGAGATGTCTTGGTACTGGATGGCATCAAAACAAGAGTCAAGCTGATAGCTTGTTAAGATCAATGCGGATTTTTACAGGCTAGCAGTAATCAGGCAGAATGAAATATGACCGGGTGTGAAATCAGAGGTGGAGCGAAAGTATCTGATTCCGGGCAAGCCAAAATCCAAGACATTGACCCCTGCCGACTAGAGAGATAATGCATGTCATAAGACTGTAGATGGTTGGAATGTGGCCCACGTCAGCGAGATATGCGACGACTGGCACCAAGCAATATTTATTATAAATGAGGTTCAGGTATCTTAGTTCTAACGGCCAACTTTTGGAGGTGAGGAAGTGGCGATTGGATCTGAAAAGGATCTTGACAACACTATTACTAACAAAGGTGATGGTTATCCAAATTAGCGTTTACCACTCCAAGGCAGCTTTTGCTTCTCTTCTTCTCCATTCGTGTAACAACACGAAGGAGATAGTACTAATTCAAGAAGCATGGGCTGGTGAACCAGGTCTGTACAGTTTTTATAGACGGATACAGACTGGTGTCATCTGAAATTCTAAATAAACCCCAGAGCTTGTATACATATCAAACCTTCTATAAATATACATGTACTTTGAAACTTCAGTGACAATGTTTAACGTACATATATGTAATATTTTCTCTTTTTGTCTTGAAAAGCGATCGAAATTTATCTTCATTTAATTTATTTACCAAACAAGGCAACATACATTAACAATTCAATATAACAACATAACAATTACATACAAATTTTTTCCCAACACATTAGAAAACAAAATACATCACAACACATTAGAAAACAAAATACATCACAACTTTTTATTTTAGTTACTTTACTTTACTTTAATATATTTTATTTTGATTTTAGCTAAATTGATGGGCAAATTAAGTGGGATTAAAATGTTGATAGGGTCTTTAATAAGTTTGTTCTAAAAGTGTGTTTAGAGATCCCCGAAGCGTAGTTGCTGCTTATAGAGTTGAAAATTAATTAATAAATTAATACAGCACCTATTTATGGGCTCGTTATATGCATAGTTAGTGTGGTGATTGAACTCCTTGAGCAGAGTTGCATACCTAGTGCGTCTTGGTTGGTCATTGAAAATAATTTTGTTGGAGAGAGCTTCAACATTGACTGCACCACTTATAATATCAAAGGTTAGGCATGCACTTAACAGTGTTCGTCTAGAAGAGAGAGGCATTAAATTAAGTAGGCTCAGTCTGGTTTTGTAAAAAGGAAGATGTTGGAAGTCTTTTGGATCATAGAGGTCCCTCAAAGCGAAAAGTAAAAACTGTTTCTGAACAGATTCTACTCTCTCACTATGTAGCTCAAAAACTGGGTTCCATATTATGCAGGCATACTCCAATAGAGGACGCACCAGAGTGATATATAATGACTTGGTAACCCATATATTCTTGAACTCTTTAGCACGTCTCTTAATGAATCCGAGCTGTTTATTAGCCCTGGCAAGGATTTTGTCATAGTGGAGATTGAACCGCATCTTGTTGTCCAATACTACCCCGAGATCTATAATATGATCAACCCTATTCAATATGGTGTTGTTAAGGCAGTAAGAATACTTTTTGATCGTATTCTTACGGGAAAAGCTTACTACATGGCACTTGTTAATGTTAAGATTCAAATGATTCTCATTGCACCACTGTTCGAGAGATTGAAGCTTAGATTGTAGAAGAATTGCGTCAGATTGCGTGTTTACGCTGTGGTAAGTTTTTAAATCGTCTGCATAAAAGAGATGGGGTATACCAAGCAATGTCTCAGAAAGATCAGAAATGAAGATGTTAAAAAGCAGGGGACCTAGATGACTGCCTTGCGGTACTCCAGAAGATGCGAAAACTCTTTTAGATAAGTGGCCCTGGAATTTAACAAGCTGAGTTCGATCGCGAAGATAAGACTGGAGCCAATCAAGAAGAGACCCTGATATACCAAAGTTGCGAAGCTTGTATATTAGAGTTTGATGGTCAACCCGGTGAATACTTCTGTGAGAA
The DNA here is from genome assembly GCA_947369275.1 of Nemotelus nigrinus. Classification (NCBI taxonomy): domain Eukaryota; kingdom Metazoa; phylum Arthropoda; class Insecta; order Diptera; family Stratiomyidae; genus Nemotelus; species Nemotelus nigrinus. Next base: position 60,591,347 of record OX376372.1, read on the forward strand.
AATATTTGCGTTGGATAAAACTCATAGACGACACAATTTATCACAGCAAATTTAAATAAAAATTAATAGTATACCACTGCAAGTGGACATGTCAGTCAGGTTTGCATTATGAGGTGATGTCTGATGAGAAACAGTGCATACTTTCGAAACCTTTTAGTTAAATTTCAATTTTTGGTCGTCTTAAAAAACAATTCCACTTGAAATTGCTTTTGGAGCTTAATCCGCAAAACGATCTATATTCCAGCATCAGATATTCTCTGCTTGGATAAATTCTATAGTCGATTTACGTTGTCTATGACAAACAAGATCGGAAAAAGCGATCGCAATTTAATGCTTCTATAAAAATATTAATTTAAATAGTTATTAATTGATTTATTTTTAGACTTGAATTGCACGTGCATACTCTAAAAAATAGTTGTCGTCCTTCTATTCTTTGCCGAGTAATGAAAAGTGACAAAAATTCATTAATGCAATATTTTTCCTTCATTTTGGTAACTCTTCTAATTCAGTAGCCTTACTATTCAAATTCAGCATTTACTGTTTTTTTTCTTCTACAAAACAAACACCACACTCCAATGTTTGTTTTACGTAATAATTAAAAAGTGGAGTGATACTCAACTCAAAACGCACTATGAATGACTGTTACACGCGGACTCCAAGTCTAATTTACAATGCATCCCACACATTTCTACCTCAGGGCTTTTGCCTCGTGCCCACGACACTCCGACGACGATTATGCAGTCAAAAGCTACTTACAATTCTACTCTTGATGGAAATTTACCCAGCAGGCATTTTTGCGGTCTGAAAAAATTCATTTAAGACTTTGTCAATCAAATTATTGTGCCAGAAGTAAATGTATTAAAATAGTAAATTATTTACGACAGACCAAATCTGTGACAGGTATTATCTTTGACTTTCGTCCATAAAGCACTGAGCTAGGCCGTTCGACAAGCGATTAACTTCTTAGTGAAATGAAAAAGATGATAATAATAAGATTTCGACGCTAAGACATTCATTTGAGATTAGTTTTTGATGTCTTTGTTGGCTTTGTGGCAAAGTAAGTTGATTGAGGGAATTAAGAGGAAATGCTTGATTTGGTCAGCAATAGTTTTCAACTTTCGATTACAGTTAGGCGAAATTCTTTGAAATATTTTATCACAGTACAGTTTTAAGTACTTTACCATGGTAGACTGAGAAACAGATTTTATTTTTGATGAATTCTGTCAATTGCGAGATTCTAGAGTAGTTTAAATATTTTCTTGGTTATACATTTTATGTGTTAAAATAACTGTTTTCAAAAACGTTTACGTACACGATTGGGTTAACTATAATGATCAAAAATACTCAAAACCAAAATGTCAAAATTTTTGATATGTTATCCACACTTTAATGTATTTAGATTCATCTTGATGTGTTTAACATTAAGTGATCTCAAAAACAATATTTTGCTCGTAAATAATCGCGATGAAGATGATAAGCGATATGCAGCATTTGTCCATTTTCGCAGCAATTACCTTGAACATTCTTGCCGGGGATTAATTTTGACACGTTGCAGATCGCAAGGCTCTAAATGAAATCAAAAACCTGTCTTGTGATCTTGATAATGTCCAGTTGTTGGATGCGAACTGCAGCTAAGTTGAAATAATCTGCAATCAGACAATTTTACATGCGAAAAGTCGACTTAATGTGGTCGATAACTTAACACCTAGAAAACATGCAGCAAGTGATTCTGTCTCGTCGTACAATGTACAATTCCACTTGTATCAAGTTCAGATCGTCGTTTGCTCCATCGAAGGTTTTCGATGTATATACATATAGAATATTTATCGTATTGATGTAGGTATATTTTCTTCTGTGAAAAGAACACTGAATAAACTTCAAAATCAACACTACTCGTAAGCTTTTTGAATGCATTTGATGATGTTTTTTTGAACGTGTGTTTTAGGATGCCATGTGAAAGAGTATTTGGGAAACAAATTCAAGAATCTAGTTACAAGCCGTAGTGAGGGAGAAATGGGAGCCTCTTTTCAAACCTCCACCACCATATTTTCTTCTCTTATATCCACGAACCTATACGATTCATGAAATCATATTAAATATCATTCATCTTTAGACTAAGTTCCGTCGTCGCAAATACTAAACGCAGCTTAGCTGAAATGACTTCTAAAGAAGATCAGGAATGTACAAACTGATCCTTGAGTAATGATTCACCTCAGCTGCTCATGATCACCAGTTCACTCGTCTTTTAATCCACGCAAATGACTTGCGACCGAGATTCTTGTCTAGCGACTTCCACATTACTTCTCTCTGACAGCCAGAACGAAAGACTTAAGCCAGAAACCTGAATAATCTCGCGTAATGTTCCTGTTTTTACGCCGAGCTACAAATTGCACAACGAAATTGCCGATGCTACGAAAGCGTGGCATTCGCTTATTGATTTCTTCATATGTACAGTGCAATCACTTCATTCCCAATAAGCTGGCCAAAGGATGCCGGCTGCGGCGCTAGAGTAGAAAATATATTCAGTGCATGAGTTGAGTACTAACTGCGAATAGTTTTGACCTGCCCTCCGTTTCGTTGCGGTACGGCAAAAACAATCAGACATACATGTGTAATTTAGCATACAAGCATAATTGCACTGACTGCATTCTATTGGCCGTTTTTCCATTTGTCTGATGTCACTCGATTGTAATTAACATCGATTATGGATTATTGATGGGATGTTAAATGTGAAATAGGTGTTTACAAGAACCATTCGACGTTTACTATTCATCATCGTAAGTTTTCAAGTGTGGTGGCCGGAAAGCAGAAACGTTGGTGGTCGTCTTTGTATTGTTATTATATTACAGTTTTCCATCACAAGTTTGGTAACATATTCGAAACGCTTGTCTCAATGCTTCTTTTGTAGGGCCTTGGGCAAAATGAAGAGATTTCAGAAAATTTGAATGCTGAGAAATGTTAACCATTAACAGTTACGTCGGTATTTTAGATTTAAGCTCAAAAACAGAAAATAGATTAGATGCAACATGAATAGTTTTGTCGGGATTAACTTGAAATTAGGCATGCTTGTTGCAGAGGAATGGAGTCGTTTTATTGCAGAAAAACAATATATCGTGTATATCTTCCCCACAAATTTAAGTTGATTTGCAAAACAATATACTGACTACTGAATATAAGTAGTTCAGTATAGAAACGAAACAAACTCATGCAATGCGAATTGCATGTGAATAATAAGAGCTCGTTTCAAAACCTATTTATGAGGATGTGTAACTGTAATTCGATGTAGTCAAACTAAAAATGTTCGACTCGAGCTTAACATTTCGAAAGTAAAACGTGTAAATGTACAATATATGTTTTGAATAATGTCAGTGGAGAGAGATAATGACTTAAAATATAAATACTGTCACCAGAAGCGTAAAAAAGATAAAATTAATCAACAGTTAAAGTCAAGTTAAGGACGCCGGTACATCGGTGGATCGTCCAATTTTTATTTTAAATCGTATGTGTTTGTATTTGTATGATTAGGTTAGTTTTAAAAAATTTGTTTTGAGTTCAGCGTGTATAGGACAGTTTGTTATTTTGGCTTGTTATTTTTAGAGTACTCTTCGATGCAAGATGACAAGTAGCAAGATCTAAATTTGTTAAGTTCCACGTGGGCTCGTTTATCTTTCATATTAAGAGTGAAGAAATGAGAATGTCTGATGACAGTTTTATCAAGACCATCATAAAGCGGATGACTGGGTTAAACTTGAATGAGAACGTGTGAGCATCAACGAAGATGCTAAAACATCAAAACCTTTTGTTTTGACTGGTCTGTTGCATCGGCTGGGTGGAGTTTGGCCATTGAATTTCATAGTTCTGTGACGAAGACTGTTTGATTCACCTGAATGAAATAAGTATACAGCCACAGGTCTTCTCTATATAGCAGGAGTTCAATAGGTGACGCAGAAAAAATTTCATGGACTAATGTTCGTAATCCAACAAAAATTAGTGTCAGAGTTCAAGTCAGACTCTTCACGAAAATGTTCAATGCCCGAACCAAAAACGCCTATTGAACTTCAATTTTGAATTTCTCGGGAGTTTTTTTAACTCTGGGTTAAATAGTTGGGACCGTACCTGTGCTTGATAGTTTGAAAGAGTGCCACTCAAGAAAGTTGTCGCGACCATAGACATGCTGAATATCAATAGTGAAATCACTGATAAAGCTTAGATTGCTAAACTGGCTGGTGTACTTTTTCCGGGTTTTGTGAAAAAACAAATGTTAGAGGTTTGTGGTCAGTGAACAAAGTGAAGCTTTGACGCTGCCAAAAGTGATGAAAGTCATTTATTTATTTATTTATTAACTATTATTCAACAGATAAAATCCAATTACTGAATATAGAAAATATAAAATACAAATAATTCACAAACGAAAGAATGAAAAAACGAACAAAATAATAATGAGATGATAATGATACAAAATAAAGAACAATAATAAACAAAATCTAAGTGAAAAAGTACAAATTCAAAATAAGAAAAAATAGAGAAAAAAAAGAAAAGGAAAAAAGACTACATTGAATTAGTAGTAAGCAAAACGTTATTTTTTAGAAAAGTTTTAAAGGCATATAATGTCGGCGGTAGAGGACTAAACTGTAGATAATTATGTTGCCTCAGTAATTGCAACAGCGGAGAATAAAAACAGATATCAGTGCGCGCAAATGGCACACTAAACTCAAACGAAGAGCGGACAGAAGCGTGGCTGCTGATGTCGGAACCTACCAACCTATGAAACAATTTGCAGAGTAGGCACTCATCCAGGAAAAGTCTCCGTGATTCGAGAGAAAGGAGATGAAGGAACGACAGACGATCACTATAAGGACGGTAAGGAAGCTGAAATTTATAAAATAGGGTGCGAGTAAATCTGCGTTGAACCGACTCCAACGCAGTATTTAAGTAGACAAAACGAGGACACCAAACTTGACAGCAATATTCAAGGATACTACGTACAAAGGAAAGGAAAATGTGCACACAGGTGGAAATATTAACGAAAGCTTTAGGGGATCTAATAATAAAACCGGATAATTTAGAGGCCCTGGCAGTAATATAAGAAATTTGCTTATCAAGTTTGAGCTTAGGATCAAACATTGCGCCAAGATCTCTGAAATTATCGACGACATTAAGAGGATAGCCACAAACAGAGTAGGAGGACATCAAAGGTGAAATTTTCAAAGAGAAAGACATTTTGTGACATTTCACGATGTTCAAAGTGAGAGCATTGGAAGCGCACCAAGTGTGTAGGCTGTTGAGATCGTTTTGTAAAACCATACAGTCATATTGTGACTCAATCACTCGAAACATCTTGAAATCGTTGGCATACAAAAGACAGGAAGAATGAAGTAAGGAAGGGAGATCGTTTATGAGCAAAAGAAACAGAAGAGGACCAAGGATAGAGCCTTGCGGAACACCTGATGCAGGATAAAAAGGAATTGAAGAGGAGGAATTAACAGTTACAATTCAGGTACGGTCGAGGATGTAAGAGTTAAACCAGGAAAGAAGAGGATTTACCTTTCACAAAACCATGCTGCTCATGAGCGAGAGTAGGTTGGATAAAGGAGTAGACTCGCTTGTAAACCACTTTTTCAAGGATCTTGTTAAAGCAAAGGAAGAAAGGAGATGGGAAATGCACTCGCCGGTAAGCTGCAAAAAGTTTGCGGTCTTAGGCACTATAATTGAATTGTGCGCTATTAAGATTCGCTGAAAAGAAGCCAAAGCACTACCAGTTATTGTTAATTTTCTGCTGCAAGGTAGCTCTAATAGCGAGATTGGAGGCATCGATGAACAATGGAAGCTCAACATTCGGAATAGGAAAAATAGGAGGTTTTGATGATATCGATCAGATGATCAAACTGTTTGTTTTCTATCTTCGCATAGCAGCAAACTCAGCTATCCCCCTTCGTACTAACTCTGACCATCCACACAACTATCTCCCTAGTTATGTTACCAATTTGATAAAACTTCGTAACATTTGCAGAAGAAACTGGATTAGACATCAACTGCCCTATTACAAACGACAATTAGGAGATCTCAACACCGAAATCAAGCATGAATCTAATAACTTTCGAAACAAAAGGTGGAATCATCTTCTATCTTCCTTTGCTAAGGCTTCTAAATTATTCTGAATGAATAATTCTGACGCATCAGAACGTCATGCGTAGCACACTTGAAGAAAAAGCAAATGCTTTTGCAGACATCGTTTACGATAATCACATCTTATCTCAATGCTTTTCTGACCCAGAAACAGAAAGAATTGTTAAATCTTCCGTTGAGAAAGTCAATGAATCCAGTAGTCAAAATATCCCATTTGAAACTGTTTCTATCTCATACCTCAGTAACTTGATTGCTTCCCTTAAAAGAAAGAAATCCCATGATCCTGACAACATTCACAACTTACTTATTAAAAATATGCCGAAAAAATCCCTAGAAGTTTTATGTCACATCTATAACGTTTGTCTAAAATACTCTTATTTCCTTAAGGCTTGGAAAATGGCTAAAATAATTCACATTCTTAAGCCAGGTAAACCGGGTGATAGGCCAGAAAGCTACCGACCAATAAGCCTTCTTAGTGTCTTAGGTAAATTACTTGGAAAAATTATTAAAGCCAAACTGGATGCATTCATAAATTCAAATAATATTATTCCTAATGAACAATAAGGTTTCAGGGAGCAGCACTCTACGACGCATCAGATACTTAGGATAAAAAATCAAATTCGCTCGAGCATAAATAATAAACTTTCCACGGCTCTAGTTCTGCTTGATATAGAAAAAGCTTTCGATACTGTTTGGCATGACGGTTTAACTCACAAACTTATCAAGCTGAATATCCCTTTCCCGCTCGTTAAAGCTATACAGATTTTCTTAAATGGTAGATCTTACACTGTTTACCTGGGTAAATCTATGTCATCACGTAGCATACCTGCTGGTGTACCGCAAGGATCTGTACTCGGTCCCGTATTATTCAATATTTATTTATCCGATTTCCCGTCTCTAGCCAGAAGTTGTCAGCTAGCAATGTTTGTCGACGGCTCTGCATTGTTTGCCTCAGGCGAGACTCCGAACGCAATCATTCCCGGCGTGCAAACATCCCTGAATGCTATCTCAAAATATTTTTACAAATGGAAAATCAAAGTCAATGCTGGAAAATCACACACGAACACTACATAATATATCTCAGATTGAAACTGTTTCCATATCAGTGACAAATCTTAAAGGAAAATTTCTATCCAAATGCCGAAATAACGGCAACCCCTTACTGGTTGATTGGTGACTTACTACGTTGATTGTTGACTGTAAATGAGTGCAATATAGGTTAAAATAGGTTAAGTTTTAGCCTTGGTCCTTCTAGCTGTAAGTCTTATGTACACATGGAGGTTCTTGTTTTAAACTTTTTCCTCTAATACCATATTTACTAATCTGAAACCCTTGTCATTATATAACTATAACTATATCATGGTAGTAGAGAGATGTTTAAGCTCTAAGCTTTAAAAGTACTGAAGCTTAATGCAATATTATTCTTGTAATTCTAGGTTTGAAATTATGAATAAAAAAAGAATCTTGAATCTAAGAGGTTTATTTTCGCTAGACAATATTTATCTGCATTGAAATCCGAAGTTGATTCAGGAGTAAAATCTTCTTTTTTTGCTTTGTCTTTATTCTACAAAGAAAAGAATTAAAAAGCCATTGGTATTCAGCGTATGTATGTAGACTTGAGTAAAGAACTGGTGAAATTAGCCTAGTCTGAGAATTTTGTTTGATCACTCATCGTTGTTGGCAACTTGAAATTTGAAATTGCTTCAATTCTATTGGGAGAGAACTTGATAGCAGTCGGTGAATTCAAGTGCTGTAGGAATTTAATTTTGTTCTTAAGAATGTATTCTTAGATCCAATAAAGGCGAAATTTGAAAATTAAAGTCCGAAAATGAAATTGAAGAATATTGTACTTTTGACGAAAGTGAATTTTTGACTCTAGTACAAGAGTTTTACGTCCATACGTATTCGTGCTCGTGTGGTTAGCTGCCGTAAGTTTAAGCGCAGATGGTGGTAGAGATCTGGAGTGTGAATAAATGATACTGAATTGTTTACAGTTGTTCAATATATCTCCTTTGATTTCACTATAAAAATAAGTCGGCACAAGTACTTTGGGTATTATATTCACGATTCTTACGATTAGATGCTCTATACCTCATATGCAAGTAACATAAAAAATAAACAATTATTTTCATTTCCGCATTGTTCTGTAAACAGCTTACTATTTTTAATGTTTCTAAGCTATTAGAAAATTTCTGAATATTGTGAACAAGAAGATGTATTGACATTTCATATTCCTTTACAATAATGATAGTCACAAAGTGGAAACGTTATCACGTAGTAGTATAAAAACAAGTATTGTAACTTTTCACATTGCCGCTTTCTACACTAAAACGTAACGACGACCAAATTGTGACGAATTCTGTGACGAGTGTTGAAACAAATTGTGATAACGTTAGTGGTTTGTGGCCGAATATCTCCATTTGGGCTATGAACTTATTGCCCCGAAAGTTTCATGGAGAAACGTATTTCTGCACGTTGTCATCAAATTTCATATGACATCAGCATAGCGTTGTTGGTTTATTTTTTTTAAGAAGATGAGGACGTTTTGTAGAGACCAAGAGCGTGTTTGAAATTGTCTCGGACGACCTATAGACCTGATTGCTTTAGTTAGCTTATCAGTTTGGCTATGAATGTTATTTGAATCACCAGGCTGCAACTAGATGAAACAGGCGCCTCATAAACAATGCTTCTGTGGTTTGGTTGGTAGTGTTAGCTAACTGTTGAGAGATAGTAGCAATGTTACAGGCTAAAATAGCTTGAATTTGTTCAGGGAGGCGCTCTAGCCGCAAAGTTTTTAGCAGCACTTCTCCGACCTTAGTATCTCCTAATTACCTCATTTCCCTGAATAACTCAATGCAAGATCCTTTCTGTCACTCACTGTAAGATCTTTCAACAAGTAATTATATTTGGAGCATCACTCAACGAAAGGCGAGATATAAGCTCCTGCTTTTATTCTATGTAAAGCCAACTGGCTCTCAAGCTGCCCGAACGAAAGGATCGCGGCGTCAGGCCAAAACGAAGGCTGCTTATTAGCCACTGTGCTGACTTCCATAAAGACGTTTCTACTGAGCTACGGCTTAAGTTCAGTTATCGCTGCGAACAATGCAGAAGAAAATTATCATTGTTAAAAGTTTTGAGGACGGTAATGGAATATTTTTTATACAGGGTGTTTTTTTTTTAGAGATATGAAACTTTAAAATGAAATAAAACACGGATAAATTGTTTTGATTGCCATGAAATTGGTTTTTATTAGAAAGATAATTTTTTGTCATTTTTATTTAAATCAAGCACCACGACTACTGCGGAAGAAGTCCAAACGAGAGGTCCGATTTTCGACTACTCTAACCAATAATAGGGGCCATATCTCGCCAACAATGTGGCGAATGTTGTCTTCCAAATGGTCAAACGAGTGTTTTGGCGTATCTCCACAAGAAAACGTCCAGCGGTGTAAAATCACAAGATCTTGCAGGCTAGTTCATAGGTCCAAAACGAGAAATTATGCACTCATCAAATGCTTCTTTCAATAAGTCGATTGTTGCACGAGCTGTATGGTATGCCACGCAATCTTGTTGAAACCAGAAATCTCCTGCATTACGGCGAGTCAATTCCGGAACGAGAAAGTCATTGATCATAGCTCTATAGCGGTCACCATTGACTGTAATGTTATTCCCAGCAGCATTTTTGAAGACATATGTACTAATTATTCCGCCGGCCCATAAAGGACACCAAACAGTGACTTTCTCCGGATGTAACAGTTTTTGGACAACCGCCTGTAGTTACTCGTACTCCAAATGCGGCAGTTTTGTTTATTGACGTAGCCATTCAACCAGAAATGAGCCTCATCGCTAAACAAAATTCTCAAAATTCATTTCTCGAACAAAACCGTTTTTTTCGAAATAAATCGGCACAATTTGCAGACGTTGCTCGGGTGTCAACCTATTCATATGGCGAAAAAACAAATCATAAAACGTATGACAGCTGTCATACCATACGTAGCATTAAAAAGTGTTATCATCTTAAAATTTTATACTTCTAAGAAAACACCCTGTACAAAATTGTAAAATTTTAAATTCCCCAAATTTAATTGTGAAATTTATTAAAGCAGTCTATAACTATTTTAAATATGTATTTTGATAAAATTGTAAAAATAAAAAAAAAGTTTATTCACTTCGAATTCGAATAAATTCGTCAGTATCTGCTGAATATTTCAGTGAGATACTTGACCTAAAATAAGTACCGCTGGATTTCTATGGAAACGCTATCACCGGTAGATTTTGCTGAGTAGAAAATTTGTCGCGTAGTTCTTGAAAAAAATTATTGACGATTTTCAATAGTGATTTTATTGTTTTTTGAAATCTTACAACAATTGGTTCTGTTGGAAAATTTGCTATTGCTAATGCCATATCTGATCGAAGTGGAAAAAGGATTACTCTTCTGTGAATTTTGTTTGCTGCTCCGGTGGCTGAATTTTCCCAATTACTCCAATAAATGAGAACAATACTTCAGTTAAATTTGAATCGCAAGAAACGGTGGTCCCCTGACGAGGTTTTAAGTATTTTAAATAGAATACCTGCAGTACTCCCTCAGGGATCATGCCTAAGTCCAACCCTTTTTAATCTCTACACAGCTGACATTCCATCAAATCACCATTCCGAACTGACTATTTCTGGAGATGACACCTATATACTACCAGCGTTGACTCCGAAACAGCTATATCCAACTTGGAAAATTCATTTATGCAATTGTATCAGTATTTTTTCAGATGGAAGATTAAAATCAATGCTGCCAAAACAAAGGCAATCTATTTTTCAAAAAGGAGGAAACCATCAAACCTTCCTTTTCGAAGCCTCTAGTTATTGGGACAGACAATTGAATGGGCTGATGAGATTTTCTATTTGGGTATAACGCTTGCTAAAAAACTCACGTACAAGGCACAGACGGACAATGCTTGCCTGAAGGTCGCAAAACGCGCACATGCCCTTTTCCCGCTGTTAACCGCAAATCCAAATTGTCACTAAAAAACAAAATGACTCTTGTTAAACAAGTTCTACAGCCAGTGATGCTTTACGGAGCGCCAGTGTGGGGCCTGTGTGCTAAGACCCACATAAACAAACTTCAGATAGCTCAAAACAAGTGGCTCAAGATGATCTGTAATAAGCCGTTTTTCTATTCTACGCGCAAGCTACACATCGAAACCGGAATCAAGGAGGTAAAAATCCTTATAAAAAAGCATAGGATAAAATTTATTAGAAAATCTAGCCATTGCAACATCGCCCTCATTCAATCTTTTGCACAATCTACTAATAGATAGTAACTATATGATAGTTTTAGCGCTAGTCTAAAGTAGACTTTAGGTAGATTTAAGTAAGCTTAGTCTAGTTATAAGAAAAATTAATGCATCTAAATATAAGGTTTTTGTTTATTTTTCTTTATATTGACTCACTACTTTAAGTTCAATTAATCTCAGGAGTAAGACTAAATTTAGTTCATAGTTGAAGAAGCAAATTGCTTAAAGCTCTATATTAAGTTTCAACAAACCTGTTAAGTGTTAATTATAATGGATAAATTTGAATTTGAATTTAAATAGTAACTGAAATACAAAGTGTATGAAAGCCAAAAGAAATGGGAATAACACTGATATGCAGTGGTCCTGCTACATGAATTATTATATTGGGTTCTTAATATATTTGCCTGGTTGATTTCAAATTTGAAGTCCATTTTTCACTAGCAACTCTAGTAAATGAGGTTTGACAAGAAGAATTTGTTTTACAAAAAATAGCCAATTTTTAAATTAAAATAATTTGACCCAGAAGTACTACTTCGAATGTTCCAGCAGTAATCAGCCATCGCATCATATTTATAATCCAGTGATCCTGATACCACTCTTCCATTATGCGAATGCTCTAATGGAAGCGATTCCCTTGCTCTTCGCTCAAGTCTCCCAGGATTTATAGAAAACGATCCAAATAGCTGTTGTTTAATGTTGATGTTGCATCAAAGGAGCCGGAAGTGTAGCAATAGCTGCTCAATATGTTGATCGTAGTTGGCCGACTTTTTATTTTTGAAGAAATTTTTCACTCATTCCATACAGATGTTTCAGCATATGTGAAGTTCGAATCGCTCATAAATTTTAAAAAAGTTTGAGGACCATAGAAAACCTCGGCTTATATCTTATTTGTATTCAATTTCGGACACATTTTTGTAATGTTCTTGAAACATGTTCCGTCTTTGTTAAGAGCATTACCAAACTATTTCATTAGCCCTAATTTCATATGCAAAGGTGGCAACATTATTTGGTTTTTTTTACACAAGTGGAGTATTTTTCACATTCATCGTCCCTGGAATCAAAGCCTCCCTTAAAGACCAATTTTTTAGCCCAGCGCTCAGTTTTGCATCTGCTGTGCCATAAGCATATAAGACATTTATGTTAGGTACGTATAACCACTTTGCTGACCTAAAAAAAGTTTGATTTACAAAGTCGGACAACTTAAACCGACACTCTCGAAACACGTACTCGCCACTAATAAAAAAAACCATTTGGATTGTTTGCAAAAGTTCTTTTTGATGACAAAATCGCGAAAGATATATAGAATGTTGTTGAATAGCTCGCCGTTCGCAACAATTTCTCAATTAGGAAGTGAAAAACTCGATCTGTTCGATGAAAAGTGACAGTAGATTCGAATTCAGCAGAATCATGTTCCGTGGAAAAACTTCATGCAAGAAAAAAGTGCGATTTTATTAATTATTTTTCTTTGAATATGTGCCTATAATCGTCCAAACCTGTATTGGTTTTTGAATGAAAAGTGTGGTTCCCTTTTGGTTTATTCTCGATATATGTAGGTATACTTTAAAAAAAAATTTTGTTAGATTTATATAAGCACTCCAATATAATAATTTACTATCAAATTTAGTCTTAAGGTACCAATATTTTTTACTTTACCCTAAATGTTTATGAATTCTAATATACATCCATAGCCTTAAAAATTCGAGATCAATAGCTGATGTTATATGACTTTTCCCATACACATACATACTTTGTTTAGCCATTGTATGAAGAAAACTCTGTTTTTTTTTTATTAACTTCTTCTTATTTTTAATGGTAACCATAATTTAAATTAATGCCTCTTTACGGAACTCTACTGATGTGAATTTAGTTGGCAACGCTCAACCAATTACCAAAACCAGAGGGAACGCGTGCCGAGCTTCTACAAGAGTGCTAGAGGTAGACGATTACTAAACTCCGAAACTTAAAACAAAGTTACGTGCTCTCGAGATGTGACGACTGATTAACGTAACGCCTACGCATCCTACGGTTCCATGATCTGATGCACATTATAATGCTCACTGGCTTGTGTCGTCGGATCGCTTGCCTAACGCTTTGGCGAACGTTCAACACTTTTCCAGTCTGACGAAAACCACTGCAGCCAAAATCTATGCAAGATGCGGGGCGCTAGGTACCTATCTACTAGCTAGATACAAGTTTAACGATCATCGTCGCTGACTCTAAGATTTAGGAGAATGCGTAGGATGCTCTGTATGCAAATCGCACGAGCGACAGTAGGTTAAGCACTTCCAAAGATTTCTGAGAAACTCCGGAAGGGCTTAGTTGACGTGATTCGAATATCGAATCATTCACCTGGATAACTAACATACAGATTTTTGGTTTTTAACTGGAGTAAGCTACGCAGCGAAATGAAGCAACTTATTTATTTTTACTATTTGGCTGCAACAGTTTTCACGTACTCTTACCAATACTCTTGTTAGTGCTTTGTTTGATAACTTCTCAACATCGGAGCTTCCTACCGGTAGTTACTCCTAAATTGCCGCGTACATAAATTTCATCCACTAACTACTTTCTTAACGCAGGGGATCCAGTTTAATAACATTGTGACATATCGATATTCCAATTACATTAGCATACCATGATTACATCTAGTCGCAAAGCTGTGATTCGGGTTGCTTCCTTTGCGGTTTGCGCTGACCTTGAGTGGATTCAGTAGAAATTTTATGAGCTGGCTGATTCGTCGCGAGCACGATTCGTTCCATCCACTGAAGATGCTTGGCGCCTTTCCTTTCTCGAAAGACCGGAAATTCGAAATAAGCAATTAATGATTAATAATATTGAAAATCAGTTTCCGTTGAATAGAGCAAGCGCGTGGGCCGCTCAATATGAAAGACGTCGAAAAGAGTGAATAAGAAATGAGTCTTGTTACGAGGCATAGACTTTGTTCAGAAACTATTGAAATTTGGGATGATTGTCTACGCTCCTCATCCATATATACATATACATATGCACTTTATTTGAATTGGAGGAAAACAGTTAGTAAAATGTTTTGTTGTAATGTGCTTAGAAAAATAGAAAAGAAGAAAATTTTTCATTCTTTTATACGTTATTGTTGAATAAAGCACGCGTTACCTAAGCACATCTTTACTTCTAATAAGAGTGATTAATCTGTCTGTGACTGTATAAACCGGAAATGCCAAAGTGATCAGAGTGTTTCCAAGATAACGTCAATGTACATACATATGTACATTTTATCGTCCAAGCAAAAGTGATTCGTCTACGAAGACAGATATTTTACATTTTGTGACATTTAGATTTAGACATATTAACAAAAAATATGCAAGCAAGCTTTCATTTGCCATATGTTTTAAGATGCTAAGCTGTTATCGTGACAAGATTAATTTGAGGCTCAAAACATTTCTTATATCTGGAACAAACTAAGTTTGCTGAGGCAATTTTCCCAAAACAATTTTAATGCTAAGAATACATTTTCCGGTTTCCTTGCAACTACCTATCTATGGAGTATATTCGGCTATGGTTTTGAGTGCACATTTGTCAAAGGATTGAAATATATGTATGTACGTAGCAAACAAAAATATAAATTTGGTCTCCAAATAAATATTATTGTTCAAAACTCAATTTTTCTTTCGTTTTTCCCTCTATTTCCTGACACTTTTGATGAAATCGGAGAAATATAACTTGCAAAACGCATGAAATGAAAATCTTTGATGATATCTACTGGAAGATTTAATCTCGCTTCTCATTTTAGTTCAACGTCCTATCATTGAAATCAGAGGAGAAACAACCTTTTCACCTTAAGATCTTTTCACTGATAGCGTTTTAAGAAAAATACCAAAGAGAACACATTTAAATAAGTGTTAATTGCATTTTAGTACTGCAATGAAACAAAAATACAAACTGACTAGTAGTTGAGTGGTGTTTAACCGTTCATTCATTTGCCGTACAAGAGCTTCTGAAGGCTTCCATGTTGAAGGACCATTAAACATCGACACCTACTGTGCTTTAATTACAATCGCAGTTGTATGCAATGTGCTCACCTATATTACGCGTTGGTTTTGGAGTAGGTCGATGTAAGGTAGACCATACATGTTGTGACCCTATGAGATCGGCGATGAAATCAATTGAACGTATTGTTGAAAGAAAATTTGTGGCATTTTTGCTGTTTATGTATCTGAAATTGAAGCAGTTTGGCGATTTATTACAGTCACTAAAAAAAAAACATGCCTACATCTTCTGGGTTAGTTGAATATCCTATCACATTTTCCTTGGTATTGTGTTTACCAAAAATATTAACAAACCAAAAATATTAATACACGCAAATGAGGCTAAACCGCACTTGATTCAGCAGATACATATATTCTTAGAGATGATAAATTAATCAGCAAGATTGTTTATCAGCTTAATTTTCCTGGAAATTTTTTTTTTGGTTCAGTAGCAAAATAAGATCTGTTTCATTCGTGTTTTTGCGATTTGAGTTTCTTTTAATAAGCTATCTAGTTTAGTTTGTAGAAGAAATTTAAAAAATGAAAATTAATAATGTTAAATTGAAAAGCTAAATGGAAGGAACGTAATATGTTTAGAGATGCGAAAGTAATGTAATGTAAAGTAATGTTGCAAAATGAAATCCTGAGAAAATACTGAAAAAATCTTCGAGAAAATGGTAAAATTATTTCTAAGGCTCTCTCATCTGTTCAAAGAGTGCGGGTAAAATTTGAGCCCACAAAAAATCTCGTATCCAAATATCAATCTAATTCTCCGAAATAATATCACAACGAGAAAAGCATGTTACATTAGTACAATTAAAATCCAGTCCTAAAATAGTTGTTCCGAAAATAACAACCAGTTTTACCAATAATATCAATAATATTAGAAAAGCCGATAATAATGGTCGTTCCACCAAAGGCATGCGTGCACAAGATCAGAACATTTGGCACACACTTTCCTTAACTTTCATTAAAAGAAAAGTGAAGTCACAAACTGTGAAAGCACAAAAGTGCAAAGTTTTTTTCAAAAGTAGGATTGGCACCGCCTGTAGGTGCACGCCATTGCGCTCCACATCATCAGTTTCTAAAATTAACCGGAAAAAGTGTATTATTTATTTATTTCTTATTGTTTACATTAATAAATACATATCCAACCAAAGGTTAGACAGAGATAAATTCAAAAATTAAGAAAAAGAAAATAATATTCAAAACTTTCAAAACAGAAACAGACATTAAAAACCCTAGCGCATCAGAACCGCTAAAAACACTGATGTTCGAAGAACAGTAGAGGATTTGTGCAGATTTTGAGTGTGTATTCTATCAAGACTTACTTTTCCTACTTAAAACTAATACACCCTAAGTAATAATAGAATATAAGCTTATTTTAATTTCGGTAACTTCATCGAAAGTTACTGCAGTAGAAAGATGTTTGGGGCTGCCATCCGAAAAATGTCCAGAGCTTGGAAAATTTAAACAATGTTTACTTATTTTCACTGCAAATTTTTCCGATGGAAATGCTTAATGCAAGCATTTATTGGAACGAAAATAACAAAAAAAGCCTATTGCTAGCAGCCCTGTGCTAGCACCGAAGCCAAAAATATGTCGCATCTACTTTACGTTGAAGTCAACCTGCTCTGCGAATTTCGCATTGATCCGATGACTGCATTGAAAGCTATTGGGATGCAAAGAAATTTAGGTTTACCATACGCAAAAGTTTTCAAATATTCTAGATCTTAATATTTGGTGTTTCTGTTCATTATAAGATCACTACGATTTGAAAATTCTATGCTAAAATCGTTTACTAAAGGTATGAAAAAAATACAAAAAACAACCATAGCTGGCAACCCTATCATCTTATTGAACTTAAATTTCTACTGAATATTGCCTCTAATGAGTTCAATTTGCCATTTGAATTTTGTTATGATTCAAAGACTGTACTGGAAGCTATAGGGCAAAGAGCTTTATTTTCCTCAGGAATTTTCTAAATTTAAGACGCCAAAAATGCCATAGCTGGCAGTTCCAACCGAATTTTTCAAACAAATTTATAGGGCCAAAAGCAGCTATTTTTCTTAGTGAGTTTTCAAGATGGCACCACTGGCACAAACTTGCCCGCATTGAAAATCGTTTCTATCAGACCTGGTCCTACTTAAGGCTAATACATTCTGTAAATTTCAACTGTATCTGATTATCGGATCGTGAGTTTCCTTGAACAGAAATTTTTGATGCTTAAAACATAGGCAAATTGCGAAAGGGTTACCAGGCGTGTCCGTTATAAAAAGTCAAGTTTTTTACTTTGATTATAGAGACAAACATAAAACTTATTTATGAGTGGCTTTTTGTCCAAAAAGCGATAATTTTTCAGGAGATTCGATGATTTTAAGGTTTTCACTTTCAGCAACTGCTCTAGCTACAGGGTTGCCAACATGCTCATTGAAAGCCACATAAATTTAAACTAAATAAAACCAATGTGTTCTGAAAGTTTCATAATAATTGAATAGCTCTATCAAAACTTATCGTAATTCAAAATTTTTCAAATTTTCCCGTTCTTTTTTTAGGCACCTGTGGTTAAAAAATTCCAAAACATTATTCGATTCACATGTAAAACACGTTCAAAATTTATTTTGTTAACTTTTTTTTTTGCAAAAATTATTTGTGGACGGAATAAAAGGTATATTAAAAATATAACTAAAATGGCCACCGGTGCCAAAGAGTTAAAGATAATTGAGACTTAGTGAAACCTGAACCTACCCTGCGTATACATCAATGTATCTTGAAAGTTACAGCTGAATCGGATGGCGCGTTCCCGAGAAATAGTCACTGAATTTTTTTGATGATATATGTATATATATATATATATATATATATATATATATATATATATATATATATATATATATATATATATATATATATATATATATATATATATATATATATATATATATATATATATATAAAATATGAAATATGAATTTTTGGCCAAATCGATTTTAATACTAATGTTCTTCGAACATTAGTAAAAAGATTAGAAATTGAACTAACGAAACTCAGTATCTAAATGGAAAAGAATCGTTATTTTGCACTCACATAAAGTAAGATGATAATTTTATTAAGTTATCTTATCTTGACAAGCGCTCAAGCGAAAAATAAAAATTGGCATAAGTACGAGCAAATAGTAAAATCTGGCAAAACGTTTCGAGTCATGAATGGAAAACTGAAGAACGGCCATAGTAGTCACAGAACCATTAATGATTTTATAAAGGAAACACGTGTCTTAGTATTATGTACGTGACATGCGGATAGGAATTTCTAGAAAGGAGAGACACTTCCTGTACTCGCGGCAGGGAATTCAGAATTTTAGGAAAAGTGAGCGAGTACATCGGCATTGTACGGGCTTAACAGCATCAATTAAGTACTAATAATGAAGACACTAAATTTTACAATAGGCGTGTGTTTTTGCTCCTCTATTCAAAACAAAACTGTGTAGTATCATTGGAAACAACAAAAACTCCTGTCTCAGTGAATTCACTAGGACAGAATAATATTCTGCATAGTTTGTTCATGGGCTCATGCATAGAGTGTGCTGATATTTGCTAAGGTGTTCATAGTAGTTGGTGCAACTGTTTATTCCAAATTAATTTGAACTATTTCGAATTGATTTGAATTGACTCTGCTCTTCTCTATCGGCCATTATGATTACATTAAAGCAGCTTGCAGATAAATTCTTTTCAAAATCATTGATATAACGACATTGACAGTTAAAATTCTTTCAATTGTTCCGACCTTCACGAAACCACAGTGAATTCAGCAACATTAGCGAATGCGCCAACTATTTAATTCTGGATCTTTTTTTGCGCCATTGTTCTATTCTATTCTGTACTGGAGCAAAAAAAACGCACCAAATAATACTTGAGGATATTACGCAAAGCAGAGATACACAAGCGTACACAGGAGGAAATATCAGCGATAGGGTTGAGCATACTAAGCATGAAGCCACATAATCGCAAAGCATTCGAAGTGACACAAAAGATGTGGACATAAAACTTAAGTTTAGTATCAAACATAAAACCAAGGTCCTTGAAATTATCAACAGGACTGAGAAATGAGCCAAAGATGCAGTTGGAAAATGTAAATTATGCTAATTTATATATATAGCATTAACAAACACAAAGATTAACGCAATTAGCACCTGTTGCCCAGTGCAGAGAAATCCTCTTCAGGTTGGAGGGTGTTATTCATTGACTCAATCAACCTAAATATTTTATATTTTAATTTATTTTATATTTCATCATCATCATCGGCGCTGCAACCAGGGTCCTTTCCTGGCTTCCGTCAACAGTTTTTCCCGTCGGACTTGATCGCAAGTCGATGTCATCCAATTGAACACCCTTAAACAATCTCTTCGCCCATTCGATCTAGATGTCGTGCCTACCGGAGTCTACCAAGCTTTATCTTTGTAATTATATCTGCTTCTAGGTAGAAAGCGTACAACTCATGGTTGTAGTTTCTCCGGAATTGGCAGGATGATGATCGTGTTGAGTCGGGGCTCTACAAGACGGTGTTATTTCGGGATTTGAAGAGCTTTGACAGACTATAGTAGGCTTTATTGGATTAGAGCCATCTGCGTATTTTTTCTCCATATTGTTGTCGACTGCTACGATTGTCCCAAGTAAGTTGAAAGATGGCAATACTTCAAATTTATGCTCACCTGCCTTGAAGGTTTGACCAACTCTAGGTGTTCTTCCTGCAGATGCTGCCACCATGTACTTAGCCTTTCCTTCATTTATGCGCAGCCTCAGTTTTTGTGTCGCTCACTCGATCTGGATGAAAGGTTATTCTACAGCTAGTTATGATCTTCCAATTATGTCTATATAATCTGCATAAGCCAATATTTGGCAACAAGAACTTTTTGACGACAGTCCCTATCGTTGACGCTAGAGTCTCGGATTGCTTTCCCCAACGCCAGATTGAAGAGGAGGCATGCCATATCATTCCCTTTTTGGAGCTCATTGAAGATGTTGAACTATCTGGATAGCAATCCGGCTATTTTATCTTAGTTTGTTACATTGGTCATGGTCAACCTACACAATCGTGTAAGTTTGTTTGGGATGCCGAATTCTTTTATGGCTTTATACAGTTCTACCCTGTCTATGCTACCATATGCAGCCTTAAAGTCTTTTAATAGATGGTACAGTGGAATGTTGAATTCCAGACATTTTACCATCGCCTGCTTGAGAGTAAAGATCTGATCAGTTGTTGACTTGCCTGGGATGAAGCCATATTGATATTGTCCGATGATGGCTTTAGCGTATGGGGCTACCCGTTCCTGCAAGATAGAGGAGAGTATCTTATAAGAGGTACTCAACAATGTTATACCCCTATAGTAGCTGCACATTATTCCATCTCTTTTCTTATGTATGGGGCATATTATACTTTTGCACCAGTCTTCTGGCATCTCTAAATGCTCCCATTCGTGCAGTCTAATTTCATAAAATGCTTGGTGTAATGTGGGGTGTCCATATTTAATACTTTTATGTTTATAAGAAAGGAATATCGTTTATAAACAGGAAGAAACACCGAATACCAAGAATCAAGTATTATAGATCGTCAAAAGTAGGATAGAAGGGGGAAAAGCAAGAGTTAACCATTACGAAACAAGTAATATCACGAAGTTACGAGAAAAGCCAACAGCGTAGTTGACACGAAATATTGAACTCATCGAGCTTTGAGAGGAGGATTTTATTGTTTAAAGAATCAAAAGCCTTGGCAAAGTCTGTAAATAGTACATTGTGCCTTGGTCGATCGTGAGAGCAATAGTATCAGTGAACGTTAGTAAGTTCGATACTGAAATTTTCTCAGAAGCAAGAAAAGGCTAAATTATCGGGTGTAGTTTATGGTAAACAGCCCTTTAGGGAAGCTTACCGAAGCATGATAGACCGAATAAAGGGCTATAATGGCAGATGCAAGACAAATCTCCGGCTATAAGCGGTTTGTCGGAAACAAGCAAAAACTGTTAAGATTTGGAAAAAAAATATTGTTAGAGAAACATGAACTATGCTGAAAATTAGCTGAAGAAAAGAAAAATGAGCTAGGAAAATCGTTACATCTTTCAACAGGATAATAATCCCAAGCATTATAAAAAATGTGAGACCCTGGCTTATGTATTATGAACACTAGGCAGATAAGCAAGTTGAAGTGGCTTTTGATCCACAGAGTCATGCCGAGAGACACATAAAGGCACAAAAGAAGCTCGTTGTGTTGCTGCAGTAATTTTCTCTCCCCCTAGTCACTCAAACAAGAAGCAGGTAGCACTAACTTCTAACCTAAATCCTATACAATGCGCATTTGAAAACTTTAACCCGAATTTCAGAAAGGACGCTGTACTCATGTCACAATTCGTCCAATACATTTTTATTTAGTTTTCTCCCTATAAGACGGGAGTGAAGTGGGTTGTTTCGTTGGTTTTTACGAATATGAGCTTCCTCTCTCTGCAGAAGTTATGGTACAAAAACTTTTTCTCCTTTCTGCTCTTATCTGTCTCAACTACATTGAACAGCCTTTGAACTTCATTATTTATTTTGCCCAATTTATTTTTGAAAAATTTTTAACAATTCAAGGACACTTTCAGAGGTTATTGATATAAGACGCCAAACGAGGCAAACGAACACGGCAAAAAACTAAAGCCACTTTTTGCCAGCAAATTGTTTTTAGTTTTTTTTTTGCGAAAGAGGGTGACTCAACCCATTTTACATCGCAAACTGAAATATAAGGCACCTATATTGCAGCTCGTAATCTCTTAAAAACATTTCTGAATTTGAATGCAATAAGTTACTAGGTCAGGTTTAGGATTAGGTTGAAGTATCGTCTGTCATCCTAATTTTATTCCAAAAGCTTCATTTGTTGACTAAAGTTCTTTGACATACCTTATAAGCGTCCCCTCAGAATCAATAAATGTTGATATGCCTTCAAGTAGTCCGTTTGTACTAATGTTCGAAGAACATTAGTATTAAAATCGATTCGGCCAAAAATTCATATTTCTATATATATATATATATATATATATATATATATATATATATATATATATATGTACAAAAAATTTCAGTGAGATAATCTCGGGAACGCGCCATTCGATTGAGCTGAAACTTTCAGGATACATTGGTGTATATGCAGAATAGGTCCAGGTCTCTTTAAATGTCAGTTATTGTAAACCTTTTCGCGCCGGCGGGCATTTAAGTGATATTTTTAATATACCTATTATTTCGTGCACAAATGATTTTCGCAAAAATAAAGTTAATAAAATAAATTTCTTACGTGTTTTACATATGAATCGGATAATGCTTTGGAATTTTTTAACCCTATGTGTGCGCTGGGTGCCTAAAAAGAGGACGGGAAAATTTGAAAATTTTTAAATTTCGATAACTTTTGACAGAGCTATTCAATCATTACCAAATTTTCAGGACATATTGATATTATTTAGTTGTAGATTTGTGTGGCTTTTAATGAGCGTGCTGGCAACCCTGTAGCTAGGGCAGGTACTGAAAGTGAAAACCTCCAAATCATCGTCTCTCTTGAAAAAATGCCGTTTCTTCAAAAATAAGCCTTTCATATGTAAATCTTGTGCTTTGTTTACATAACCAAAAAAAAAAAAGGATATGGTATAACGGGCACGCCTGGCAACCCTTGCCCAATTTACCTATATTTTTAGCATCAAAAACTTCTGTTCACGGAAACTCACGATCCGATGGGCAGAATTATTTGAAATTCACAGCATGTATTGACCTTAAATAGGACCAGGTCTGATAGAAGTGATTTTGAAATGCGGGCGATTCTGTGCCAGTGGTGCCATCTTGAAAAACCACTAAAAAAGATAACTGTTTTTAGCCCTATAAATTCTGATTGAATCGTTCGATTTTAACGAAACTTACACAATTGCTGGACCTTACTTTAAGCCACGTTTGGTAGAAATTTGGTCGAAAAATTCGGTTGGAGCTGCCAGCTATGATAATTTTGGTGTCTTCATTTTGAAAAAAAAAAAATTTGGAAGTGAAAACATTCAAACCATCGAATATTCAAAAAAATGTCCGTTTCTTACAATAAAACCAATCTGTATATAAATCTTATGTTTTATCTACACGTTCAAAATAAAACTTTGGAAATTTCAAGTCGGACAAGAACGGTAACCCTCTCCCAGTTAACCTATATTTTTAGCATCAAAAACTTCTGTTCACGGAAACTCACGAACCAATAATCAGATACAGCTAAAATTTACAGAATGCATTGGACTTAAGTAAGACCAGATTTGATAGAAGCGATTTTGAATTGTGGGCAACTCTGTGCCAGTGGTGCCATCTTGAAAAATTACAAAGAAAAAAAACTGCTTTTTGCCCTATGAAATGTGAATAAGTTACCAAATTTTCATGAAATTGACACAGAAGCTTAACCTAACTCTAATCTCTGTTTGGTGGAAATTTGGTTGAAAAATTTGATTGGTGCTACCAGCTATGGTAATTTTTGTGTCTTTGGTTTTGAAAATTCGCTCAGGAAAATAAAACTTTTTGCACTATAACTTCCAGTGCAGTCATGAAATCAATACGAATTTCATACAATTAATGAAACCTGTCATAAGCATTATTCAGGCCAAATTTGGTTGAAAAGACACGATAGGGTTGCCAGCTATTGTTGGTTTTGTGTTTAATTGCAATATCTTTATTAAGCGGTTTTATCGTAGAATTTTCAAATGGTAATGATATTGTAGTGACAATAAACAGCAAATATTAAGCTTTCGATCATTTGAAAAAACTCGCTGCAGGTAACCCTAAATTTCTTTATACTCCTATAACTTCGAATGTAATTAAACAACGTGAAGCAGATTTGATATATTCTTGGCTTTGATACTGGCGAAAGGTTGCCAGCACGAGTCGGTTGTGCTACATTTGTATCAATAAATGCTTACAGTTAGTATACATACCGGAAACATTTACAATGAAAATAAATAACCGATGTTACAATTCGCAAAGTTCTGCAAATTTTTCGGATCGCAGCCCCAAACACCAACTTCAGTTACAGTGCTGCAGGCACTGAGCATTTTCTTCATTGATGTTATATGAGATGCTGCTTATGAGAGATGTTATATGAGATGCTGCAAATTATGTGAAATAAGCAACTGATAACGAATATAATTAACCCGTGTTTTGCTCTCATAAACGTTGAAATTCATGCCAGTGGTAATATCTGAAACCTTGCACCATATGAGTTATAATGCATTCTTAAGACGAAAGTAAAACGTGGCATTTGAAACAGTTTGGCCGTAATAAGCAGCACATGTGGTGGAATATGCACTCAAAACCTGCACGATTCTTCTACTGTTCTTCGAACATTAGTGTTTCTAGCGGTTCAGGTGCGCTAGAGTTTTTTTTTCTTTGGTAACACTCACTGCCTCCGTCTATGCCATCACGTCCTAAGATATCCTTTTTTGGCTGTGTGCTGTTGGTCTGACATGGTGAAGAAAAAAAGGAGAGTAAATATTTATTCGAAATTTAACTATAGGTATTATTGGAAATGTATTCGAACGATAAATGTTGCGGAATAGTTAAATAGTTACATCTTCTTGAAAAGAGAAGTAGGTTCAAATGGGGCATTATGCCCATTTTTGGAAAAACTTGGTAGTATCATATTGGAGGCTTCAAAAGGACTCGTAAAACACAGACAGGAAAAGAATTTCAACCCAAAACCACAATTACCCAGCATTAATGTAAATAAACTGAAACTAAAGATACGTGCGAACCAAACATCCTGAAATCAGTTACTTTCTTCGCAAAAGATACTACCGAAAATCTAACCTCGAAAACTTCCGACACGTTGGAGTACAGCTGGTGGAGGATCAATACTAAACTCAATAAAATGATTCAAATACACTGCTCACTGTAAGGAGGATTTTTTCTTTAGAGTGCGCCTTCTGTTTTATAATGTATACGGTAGGGCCATACTAAGAAATTAAATCATATTTGGGCACTTCAGATTCTATTTGGTAATCAATCAAGTACCAGTAATTAGTTAGCTGTATTGTGTGGTTTGAGCGAAATGGCTTCTGGAATAATATGATCTGAAGCAAAACATTTTAAAACTACGCATTTTCTGAACTCTAACACGCTAAAAACCATTGTTCTACCCTTAATATATTTTGCCGCTATTATATTTATATTTAAAACATTTCTTAACATTATTATATTGACCTAGCAGTAACATTATATTGCCAGCACATAGCATTCTTAAAATGCTATATATTGGCATGCTTATGGTGAATTTGTCTGTTACAGTATTATATTAGCAGGCCAATATTAAATATTAACATGGCAATAAGTTATATTAACCTCTTACAATACTATATTGGTAGCGGTCCCCCATCTAAGTACTTACTGCGCCGAACATTACTTAGCTTCGGTGATCGAAGGAGAACCAGTTATTTCACTGTGGTATTGCCGTATTTAATATTAGCATCCTTATATACAATACTAGCATTGTACTTTGTTGTTTCACCATCAATTTCACCACCTTTGGTTAATACATTTATATTGGCATAGTAATATATTTATGTTAAGATGTTAAAACATTTTGTCGAAATATGTTTACAAATGTTCTTAACATAAAAAGTTAACAGCCTTAAAATATAAAGCTTAACTGCAAATATAATATTGTAACTTCCTAACAAAAAATATTGAGCTGTTACAATTATGTATTAGTGACAATGCTGTTACTATAACAATATTAATATGTTAATATATTTATTTCGGTCATATCTCAGCGTGAATGATTTCATGTTTTCTACCTTCCAGTTCTCTTGAAATTTTGTACGGAACACAAAATTCTCTTGAAATTTTGTACAGATGGTACGGAACACAAAATTAATACGAGGGTGGTCTAAACCTTCCCGTGAAGATGGCAACACTTGTCAATAAAAGCTAAGAAATGTAGTTGCGTACCATTTGACATTTACTCACTAAAATTTCAGTCATTTTGGACGCACAGTTGGTGTTTGACAACTGTTTGAGCGAGTTGATGTGAGTGGTTTTGTGGAAATGGAAAAAAAAACCCAGTATGGAGCTGTAATTAAATATTTGTTTTTGAAAGGCAATACGCTTACGCAAATCAAAGATGAGGTGGACACTATGTACGGGGACTCTGCACCATCATTTACCACCGTGCAATTTCGACCAGCTGAATTCAACCAGCTTGGGAAATGGTGAACGTGCGGGACGTCCAAAAACTGCAGTCACTGAAGATAACATCGCTAAGGTTCACCAAATTGTGCTGGGTAACCGTCGAAGTACAGTGAGAAAGATGTATAGGCTATGAATATGTCCAAAGAACGTATTTGTCACATAATCAATCAAGATTACATTAGACCAAAAACGTATTCGAATGAAGATTTCCAATACTCTGTTGGCACAGTTTAGGCACAATGAATTAGAGTTTGGACAGCGATTAATTACTGTTGATGAAACTTTAACACACCATTATACGCCCGCTACAAAATTACAGTCCAAATAGTAGACTGCGAAGGGTCCAGAAAAGCGTAAACTGTTTTTTTTTTCGGCTGGGAAAGTGATGGTTACAGTTTTTTTGAGATAGTCATCGAGTTCTCTCAATTAATTGTCTTCAGACAGGAAAAACATCATAGCTTATAAAGCGGAAGGTACAAATTTTGTAAAAACGGTCAGATTTGCAAAACAAAAATGCCCTATCACCGTCTCACACCTGAGTGGTTGCCAATGCCAATCCATAAATCCATAAATTATTGTTTGAACCCTCCTTACTCACCAGATCTAGCCATAAGCGACTCTTTTTAGTTCTTTAATCTAAAAATTGCAGCCGGAAGATAGAAATTTTCGTCAAATGATGAGGCCATCACCTTCGGAAATTATTCTTTTGGACGCATCGCTGGGAGAATTTTGTAGACTTGCAAGAAAAATAAAAAACAGTAAAAAAATTAAATAAAAATTTAGGAGAAAATGTTTTGTATCTTCGTTAAGTCGAAAGCTTTTCATACCACCCTCGTAAATGCAGCTGATCATTGATTTAACATGGAATCTAAATACATTCCTGGGCTCCCTATATATACACAACAAGTGTATATTAACTCATTTGTCTTCTTTAATTTGAAGGTATAATAATGTAATGTTTTTGAATCCTCAGCATAAATTTGTTCTCTTTATTCATTTGTGATGCGGGTTCTGGTTGATTTAATTTAAATTCATGCACTTCGAAGTAGTTTCAGATTGATCAGGGAGTTTATTGCTCAATAAAATAGCTTTTTATTGCGTGTATGACGTTCCTTAAATAAATTGGAGCTAAAACCAATCACTGTAAATTACGAGCAGAGTGAACAGTTAAATTTAGTCTACATTTAATTGTGTTTTGAATATAAGTATGTTCGATTGCATTTTGGGATTAAAATAAGTAAGACTTTGCACGCGGAAATTCACATATCGAAGTTACACTTCATAAAATTCAAATGCCATTCCACTGACATGTTTGAAAAATTTATTAGGTCATAAACGTAGATAGAGTTTTGTGTTTCTGTCCATTCCAGGGCACATGTATTCTAGTATCTATGAATGGAACAACATATAAGCACCACTGAGACATTGAGCTCTACATTTGATCGTCATTACTTGTTATGTAGCACGAAACTGCACATATGTAATTTTAAAAACTTGCCGTTATGTCTCTTTTCAGATTCATTGAGCTCAACAATAGAGCTTAAACAATACTTTTTTGGTGACAGAATTAATCATTTTTGCAAGGATATATTTTAATTTTTTATTGTAGTGAATGTACAAATTGCGGAAAATTTTTGAATAAAAATACTGGGCCTGAACATTAAACTGCTTATTTTATGGAAATGTGAGCTATCTGTATCAACTATAGAAGGCTTGATCATATTCACCATCACAAGAACCAATAATTTAAAATCATACATATATCTGACATAAAGCTGAAAAATTTCTTCACTCAATCAACTGTGTTCGCATGAATTGAATGTCAGTTTCAATTGTACTTTTAATAGACCTCAGAGCCAAAGACTGCCGCATTCGCTCAGTTGGAGCACGTGTCATTATAATTGCATTTGTTCATCAGCTCCTGGTGAAAACGTGCCTAATTAATGACAAAATCACAACACAATAAAATCTTAGAATTCAGTAGCTTTTAAAAGCGTGCATGGTAGTCACTGTTATCTGTTCTTTTACGTATAGAAGCAATAAATGAAGATATTCAACTGTGCACATATATGTGGGTGAGTCAAAGTGGATTAAAGTGTGGTTTGAGTATGTTTGTTTTGTTTGTCCTACAAGTATTGGATTCAAATTGATTTAAAAGTTAGCTTTAAAGTGGCTTAACAAAAGTTGCTTCATCATTCTGGGGCAAAGAGAAGAGCCCACTTTGAAAAATTGAAAACTCTGCCACAGCCAGAAGATACACTGTACAGTACATTTATGTGAGCTAGCAAAGATGTTTCTCGAGAAAATGATCATACTTAAGCAACTAGCAAAAGATTCATTCATGCTGTATATAAAAGAGCAGCACAGGAAACCGAAAGCTGAATGAGTAGCGTAATAGACATTTCCAGTTTGAAAATCACGTTAAAAAGCATACACAAATCGTAAATCATCATCATCATCCAGGTGAGACAGGTCGCGTGTGGGTGACACCTACAACGATTTTCACATTTGAGGAAGTTATTTGTAAGCCGGTAAGTGTAACAAACATAAGTACTTCGTGGAGGATCATAGCAACAGAAACCACCATCTACCTCCGCTGTACAACTAAGTAATGTCAGACTATCACACCTGAGAATTCGATTCGCTCAACTGTGTGCGGTGACCCATTAGGCTGTCCTATGTGGCTTGTTGATTGCACTGTATACACAAGCCAGACAATGATATAAACCACCGCAGCCAGAGTAAACCTTCGAGTCTTGACGGCGCTGTTGAGAAGAAATGGAAGTAATCGCTGTAATAATATTAAAGCAGCGGAACACCTAGCCGGGATTAAAGTCAGGTATTAGACGTCCTATTACTCTTGGAAATGTTTTAAATCGGAGCAGTAAAACAATTCCATTTAATTGGTTCCACATTTCATTATGCGGATTAGATATCCTCCAGTGTGGTACGCCACGAGTATCTAATCAGTTGGTGCTTGTTTGGTATCTGCATGGGAGACGTTGCTATAAAAAACTTTTATTTTCCAGAGATATTTTATTGCTTAAATTATATTCAAAGATACCTTGAGTTAGTCAACATTTTCAAATGCATAGGACCAAATAAGGCGGGAAGAGTAATTTATTTAAACTATTGGTGCTGTGATGTAAACTTAAATTTAATGCATTTTGTAGCTAAATGAGATAATTAAGAGTCATAGGAGACACTTTCGCCAGAAGCTGATGCCGCAATTACGGGCAGCTCATTAAATGACGCGTACACTTGGGTAAACTCTTGATAAGATTGCCCGTAGAGTAATAAATAAAATTTATTGAACGATGAGTAATTTGTCTTTGCAGACCTATCGAGCAGCCCGATATCAATAAAACGTTTCTCATCATCCGATGAGGTAGAAAGTTGGGAGTAAAGGGCTTTAATTTGGAACAAAAATAAACAGTGTTGATTAGACTTCTTATTGTTGATATCAGTTGATTATTGAAATCATTTTATCAGCCATGTTATGATAAAATAACTCCGTTTGAAAAGTTTGATTTATCGAATTATATTCAACTAAAATAAATTTGGAAAGCGAAATCTGCTACAACTATAAATTGTTACAAAAGGCCTAAAAACAAATGAAGGAAATTTGTGAAATTTCGAATTATTAGAATCAACACGATATATAAAATAACAGAAATCAACTCGAAAGTTAGAGAGCATATTGATATTTTTAAGAAATATATATGTGTAAATTTTGAATCACACTAGTAACGTGCACTTTTTTTGAATCAAACTATTAACATGCCTATCGGGTTGTCAGAGATAAAAACCTGATAGGCACGTTACTAGAAATTGTTCAAAATACCGAGTTCCCTATGAAAATTTCGTTTTTTAGAAAAATGGAAACGCTTGATAATTGTTTAAAATGGAAACGCTTTATGCTGTCTTCCCAGTCACTTTTATTTTTCTTAAATGTTCACCACACAAGCATAGTAATCCTACAATAAAATGCCAATATTTGAGCAATCGAATTTTGTGTTCGATAAAACTGACGAACTTGTTATCAGATCAGAACTAAATTCACAGGATGTAATGAACTTGAGTAGGAGCAGGTCTTATCGGAGTTGTTCCAACATTTGGGCAATTCTATTATTGTTTTGCAGCTCTAAAATATAATGACGCAAAGACACACTGTTTCGCCCCATTATTTCTGATGCAGTAATCACATTACAACAAAATTGATACTGTAGGTTGATCCTAGTCTAAAGCAAGATTTTTGGCTGCAAAATTATCAGCGAGTATAGTTTTTGTCATTTTCGTACATGAAGACGCTCTTAATGAATTTTAATATTTTAGTGTTTTGCTGATTAACATTCAAATTTCGTAAACTTTGCAGCCATGAAAAACTTTCCTCCATCAAAAATAACTTCCGATGTGTTCATAGAATTGGGGAGTTATTCTTAGCATAAAGCAAATTCATTAAGTTTTAGGCTGCAGTACTGGCAAGGTGGTATTAAATCAAGTAATGAGAAGAGTTGAGGATGGGACACCATGTTCTTCAGCTGGCGATCACAATACCTGAGATTTTAATGCCGACGAAACGAAGGATACTGTCGGGTCCCTTGTGAAACCGATGTAAGTCACAGAACTTGTCTATGGCTGTAATCAATTGATACTCAATCAATTGACCGAGAGCGAAGAAATGGCGATTGGTACTTACACCAATTGGCTTCGAAGATTTGATTCTGACTTATGCTCAAATTTAGTGTCTAAGTACTTGAACTTGTTCACTTAGCGAAATGAAAAGAACAATTCTCCAGATCTAGTGCTTTATTTAAACGAAAATCACTTCTTTAAATACATAAAAATTGCATAGAATGCAAATTCTACTGGAATGTTGCTATGATCAAAATTACAGAAACGTAGTGAGATGTCAGAAGTAGTGATGGGCAACACCTGTGCATGCTAAGCACAGTGTGCCAGTACACTTCGGTGTGCTGTGCGAGTGCGACACTTTTACTAGACCGCTTTTTCCCATACACGTATGGAAATTTCACCCGAAGCTACTCAGAAAGGTCCCCGAATTCATGCTAGACCCAAAAATTTTTTTTTTGGAAAATTGGACATTTTGGCTCAAGGTTTTTTTCGTCCTTAAAATATCACTATTGTAGTCCCCGACCACTTTTAATCATCGAAAGCGCCGTAAAGGCAGTTTTTCCCAAACTATGGCCAAAAAACCCCTTACTCCCCTACAAAACCGAAATGTTTGTATCACAGCAATAGGGCTGGGCCCGTTATGTACGAAACCACTCTAACCCAAAATTGGCCGATTTCAGCTACGTTTGTCCTAAACACTTTTTGAATATTTGAGTAAAATACTCGCAAGTACGAAAATACTCGGTACAAACTGCACTATCTAAAAGCAGATTTTATTTTAACATACTTGAAAGCATGACAAAACTCAACTTCATATAATATTTGATCATACAATTTAATGGTTTTAGCAACACTACCATGATAAATGCTGGCCATGCATATCTGATCATTACATTCCATATACTATATATGCAAAAATCTACTAAATCGTGTATCCAATTCATTCAAATCTATGCTTCACAGGTTGTTCTACACGCGTACTGTGGATACTGGTGTGCTTAGTGTGCTTGGTGTGCTTAGTGTGCTTAGTGTGCTTGGCGTGCTGGGTGTGCTGGTGTGCTAATTGTGCTGGCAGTAAAATGCTGGGAGCACAGTGCTAGCACACTTAAGTGTGGTGTGCGAAGTGTACTAGCACAAAAAAGTGTGCTGGTTTTGCCTATGACTAGTCAGAAGTCTATGTAGACGAGTGTGATGTATGTATGTAAAAAATGCTGATGGATGGATTATCGAGTGGAATTTACGTGTGACAATGTATGAATTCTTAGACGAAATTGGATCTGCAGAATATGTTTCAATGCCTTAGAAAATGAATAAAATGTTTAATCTGGACATTATTAAGTGGAATTTCGAAACGATATGTTTCTTAATGTCAATTATTGATACAAAGTATATAATAATGGAGTAATGGAATTTGTCCATTTTATATTCTTAATATGAACTAATGATATATAATAATTATAATAGAGTAAAATAGAGTAATGATAGAGTAATGGAATTGTACAGATACCAACCGTCATACACATGACGGCTTCAACAACTCTGTGAAGTATATCGACTCCAGATTCTTGACTCTAAGATGACTTATGGGGAGCACATCCGAAAGCCATGCTATAGGGCATTGGGGACGGCAATCTCGTTTGTGGACCTAGTGTAAGTAAACCCAAAGTGTTTATGAAGGCGTGGAGATATAGACCAACGAATTAAAATTTGCAACGTACCGAGCTAGAATGGCAAGCATTCAATGCAGAAGAGCGCTACGAATCGCAAGCAGCGATTTTAACCTCTGATTTAACGTCATTGATGCTTGTATACTAGCTTAATGCGAGCAGTGTACACGCTCTCTACCCAGAACGTTCACACCAAGTACGCGAACTCAAAAGTAGCTTGCATGGTAGCACTTTTAATGTAGTAGTTTTCGTCCGAACGTCGACTGCTTCTTTGCTTCCCATACAGAATTTTAATATCAATAAATCGAAAAAAAACCTTCGTGAATATACGAAATGAATTTTGTTGAATAAGTCATTCGTGCAGCATCCTACATAATATTATATAAACATTCCAAAAAAAAACTCTAGCGCACCTGAACCGCTAGAAACACTAATGTTCGAAGAACAGTAGAAGAATCGTGCAGGTTTTGAGTGCATATTCCACCACATGAGCTGCTTATTACGGCCAAACTGTTTCAAACGCCACGTTTCACTTCGGTCTCAAGAATGTATTATAACCCATACGGTGGAAGTTTGCAGATATTACCACTGGCATGAATTTCAACGTTTATGAGAGCAAAACACGGGTTAATTATATTCGTTATCAGTTGCTTATTTCACCAAACTTTGAAAGCAGGATCTCATATAACATCAATGAAGAAAATGCTCAGTGCCTGCAGCACTGTAGCTTTAGTTGGTGTTTGTGGCTGCGATCCGAAAAATTTGCAGAACTTTGGGAATTGAAACATTGGTTCTTTTTTTCATTGTAAATGTTTCCGGTATGAATACTAACTGTAAGCATTTATTGATACAAAAGTAGCACAAACGACTCGTGCTGGCAACCTTCTGCCAGTATCAAAGCCAAGAATATATCACATCTGCTTCACGTTGTTATATTACATTCGAAGTTATAGGAGTATAAAGAAATTTAGGGTTACCTGCAGCGAGTTTTTTCAAATAATGGAAAACTTAATATTTGGTGTTAATTGTCACTACAATATCATTACCATTTGAAAATTCTACGATAAAACCGGTTAATAAAGACTTTGCAATTAAACACAAAACCAACAATAGCTGGCAACCCTATTGTGGCTTTTCAACCAAATTCAGCCTGAATAATGTTTATAATAGGTTCCATCAATTGTATGAAATTCGTATTGATTTCATGACTGCGCTGGAAGTTATAGGGCAACAAGTTTTATTTTCCTGAGAGAATTCTCAAAATCAAAGACACAAAAATTACCATAGCTGGCAGCACCAATCAAATTTTTCAACCAATTTCCACCAAACAGAGTTCAAAGTAAGGTTCAGCTACTGTGTCCATTTCATGAAAATCTGGTAACTTATTCACATTTCATAGGGCAAAAAGCAGTTTTTTTTTCTTTGTAATTTTTCAAGATGGCACCACTGGCACAGAGTAACCCACAATTCAAAATCACTTCTATCAAATCTGGTCCTACTAAAGTCCAATGCATTCTGTAAATTTCAGTTGTATCTGATTATCGGTTCGTGAGTTCCCGCGAACAGAAGTATTTGATGCTAAATATATAGGTTAACTGGGAAAGGGTTACCGTTCTTGTCCGACATGAAATTTCCAAAGTTTTACTTTGAACGTGTAGATAAAGCATAAGATTCGTACACAGATTGGTTTTATTGTAAGAAACGGACATTTTTTAGGATAGTCGATGGTTTGAATGTTTTCACTTCCAAATTTTTATTTTTTCAAATTTAAGACACCAAAATTATCATAGCTGGCAGCTCCGACCAAATTTTTCAACGAAATTTCTACCAAACGGGGTTTAAAATAAGGTCCAGCTACTGTGGGAATTTCGTTTAAATCGAACGATTCAATCAGAATTTATAGGGCTAAAAGCATTTATCTTTTTTTAGTGATTTTTCAAGATGGCACCACTGGTACAGAATCGCCCGCATTTCAAAATCACTTCTACCAGACCTGGTCCTATTTAAAACCAATACATTCTGTTAATTTCAATTAATTCTGTTTATTGGATCGTGGGTTTCCGTAAACAGAAATTTTTGATGCTAAAAATATAGGTAAATTGGGCAAGGGCTACCAGACGTGCCCGTTATACCATATCAAATTTTATTTTTTGTCTATGGAAACAAAGCACAAGATTAACATATGAGTGGCTTTTTTTTGAAGAAACGGCAGTTTTTCAAGAGGGAAGATGATTTGGAGGTTTTCACTTTCAGTGCCTGCCCTAGCTACAGGGTTGTTAGCACGCTCATTAAAATCTACACAAATCTACAACCTAATAATTCCAATATGTTCTTAAAATTTCGTCATGATTAAATAGCTCTGTCAAAAGTTATCGCAATTTAAAAATTTTCAAATTTTCCCGTTCTCTTTTTAGGCACCCAGCGCACACATGGGGTCAAAAAATTCCAAAACATTATCCGATTCATATGTAAAACACGTTCGAAATTTATTTTATCAACTTTATTTTTGCAAAAATTATTTGTGTACGGAATAATAGGTATATTAGAAATACCACTAAAATGGCCGCCGGCGCCAAAGGGTTACAGATAGTTGACATTTAGTGAAACGCGGACCTATTCTGCATATACACCAATGTATCCTGAAAGTTTCAGCTCAATCGGATGGCGCGTTCCTGAGATTATCTCACTGAAATTTTTTGATGATATATATATATATATATATATATATATATATATATATATATATATATATATATATATATATATATATATATATATATATATATATATATATATATATATATGTATATATGTATATATATTTATATATATATATATATATATATACATATATGTATATATATATATATATATATATATATATATATATATATATATATATATATATATATATATATATATATATATATATATTTATATATATATAGAAAAATGCATTTTTGGCCTAATCGATTTTAATACTAATGTTCTTCGAACATTAGTAAAAATATTCACAATGTTGGGCTCGAACTTATTTAAAACGACGTTTTGCTGATACATTATTGAGTGATTTAAAAATTTATAAATTGAGTTGATTTCGCAATTTCACACGTATTTTGATTTTGAATATTTTGTCTTCCATTATAATATATAATTGTCTTATTACCTGCCACGTCCTCTCTACTTCTGTCCCATCACACCGCTCAACTCATTTCATTTCACTGAAAAAGTTTTCTCGTTTTTCGTTGGGTTTTTCTAATCTTTATTTGTAGTTTCCCAGAAAACAGGATATTCCTCCACTTAATTGATTGCTTAATTGGCTAATTCATTAGTCCATCCCATACTGGGGGTCATTTTGCACGCTTGCTTTCCAACCGAAAGTGAAAAGCAAGGATGAAGCTCAACGAGTAATCGAAATGCGAGGTTTGCTCGTCCACACTAAGTGCATCTGCTCGTAAAAAAGGCGTTGTATCCAATCCCTCGAAAATGTTCGGTGCGGATGTATCTCAAACAGAGCGTATATACCATAGGTAGCACGGAAAGAACGTGATTTTGCGATACAATTTCCGATATTTTCCCACTGATTGCAAGAATTAGATAGCAATATCCAAGCCGAAAGTTGAAAAAAGGCAGAAAGTACTCTGCCAAGCAGCGCTGCTACGATCAGATACGTTTCTCATTCCCACTAGGCAATATACATGTGCTCTGCCAAAAATACTCTTTATATCTCCGACACTTTTATGCAATCTACTACAGAGAATTTCGTTTGTTGCCAGCAAATGTTTGCTGCCCTTTATGTACTACACATTCTCACCTGTCATTTGAGATATGCTTCTCTCACTTCTGTAAATGCTAAAGTGAAATAATTTGGTTTTGGCTCTTTTGAGGTATCAGCTGATGGTAAATCCTTCACTCCCTGCCTTTCGCGCGTTTGGTGGATACTACTCTTAACAGGTAGCGCCGTGCTTCAAGAGTGCAGGGAGATCTTTCTGTATAGTCCAGAAGTGCGAAGAGTGGTAGCAGCTGCTCAATCACGCGCGCGAACGTATGATGAAAGCTTTGGGGG
Source organism: Nemotelus nigrinus (assembly GCA_947369275.1). Lineage (NCBI taxonomy): Eukaryota > Metazoa > Arthropoda > Insecta > Diptera > Stratiomyidae > Nemotelus > Nemotelus nigrinus. Next base: position 60,628,351 of record OX376372.1, read on the forward strand.
GGAATGCTGGGGTACGAACATAACAGGAGTATAGAAGACTAGACTGATTTGCGTCATAGAGCCTTGGCTTAGTCGTGTTCACCGTGAAAAAAATTTTTAACTGATCCAATTTCTATCTGGTCATGGCTACTTTAAGAAATAAGCTTCATATAAGTCGCTTTGGGTAAGTGTTTTGGGTAAGTGATATTGCGGCTGAAAAGAGAAGAGGGTTGCTTCACAGACTGCTCCTGAAAGGACGAAAGTAGTCGTGGGGGTACTTGATAGGTGCTAGTGACAGAGCCGGGTTGAAGAAATCTGTGGCCATCGGGTGATGTTTTTTGGTGAGCAGAAGTCTTACATAATCTTCGTTAAAAAAAAACTGCCGAAACGCTGCCAGCACAAGGTATTTTTGTCATTTTTGTGCCAAGCTATCAATAATTTTTTTTAGAACGGAGAACTATGCGCTTCTGCACTGGCAGTTTCTACAGGCCGGTTACTATAAAAAGCCATGCAATTCTATTCTATATCAGAAGACAGGACTTGAACTCAGTGGCCGCACTACGTATGGGGCTAGTGGGGCTTAGCCCCACCACCCTTTTTCATTCCAAAATGTAAAGAAACCAATCTCTATTTCAATTATTACCAACTATAAAACTCCATTTTAGCGAAACAAATTTTCAAAATACTTCGCTCACCAACTGTTTTTAAAATCCATTCATGTCTCGTCTCATTCGAAATTTGTATTTAATTTTCATTCACAAATTCGTATGTGCATATAATTCAATACAAGAGAACTTACTTCGCATATGCAATATGCGCGCGATGCTCTTTTCATATTTTCTTTCCATATTCTATTCCACATGCAATGTGCGCCTGGCTAAGTTGAATTAGCCCCAGAAAAAAGAGGAAACGAATGAAAAAACTCTAGCGCACCTGAACCGCTAGAAACACTAATGTTCGAAGAACAGTAGAAGAATCGTGCAGGTTTTGAGTGCATATTCTACCACATGTGCTGCTTATTACGGCCAAACTGTTTCAAATGCCACATTTTACTTTTGTCTTAAGAATGCATTATAACTCATATGGTGGAAGGTTTCAGATATTACCACTGGCATGAATTTCAACGTTTATGAGAGCAAAACACGGGTTAATTATATTCGTTATCAGTTGCTTATTTCACATAATTTTGAAAGCAGCATCTCATAATAACATCAATGAAGAAAATGCTCAGTGCCTGCAGCACTGTAACTGAAGTTGGTGTTTGGGGCTGCGATCCGAAAAATTTGCAGAACTTTGCGAATTGTAACATCGGTTATTTATTTTCATTGTAAATGTTTCCGGTATGTATACTAACTGTAAGCATTTATTGATACAAAAGTAGCTCAACCGACTCGTGCTGGCAACCTTTCGCCAGTATCAAAGCCAAGAATATATCAAATCTGCTTCACGTTGTTTAATTACATTCGAAGTTATAGGAGTATAAAGAAATTTAGGGTTACCTGCAGCGAGTTTTTTCAAATGATCGAAAGCTTAATATTTGCTGTTTATTGTCACTACAATATCATTACCATTTGAAAATTCTACGATAAAACCGCTTAATAAAGATATTGCAATTAAACACAAAACCAACAATAGCTGGCAACCCTATCGTGGCTTTTCAACCAAATTCGGCCTGAATAATGTTTATGACAGGTTTCAGGCCGCGTTTCCAATGGTGGAGTGAACTTTCGCAGAATCTCAGAGTAGAGTTGGCCTGTTCCCAATGATGGATTTTCGAAATTCGGAAATGGTGATGACATTTTGTGCTTTGAAAACTCAAAGTTGTAGGACTCGTTGATAGTTTATGAAAAACTAAAATATTCGGATTTTTTTGTAGATTTCCCGAAAACAAACGATTAAATCGATCAAATTAGCAAGTAATTTGTATAATATATATAATAATTTTTAATACATATGTTATATAATTATAATAAATTTAGATGTTAAACAAATTAATAATTTGAATGTTCGCTTGGAGTTTAAATACGATAAATTCACTTTCAGAACTAGACCGCGTTTCCAATACTGGCTTAGAGTGCACTGTATCTGCGTACGCATTAGCTGTCATGAACTTAAGATACCCTTTTCAGATTTTTTTGCTTGTTGATCGTTCGATATCGACTGAAAGTATCCTGCGAGATTTTGTATCAGGAATTTCTGTAGGAATAAAATGATGAGTGGACAGTAATTGGTGTTGCCACTCTTGATTATTTCGAAGCAATGATTTTGGGAAAGGTTTGGGAGAAGGTAAAAGTACGTTTGGGATGGAGGTAACCGAGCTGAGCGTATTAATGTCATGGAAAATTACTCTTGGCCATTTACTAATTTCCAGTATTTTTGGTGAGCAAAAAGCACACTACGCCACTTTGAATCCAACATCTCGCTGACAATGGCGCTTAAATGATGCGAATTACTTTGGATGAAAAAAAATTAAACCATGCCCAGACTACTTGGCTGGGATGCACATGACCCTATGGCCAAAGAATTTATTACAATTCAATCAAGAAAGGCCAAATAATTTACCATGTAGATATGTGCAATGTGCTGAAGCTTGCAAGAAATACTTTAGCAGATTTTCAAACTATCATTGGTGCTCAACATTAAGTAGGTCTGTAGTAGATAGATTTGACTTTCTTTGAAAGGCACGTAATAATAAATGTTTATGGTATATACCATTATGATATACAAAAGTAATATAAAATTCTAATATAGGATAATCATGTATAACAATTTTTTTTTCAATCGATGTATTATTGATTGTGGTTTTTAAAGGCAAACTATTCTCATTTATTCCGTGAATCTAATTTTCAGCAGTATCATTGTCTTTATCAAAACTATATTTGCTTCACCTTAAAATATCAAAAACTATGGTAACAGTAATAAAACTTAATAATTATAACATTTCACTCGAAATTTGGATAATGCAAAATTTAAACATTTTTAAATACAGCATTTTTTTCTTGACCCCCAGGAGCAAAAGGGCAAATTGAAATCGCATACGCCTTTGGTTTGTCCATTTGTCGGCAATGCCTACTCCAACCTCACAACTTTCAAAACATGAAATCATTCGAATTTGAATTTCGAATTTACAACGACATCGGTCTTAACACATATTTGAATTTAATTTTCAATAACTATTCTTATCACAGATGGGTTTTGAATTGGTTTCATTATTGATTTCAATGGACAAATCATTCAACAAACTGTATTTTCTATGACATTATCTTTTTGTAACGCGAAAAACAACACTTAACACTTCATTTTAAACAGAGCTTTCAGCAACGCCTTCTATTGGAAAGTAGTGAATTTAAAAATTCGAAAATGTCCGAAAAGCTTCACGCTGTAGTTGAAATAGGTCCTACTCTAGAGTTCAACCACAGATTTTAGAGATTGATTAGAGAGAGAGGAAGATATGTGAAAGTCCATGAGAGCAAAAGTGTACGCAAACACATTTCACTCCAAGCCAGCATTGGAAACGCGGCATCATTCATTGTATGAAATTCGTATTAATTTCATGACTGCACTGGAAGTTATAGGGCAAAAAGTTTTATTTTCCTGAGCGAATTTTCAAAACCAAAGACACAAAAATTACCATAGCTGGCAGCACCAATCGAATTTTTCAACCAAATTTTCATCAAACAGAGTTTAGAGTAAGGTTCAGCTACTGTGTCAATTTCATGAAAATCTGGTAACTTATTCACATTTCATAGGGCAAAAAGCAATTTTTTTTCTTTGTAATTTTTCAAGATGGCACCACTGGCACAGACTTACCCACAATTCAAAATCGCTTCTATCAAATCTGGTCTTACTTAAGTCCAATGCATTCTGTAAATTTTAGCTGTATCTGATTATTGGTTCGTGAGTTTCCGTGAACAGAAGTTTTTGATGCTAAAAATATAGGTTAACTGGGAGAGGGTTACCGTTCTTGTCCGACATGAAATTTCCAAAATTTTATTTTGAACGTGTAGATAAAACATAAGATTTATATACAGATTGGTTTTATTGTCAGAAACGGACATTTTTTTGAATATTCGATGGATTGAATGTTTTCACTTCCAAATTTTTTTTTCAAAATGAAGACACCAAAATTATCATAGCTGGCAGCTCCAACCGAATTTTTCAACCAAATTTCTACCAAACGTGGTTTAAAGTAAGGTCCAACTACTGTATGAATTTCGTCAAAATCGAACGATTGAATCAGAATTTATAGGGCTAAAAGCAGTTATCTTTTTTAGTGGTTTTTCAAGATGGCACCACTGGCACAGAATCGCCCGCATTTCAAAATCACTTCTATCAGACCTGGTCCTATTTAAGGTCAATACATTCTGTGAATTTCAAACAATTTTGCTCATCGGATCGTGAGTTTCCGTGAACAGAAGTTTTTGATGCTAAAAATATAGGTAAATTGGGCAAGGGTTACCAGGCGTGCCCGTTATACCATATCTTTTTTTTTTGGTTATGTAAACAAAGCACAAGATTTACATATGAGTGGCTTTTTTTTGAAGAAACGGCATTTTTTCAAGAGAGACGATGATTTGTAGGTTTTCACTTTCAGTGCCTGCCCTAGCTACAGGGTTGCCAGCACGCTCATTAAAAGCTACACAAATCTACAACTAAATAATATCAATATGTTCTGAAAATTTCGTAATGATTGAATAGCTCTGTCAAAAGTTATCGAAATTTAAAAATTTTCAAATTTTCCCGTCCTCTTTTTAGGCACCCAGCGCACACATAGGGTTAAAAAATTCCAAAACATTATCTGATTCATATGTAAAACACGTTCGAAATTTATTTCGTCAACTTTATTTTTGCGAAATTCATTTGTGCACGAAATAATAGGTATATTAAAAATATCACTTAAATGGCCGCCGGCGCCAAAAGGCTAATAATAACTGACATTTAAAGAGACCTGGACCTATTTTGCATATACACCAATGTATCCTGAAAGTTTCAGCTCAATCGGATGGCGCGTTCCCGAGATTATCTCACTGAAATTTTTTGATGATATATATATATATATATATATATGGAAATATGAATTTTTGGCCGAATCGGTTTTAATACTAATGTTCTTCGAACATTAGTAAGTCATATGCATGTCATATGCAATGGCAGAAAGAGTAATCAACGGACTAAGCCCTACTTTTAAGCTTCTATTGGTATATCGCTTGTTCGTCGTTCGCTAACTGAATAAAATGTGTGTAGTACCAGTGGGTTAAATTAAGCTAATTGGGTTTTGCAATTGAAGAGTAAACGATGGTTTTACATTTACAGTGCTTGTTGATATTATATATGATAGAAAAATTTTAATAAAAAAAATTGTAATACCAAATATGATAGAAAAATTGTGTGCTCGTCTCAAACATGATTTGATATGATACAGATAGGTCTGTACGCATGATATTTTATGCAAAATATTGATTGCATTAAAAATGTGTGAGACAATACAATATACACTGTTTACAATATAATTGATTTTTGAACACTTTTAAAAAGTTTTCTTACGTCAAATGCGAGAAGTGACAATTTTTAATCTTCGTGCTATTTAAAGCATAAATATTTATTAGTTAAAATTTACCAAAGTCAAAGAAGTACCCCAAGATTAATTGCTATTTGCTGGAATTTTTAGTCCCTGAATAAAACAATCTGTTTTTGAAAGCCTGGGGTATCGAATTTATTGCTTTGATTTAATTAAATGGGATGCTCGGGACGTTGTTATTATTATATTAATTTTATTATTATATTAATTGTTAAGTTATATGAATAATGATCATTTTAATTTTTTCTAGTGACTTTTTAGTAAAATTTTCGAATATTCTTCAAAATGTTTTACATTAACCTAACTTAGGATCTAGTTTATTCATTCAATTCAATTAGAAATAGTTTGAAATCAAGGAGGTCTAATCATAAAGAATGAATGGTGAAAAAAACTATATGATCCTCATGTTATAGGATTGATAAGTTTGGGATATGATTATAATCCAGTTTAATCCAGTCAAAATTAATATACAATAATGAAGTGTTCTAAATATGTCATCTACTACTGAATTGTACAGCTTCTTTTAAAGATAATCATATGATTTCTTCTGTTTAACAAATAAATAATTCAATTTAAATACGTTTTATCCCTCCAATTAGATCCAGTAGATTCCGAAAGATGATTTAGCAACCTAAAGAATACTGAAACTTTTAAAACTTATAATAAATATAAAAACGTTTCAATTTATTTGCAGTATTATCTATTAGTAAAGAAGCTAAACATTTTAATGGGCAGGTGATAGATTTATCCAAAAGAAAAATAGGCGCAAGGAAAAATAGGCAGCAATAAGCTGATGCGAATATTTAGAAGAATTTTCCCGGAGGAATTTATTACTGAATTGACTTATTTGTGCATAGTATTTATATATTTTTACCCCATTTTTAAATATAAAACTGTTCCGAATTTCCAATATAAGTAAGTACTAGTCCTTGCAGACTAGCCCCACTTACATTGATTCCCACGAGCCGCCACTGCTTGGACTACTTAAGAACCAGGTTTGACAGCAAGGCATGATGGCAAGATTTTGCTTATGTTCAGACGGACATGAAGATTGGCCATTTCGGGGTGTTTGACACACGAATAGCTCTAATAATCCATTTTTGCGTCCGGTAGAGGTAGCAGGACAAACCGGACCGGATAATTAAGACGTAGACTAGTTCTTGTCTAATTAGGTTAAGCAAATTCTAGTTAAACATAATACTAAATTAAGTAAATTCAATTGGCTTTTATAAACTTCGTGAATTGTGTTAGCTTTTCAGTCCCAAGCTAAATCAACCCCAGATAATAGGAAACCTTAGCAATATTTTCCAAGTGCAAGAAAAAAAAATTTCATAATATTAAATAATTTGCAATACACGAAGAGCCAGGAGGCAAAAATTAGAGTTGCTAAAATTATTCCTTGAAACGTTACTTTCAATGGTCAACCGAGTAATAGCGAATTATAACAAAGTGTTAGCTGTTACAAGGAACAGACGATCTGGTGGAAAAGCTACAAGTATAGACAAGAGCTTTGCAAAGAACATTGTTAGGAACCTCGCGACCAAACCCAATATTTCCGTTCGAGATGGGGCAGAAGTTACTGTAATGAAGAAATATTACAACCTGAGAACATATAAGGTGCAGAAAGTACTGTACGAGAAAAAGGAGAAAATAGCAAAAACGAAGACTCGACAAAATCTGGCCTTGAGTTTTACAATGCCAAAGCAAAGGGTGCTGTGAAAGAACTATTTATGTTAGGCAATTAGTCAATGTGGTCTAAGGAGTGATATTTGCTAAGTGGAAGGCACAATCAATGGCTAGGTTTATATCGAGGAGTTTTGCAGTTGCCTGTTCTCTTTCATTAATAGGAATGAAGGGTGCATGTTGTTTTGGCTAGATCTAGCATGAAGTCATTACGCTAAGAAAACGCAGGAGTGGTATGAAAGTAACCATGTAACTTTTGTCCTGAAGGTGGCGAACCCTGAACTGAGATAAATAGAACGATACTGGGCTCAAATGAAACGAGTAACTAAAAATATACCTGAATTTTGAAAAAATGGAAAAAAGCGTACGATATCGATAATGAGGCTTGTGTGAAAAACTTCATGTCGTGTCTGAATCGTAATTCCAAAATGCTCACTCTAGATGACACTTACGTAATGTAGTTTCTGTATATTTTCAAGAGGTGTACTATATGTTATATATCATATTTCTTAATATATACCATATTTCCTAACGCAAAAGGTTTTATTTTATGTGTTTTAGCTATGGGGTCAAGTTTTGCTGAGCCAGTTCTTATTACTTATGTATTTCATTCATTCAATACCATTTAACTGGCAGAAAATTTCCAATTGTTTTCGTCCTATTTATATGCTGCTATGCAAGCAGTAAAAATAATTTTTTTATTTTTATCTTTGAGTCATCTATCATTTGGTTGTTTTATCGCTTCAAATAAACCAAATATTGCTGCTATACCATATCTCATTTTTTCATTAAAAACAGGATCAAGACTTCATTTCTATTTTTGTTATTCATACTTTTGCCACTTTGGTGAGATATTTCCACCGTTGAGCACGTGATGTTAGCAATTCTGCTTTTTGTTTGGTTATTTGCAAGTCTTTGCAAATTAAAAGTGGCTTTCGCACTGGTGAAACAACTAGATATTTGAGGCTTTTAACAATTTTGGAGTTTAAACCGACAACATTTGTTCGAGAGGTCAGTGGCTCTTTTGGCATAGGCGCAAATTCAAAGAAGCGATCTGGTTGCCGCGGGTTTTGAATCTGCTTAATACTCATAGTCATATTTGTTCGTCTTGTGTTATCTTAATTGCTAGCGCTCCTGTAATTTAATAATACATCATAGCTTTTGCGGTAACTGGGCATTACACTAGCACTTCACAAGAATTAAGTGTGGCATTTAAATAAACAGGGAATTAATTGTAATTGGCTTCTCCTCTATCTGTCTCCCTACTGCCATACCGAAGCATTCGCTTCAAAGGGCATTCTCTTGAGCTTTGGCATAACCATAGAAGAAAATACCGGAATAGAACCATCATCTATGTGGTTTTGCATTTCTCTCCAAAGTATTGGTAATTTAAATGAAAAAAACCCTAGCGCATCAGAACCGCTAGAAACACTAATATTCGAAGAACAGTAGAGGATTTGTGCAGATTTTGATTGTGTATTCTACCACTACTTACTTTTCCTACTGAAAACTAATACACCCTAAGTAATAATAGAATCTAAGCTTATTTTAGTTCGGTGACTTCATCGAAAGTTACTGCGGTAGAAAGGTGTTTGGGGTTGCCATCCGAAAAATGTCCAGAGCTCAGAAAATTTAAACAATGTTTACTTATTTTCATTGCAAATGTTTGCGATGAAAATACATAATGCAAGCATTTATTGGAAAGAAAATAACAAGTAGGCCTAGTGCTGCACCGAAGCCAAAAATATGTAGCATCTGCCTTACGTGGGAATCAACCTGCTCTGCGAATTTCGTATTGACCCGATGACTGCATTGGAAGCTATAGGGATGCAAAGAAATTTGGGGTTACCATTCGCAAAAGTTTTCAAATTTTCTAGATCTTCATATTTGGTGTTTATTTTCACTATGAGATCATTAAAAATTCTATGCTAAAACTGCTTACTAAAGGTATGCCAAAAAAATACAAACACAACCATAGCTGGAAACCCTACCATTGTATTAATAATAAAATTTCTACTGAATATTGTCTACAATAAGATTAATTTGCCATATGAATTTCATTATGATACCATGACTTACTGGGAGCTATAGAGCATAGAGCTTTATTTCCCTTAGCAAATTTTCAAAATTTTAGGTGCAAAAATTATCATAGCTGGCAGCTCCAACCAAATTTTTCGACCGACTTTCTATCAAACGTGGTTTAAAGTAAGGTTCAGTTACTGTGTGAATTTCGTTAAAATCGAACGACTGAATAAGAATTTATAGGGCTAAAAGCAGTTATCTTTTTTAGTGATTTTTCAAGATGGTACCACTGGCATAGAATCGCCCGCATTTCAAAATTGCTTCTATCAGACCTGGTCCTATTTAAGACCAATACGTTCTATAAGTTTCAATTAATTCTGCTATCGGATCGTGAGTTTCCGTGAACAGAAGTTTTTGATGCTAAAAATATAGGTAAATTGGACAAGGGTTACCAGGCGTGCCCGTTGTACCATATAATATTCTTTTCTTTAACTATATAAACAAAGCATAAGATTTCCATATGAGTGGCTTTTTTTTGAAGAAACGGCATATTTTCAAGAGAGACGATGATTTGGAGGTTTTCAATTTCAGTGCCTGCCCTAGCTACAGGGTTGCCAACACGCTCATTAAAAGCTGTACAAATTTACAATTAAATAATATTTATATGTTCTAAAAATTTTGTAACGATTTAAATGGCTGTCAAAAGTTATTGCAATTTAAAAATTTAAAAATTTTCCCGTTCTCGTTTTAGGAACCTAGCGCACTCATGGGGTTAAAAAATTCCAAAACATTATGAGATTCGCATTTAAAACACGTTCGAAATTTTTTTCGTCAACTTTATTTTTGCAAAATTTATTTGTGTACGGAATAATAGGTATATGAAAAATATCACTAAAATGGCCGCCGGCACCAAAGGGTTAGCAATAATTAACATTTAGTGAGACCTGGACCTATTCTGCATACACACCAATGTATATACACCAATGTATATACACCAATGTATATACACCAATGCATATACACCAATGTATATACACCAATGTATATACACCAATGTATCGGATGGCGCGTTCCCGAGATTTACTCACTGAAAATTTTTGATGATATATATATATATATATATATATATATATATATATATATATATATATATATATATATATATATATATATATATATATATATATATACATATATATATATATATATATACATATATATATATATATATATATATATATATATATATATATATTTATATATATTTCTATATATATATATATATATATATATATATATATATATATATATATATATATATATTTTATATATATTTGTATATATATATATATATATATATATATATATATATATATATATATATATATATATATATATATATATATATATATATATATATAAATATTGAAAATATATAATAATATTGAAAATATATTGGCACTGACATTGGTGGCATAGAGCATCTCCAGATATTAGTCTATGGTTTTTACGGCATTGCCATTGGAATATCCAAACACAAAGCCTATACGCAAGTTTTTGTTTGTTTGAATACCAATTCATTAATTCATATCAGAAGATAGATTTAGCAATGAGTAAGATATCCTAGTTCAAAGGCTGCTTCTGGGGCTAAACGTCACACTGTTTTCATACAACATTTGAATTTTTTTCCCCAAATTCGGAACAATAAACTTCTTGAAAGCTGAATAGCACTCAAGACCAAATGTAATGCCATAAGAACGGGCATTTGTATGGAAATTTTTGTTTAAAAAAGTAGCACGTCAGATTTTAATATCATAAATTTCGTGCGCGGGTTTGATTCCATGATTTCTTGTTTAGTAAAAATTAGGCACTCTTGCCATAGATTTCGCAGTAGCCAAGAGTTTTACGAAAAAAGTTTTTCTGATAAAAAAAACCCAGCGTTTTTCTTACTTGCTCTATAGTGCAGCTCATATTATTTGAAAAGTGCAGTTGATTCTGAAATATTTGTTAGACTGTCCTGAAAAATACAAGTCGTTTGTATTTAACGCGTCCTGACAGAATCAAATCCCGTTGAAAAAATACTTATGTTTTGCCTCCAATTACTTTTAAGTTACATTATAAGCAAAAAAGTAGTATTAAATGAACATCGTAAATCAATAAACGAAGAAACAAATTTGAATTGTTTGCAGCACATCCGCGTACAAAAAAAAGCACTGGATGTGAAAGTCTAGCTAAAATAACAGTGTTCAAAGTACATTCCGAAAATGAACGTCAAAATATAGAGAGGACGATGAGGAAGACTTAATAGATATAAGGAAATAATTTTCAACTTTTATTTGATGGGTAACCATATTTCATTTCAATCCACCACCTGTATCAACCTGCAGCATATGTGCTCATTGTGTTCGAATATCAAGCTCGTATTCTATCACTAATAACCAATCAAAAAATATTATCTATCAAAATATATATCGCTGCAGATAAATTATCAACCAAAATACAACAAGTGAGTATCAAATTCCGATTGTTTTGAGACTACCTGCATCCTGAATTCCAACCTGTCGGTCCGTTTTCAAAACGTATATTAAGCAATCCATCTAACTTGCAGCTTCTAATCTAACACCATAATCTTCTACTTACCACATTCTACTTATATGTTATCATTAGATCTACCTGTCCACATATTAACACTCGAATTTCACGTAATTAATCATTCACATTTCAGCACCTTGACCAATCATCACAGATGACATGACGATCGTGCGTCGGATCATTCATCTCGTGACTGAGTCATGACTCTGCTGTGCAGTTCATTCGCAATATGATCGCCAGCACGTTCCGCCGCGACGGTAATGAGCAGGGCGTCACAACAGATGAATGGACATTTGAAAGCCCGCGTCGCCATCTGAATTAAGAAGCCGTAGCCAACACGTCTTTTGATTGATTAGCCCTGGTGTTAAAACGAATCCGCGGGATACCGAGATCTGCCCAATCTATCTATCTGTCTTGCAACCATCTATCTATCTGTTTACCGATCGTATAGTATAATTGAAGATCATTTTCGTTTCATTTCTTTCAATCTTCGCGTTTGTCCGGTGCTACATGAAATTTGAGCTCAGGTAAGTTTTTTCTAGCTATATCTTGAATCTGAAAAAAAGTGTTGGGATTTTTTTCTAGTTTTATTCGAACTATGATAGGTATCTGGTAATTTGAATACAAGTATTTGGACAGGAAATGACAACTGCGATCGATACTGATGATAACAGCATGGTAATTTTTCTTTAGCTACGGGAGGCCGACATACTGCGCGGAATGTACAGTTTGTACTTATTGGGGAGAATCCGTTTTATGAGACTGAAAAGCTTTTCGGAGAGAAAAATTTGGTTGATCCAGAAACAGAGAGTTTACACTTTGAGTGGCATAAATTCAACTGTTAAACAAATTACACTTCAGAAGTAAAATATTTATCAAGTCGAGCGCCTGTCGAAAATCAGCAACATACTTCAACGTATTCTCGAAAAAATCTTTTCAAAAACTAAATATTATACAATCCCGCCAACACTTGAAATTTTCAACAATACTAGTTTTTCATAGACGCCATGAACTTGTCTTATAGCACAAACTGTAGCAACTCAATGTTTTTATTAAATTCACTTTTTTTTCTGCTGATGGGCTGTTTGCGATAGCCGAGAATTCGATTGAATGAATTAATGAAAAAATGCGACGTAATGACGATACTTACATTGCATGTGGGCTTTATTAATTTTTATTAAAATATCATTGTAGGGTCTGTTGGCTGTAGCATTATTATGACAGCTAACGATTGATCTTAAAGCTTTGAATAAATTAACTGTCGGTAAAAAGTGAAAAGTAGCTGACATAAAAATATGTTGACTGAGTCGACTGGAACTTATACGTTCATAGAGCAGGTAGTTGTGAAGTAAAGCTAGAAAGCTTCTTATCTGGATTACGAATTATTGAGTAGCGTTATTGAAGATTGTGAAAATAGTTGTTTGACAAAAAAGGCGAACATAAGATTTTCCATCGAATGTGTTCATTGGCTCTGGTTTAAGAAACTATTAAACATACAAATTTGGCATGAAATCTAAACAAAACAGTAGAAGCTTCGCATTTATTAGTAGCGCGAAGTAAACTGAGATGTAAACTGATTTACAAATGTGTCATTGTCATGTGCCATTGCCGTACTTTAAAGTGATTAATTAAAGCAAGTTACTAAATTCCATCAAAAAAGCTGCAAAAGTAAATTAGCACCCTTATTAAATTTGGCATATCTTTGCAAACTAAATCCAAAATAAAAATTAGTTTTACCAAAACTTTCTTATCTGTTTGGAATAAATTTATCTTTTAGTTTAGTAAAACAGTTCAGCTGTTGCACATAATCTGCAGGACTAAAAGCAGTGGCGTGTCTAGAATTTAATTCAGTGAAAATGTCTCAGCGAGTCAGGTTAGTTTCAAAGTTTTTGAAGAAAAATATGATTCATTCCCAATTAGATTCGAATTTACAATTTATTTTCGACTATTTGTAAAATTTCATTCAACGTGTGATGAAATAAATGAAAAGACATAATAATGTCTAAATCGCAACGTTTACTAGTGCTCCATAAATGTTCTTAGTCGATATATGTTGTACAAGTTCGACGTCCTATATTGTTCGCTTGAATAAAGACCAAGATTCTGCATCTAGAATTCGTATATTGTACATCAATTAACATTTTTTGCGCACCATTTAATAGGTTTTTTTCCCGTGAACATCTCCTTGTCGAAGTTCTTTTAACCCTAGAATGGTACCCATGAGTAATTTTTACACACATGCGGTATATATTTCGTCGCCCATCAGTCAGTTGGCCACTCTGACTGCCATGAGGCTAGATACTATATAATCTTTTTATGTTTAATGATAAAATAAAAAATGTACATAATACTATTGTTGCCTTCTTTTTAGTAAAAACATGTGCCTAAAATCAGCCAAAAATTTGCCGTACCATTCTAGGGTTAATGATCGAGAGCTTTTTTTAATAAAATACTTTGAATAATCTCTTTGTTCCAACAAAGATATTCGGATAAATTGTGGAGTGATAAGTTCCCCTCATAATTTCATTTCTAATTTGGCGGACGTATCTACTCAAAGCTAAAACCTGGTTTAGATGAAATGTTTTCCGCTCAAATGATGCGCTAGCCGAATTTAAAACCACCTGCGTTAAAATTAAGTAAATAAACTCTGCTTTTACCAACTCTGCGAAGGTCTAACAAATCTTGACAGTCCAAAAGCAGGGGCATAAAATTTAGATTGGAAAATGGAAAAAAAAAGAAAACCTCAAAACACCAACAAAAAACATTTGCTAATGATTGAAGCAAATGCAGGGAAGGTTTCAATGCTCGAAAATGAGAATCGACCACTGGGAAAAGACTATGTCGACAGATGACATCTTTCATCATAGTGTAGACAACTATGCGGCGAGTCTTTTAGCGAGAGAAAAACTGTCACAGCAGCATATTTGGGTCCACGGACAAACAAGAAGACAATAGTTTCTTCCGTAACAGCCCAGAAATCAGAACCTTTTTGCATCGCATCGCAACTACCAAAACTCCTAAGGTTTTGTCCAGTAACGGATTGTTAGATGGGCATACCGAAGCTCATCAATGAGCTTCACACTTAAAAATTAAAGGCCAATATTATAAATATTTTGAGAAGCAGACATTTCAACCAATGTGCTCTCCTAGAATACCATGAATAAGCTTTTAAACTCGGATGCCACTTCGGGCTTTCCAAGGCGCAATTTGAACCTTTTCAGGAATTAGCGGCTGTATATAAAATACAGTACATTCTTTCTTATCTTGGAACCTGGTGAACAAGGAAAATAACAAGAAATTTTTTTGGACATATTGTAGGTAACTCCACCATTATATATTACTGTGTGAGGTGCCTGTAGAGGCACTCTCATGATGATTCCATGATTGTAAAATAGAGCATCTCGAACTGCAGGCAAAATGGTATTCCATATACACAAACAGTAGGAGGTTCTGCTTTTCTATGTTCTTGAGTTCCAATCAGATAGCTCCAATTTGTACGAAGCCATCCACTGGCCAGTATAAATACTGAACTTACAAATGACTATCTGGCAAGTATTAACTTTGGAAACCGATGCTTAAGAGCCAATTAATATTGTTAGCTACTGACAACTTTTCTTTGATAAATAATTTTATGTATTCGTTTATTTCGATGGCGCAAAGAGCTTGATGCAATGGAAAACTAAATGATAGCCGAGACCAAACTTTCAGAATTTCACAGAATTAGCTTCAGAGAGTTCACTACTATCTTTGAAACTATTACACACCCCGATCATAAATGCAGCAGTGGCTAAAAACCAGGCCACCTTTAAAAAGTATAGCCTTAGTACATTCAGAAAAAGTACTATATTTAGGTGTGCTTCTGAATAGCTCACTCACTTTCGAAAATCTTATAAATGACATCGTCGTAAATGTTAACACTGCGTTGCGCTTCATACAGAGGAGTTTAACGATATTTATTTAACAATATATCTAAGTTGTGCTATAGTGAGACCAGTTCTTGAATATGTATGCTTGATTTAAGCACCTTTTCAGCAATTGCTGTATTGGTATATATTGACCGCAGCGAATCAGTTCAAAATAGATTCTTCCGTTTCTTATTACATGAGTTCTCTAGATCGGATCGTCTTCGATTGCTTCCCTATACAAATTGGATCAAACTTTTGGTAAGGACCTCATTTGCAAATTAACACCATAGCCTCAAAAGCTTTTTTGATACTAAGCTTTTCGCGGTAAATACCCTTTCTGAATTTATCTTAAAACATTTTACATTTATTTATTTATTTATTGTCCGAATCTACAGAATAAATCCAATTATAGATTAAACAAGAAGAAAAAATAAAAAAACAGAAAAAAAAGTAAATATATAAAAATATATAAGAAAAAGATAGAAAAATAACATAAAAACTAAGAAAATTAATGAAATTCAGAATGGAATAATTATATAAACAAAAGAATAAAAAGTCGACCGAATAAGAAACAAACAAATTGAGTAAATTAGAATATATTCCAAGTATAAGGAAGAACGCTATTTTTAAGTTATTTTCAAACACTAATAACGTTCGAGGCAGAGGACCAAGTTTAAACGCAAAAAGAGGGAAAAGAACGGTGTCAGTACGAGCGAATGTAACATTAAAGTTAAATAACATTCTACTAGAACGGCCCGATTCTCTAACAGAAGGTTGAATGGTGGGGTCAACTAATATACTGCCGTGAAAAAGTTTAAAAAGGAGGCACTCGTCAAGGAACACTGTACGTGACTCAAGGGAAGGAATTTGAAGGATGGAGAGGCGCATACTGTAATCACAATACGGAATACTGTGCTTATAGAACAAGGAGCGGGTGAATCGGCGTTGCACAGATTCAAAAAATTTGGAATGCCGTCAGAACCAAAGCTAGTGCTTGCGTCAAGAGACAACATTAACGATTCGACTTCTAAGAGATTAGTAAAAAAACATAAAGGGTACAATCAGGTACGGGAAAAATGGTTGAAGACGAAGAGTTACTATGATGGGAGGTGAAAGAAGAGAAAAATTGAGCAAAGAGCTCACAAGAACGCAGACTTATCATGAAGATACATAACAGAAGGAATGGCGGAGGAAGTTTTAAGGGATTTGATATAGGGCCAAAAAGGCTTAGGATTGTCAGAAGTAATAAATAGAAGCTTCGACATGCTCAAAGTAAACACGCATTGCGTCATTGGCTGCCCTTTTAGCAGCGGCTCGATACCTTTTAAACTCAAATGTGAGCCAGTCCTTTTGAATTTGCTACAAGCTGCGTCTTTGGCTCTAATAGCAATCACGACATCAACGGCGAACCGCGGAGGGTCGGAACTTCTTGTACAACGAAAGGAAGGAGTGTAGCAGGAAATTAAATTGGACAAGAGGGAATAAAATTTGTGAAGAGCATCATCCACACTTAGCCCTCTGAAAAAATTATACCAGTAAGTACCATTTATTTCATTGGACAGAGCGGAATAGTTTGCTTTTTTAAAATAGAACGAAGAGTCGAAACAGATTTGACTTTAGACGAACGGTTAATAGTTAATTCCATAAAAAGAGGAGGATAATGAGGATCAGGTTGCACATACGGAGACAGAGAAGGACTCAAGCAAAGGAAGAAGGGTGAATATTAGTTAGAACGAAATCCAGAATACTGTTGTTAGTGTTCGGTATGTTGTTAAATTGGGAAATAGAGCAAAGGGACAGAAAGGAAGAAATAGCGAGAGAAATATTGCTAGAAGACAAAATATTTGGGAAAGTATCATCCCAAGCAAGCGACGGCATATTAAGTTCATCACATAAAAGTAAGGAAGCAGAAGGGAAGCGGTTATTAAGGTAGGACCAGAGTTCTGCATAGAAACGTTCATATACCAGTACGGGGCTACTACAAGGGATGTAGATAGAGGAAACAAGCAGCACTGCAGATGGTGAAGGAAAAATACGGACAATCACTCATCCGACCGGGACGGAGGGAATGAAGTCACTGCAGAGCGTTCCATTCAGAGATTTGTGAATAGCAATTAAAACACCACCTTCTAGTGAAATATTACACGCAGATCGATTTTGATCTCTACGAAAAACAGTGTGAAGTGGAAAGATTTCATTGCTGTATATATCCCCAGACAACCAGGTCTCTGTAAGACAGAAAATGTCATCAGACGCGATTACCGAGGAGATCTTTACACAATTAACCTCATAGCCCGTCCAGACTACAGATACTTATGTATCCGCATACATAAGTATGGTCCACACTGCAGCGACACATCGTCGCTGTAAAATCAAACCGGCATATCTGCAAAAATTGAGTTTTTGAGTTTTTGGTATCAAAAAGTTCCTCTTTTTCCCGTCTATTTTTATGTCGCACCGGCATATCGTATAGTTGAATACAAAGCCGTCTAATGGTGTTTTCCCGGTATGCATTTGTGAGGAAACACCCCACACGCGAACACTTTAAAGCACTCTGGTGAAAAATATGCTTTTTGCAGATATGCCGGTTTGATTTTAGAGCGACGATATGTACAATTAGCGCGTACTTTTCATTGATTTTCATGGCAAGGGTAAAATGTATCTGCAGATGTCGCTGCAATATGGACCATACTTATGTATGCGGATACATAAGTATCTGTAGTCTGGACGAGCTGTTAGTCCTCGGACCACGAACATTCTAGTTGTAAATTTTAAGAGGTCGGTTCAAGCTCTGCTTTTTGATGAGTCTATTTAGGGAGGGGAGCTAACTTTCTTCTTTTTTGGTTTTCCGGGAATTATGTGGTGAAATTACACTCCGGGCGAAAAAGAACCAGTCCGACTGGGGAGGTTTAAACTGTTTTTCTTCATGCTTCTGTTTACATAATCTGTGAGTAAAATAATTCAAGCTTCTTCTTCGATACTCCATAAATTATCAGGTGATTATTCCCTGATGACGCTTAGGCTTTTCTTATATTATTCTGCGTAATTCTACTTGAAACTCTCTACTTGAAGCTCTACTGAATATTTACAAACATACTAAATCGCACTTAAATATTCTGGATGGAGACAATTTTGCAAACTTTCTGAGCTCAAAAAAGAAGAAGAACAGTAATAACGGCTAGCTCAACCATTTGTGGTCGCTAATTCATCCTTCTCTTCAGTTTCCTCGACAGCAAACACTTGCTGAATCCGGCAAAAACAATTTGTTTAAACAAACTCTAGGTTAATATGAAATCCTGGGTGCGATCGCAGTCTGTGCTCTACTCACTTGAATTTGCAGGCTTGAAACAAGAAACAAAACTTCAAGAAAAATTAAACTGAATAAAAAACTAATAAAATAAAACGTAAAACTAATTTAGAAGATCTGCAATTTCTTCCACACATTCCGTAGAAAGAAATCAATCTACATACTTCACTTCATTCCAGTTTCCATCGTTTAGTTCTCCCTCTATCAACGACAAGAATATTTTACTTTGTAATTTCCGTACAAATAATTGTCTACACTACTCATAAAATAGTTTCGAACTCAATTGAAACTGATGTTGCTAATTTGGATGCAGCATCAACAATTTGAAGTTTCCACTGTAAAAACTCTTTTTTCCTTCTTTCGTAGTGCTCTTGAATACTGTTGCCAAATTTGGTGTCCACATTACGCATACTTGATTGCTGCGGTTGAATCCGTGCAACGCAGATTCACCCGCTCATTGTTCTACAAGTTCAGTATTCCGTATTGCGATTACAGTATGCGCCTTTCCATCCTTCAAATTCCTTCCCTTGAGTCACGAAGAGTGTTCCTCGACGAGTGTCTCCTCTTTAAACTTTTCAACGGCTGTATATTGGTGGACCCCAGCATTCACCTTTCTGTTAGAGATTCGGGCCGCCCTAATAGAACATTTTTTAAATTTAATTTTACATTTGCCCGTACTGACACCTATTTCTTTTCTCCCCTTTTGCGTTTGCCTCGTCAGCATAATAACCTTAACCTTGGTCCTCTGCCTCGAACGTTAGCTGTGTTTAAAAATATTTTAAAAAATCACGTTTTGTCAGGTACATGAAATATATCATAGCTTAGTCTTTTGTTGTATCTTTTTTCGGGCGTTCTTGCTTTTAATTACTTTTCCTTTCTGGATTTCATTTATTATCATCAATTTTTCTTTTCTTATTTAATTTATCTATTTCAACTCATAGTTTTGTGCCTTTTTCTTTATATATATATAAATACATATATATATATATATATATATATATATATATATATATATATATATATATATATATATATATATATATATATATATATATATATATATATATACATATATATATATATATATATATATATATATATATTTCTTTTTTTTTGTTATGTCTAATCTATAATTGGATATGTTCTGTTGATTTGGACATTAATAAATAAATAAATAAATAACTCAAAGATGTAGCATAAACTTATAGGATATTTTAATCATTTTGGTAAAGGTAAACCGTAAACATTTTCACAGAAGATGTAAATGCTAACGTCATGAATCTATTAGTTGAAAATTTATAATCTACATCTAAATCAAGTAACCAATAAAGTTTAAAAGCTATAAAATACTATTTTTATTATTTACATATATTTTTTTCACCGTCACCGGCTCATTGGCTGGCGCAAGAACAAGAGCATATATCCTGTATATGACCACTCAATCGGTCTATCTTACAACATCGTTTGTATCTTGTAGTGTTGGGATCATTTCAGACTATCTACGGTGACCGTAGCCGTCAAACAGTATTTCGATGCCCACAATTTCATGTCAACAAGAAAATCGTTACTGTTGACTCGATGCAAAACATCATCGCTTTTCCGGTCGATTCATTCATTCGAATTTCGCTTCAGCGCCGCCGTGGCTTACATAGGTTTGTGTCCGTCGGCGATCACATCACAGCAATGTCAGGAACTATTAACTGGCGAAATGAATCTTCCAGATCCATGCGCGTATCTCGGGCCGATTACAATGGCCGGACGGGTGTGGGCAAACTATCTCAGTATGCTGCAGCCCAGGCCATTATCCAACAGAAATGCATAAATTTGAATATCGGGTGTAGTAGACATTGCGGGACAATTTGTCTTGAGGTTGACGCAACGCACCGAGAAGCGCAGCCGGCTGAACTTAAGGAAGCAGGCACTTTGGTTAATTTGTGTGGCCGATTCGATTCCGTTACGGTCTGATCGGAGTAGGCTTGGAGGAGCTCATGGTTTTACGGCTATTGTTCGAAAGCTACCGTCGTCGACGCTCAGGTGAGCGAAATGCGCACAGAACGATTGTCGCCGCCTTGGGAAATTGTCGACGTAGGTGGGTTTGATACGTAACAATTAGAAAGAAAATCGTCGATTGCGACTTTGTGTCAGCGACAGTAATTTATTGGCAACTAATTGCAGCTGAAAGAATGACGACAGGTTGGGCTTGACGATTCAGATTGTCTTTAGGCATGATTTCACCCACTCGTTGGATAGAGCATGGGAACTAGTATATACCTAAACGTTTTTCAAATGAAATCCTAGATTGTCATAGCTTTATGGCTCGTATATTATCCCGCTCCTTTCATTCTGTAAATCAGTAGATTTATACATAGATAGATAGGATGTTATATCAGATACATTTGACGGAAACAATATTATAAGTGGGGTATTGTTTCAGCTTCTCGCCTCATTAGCTTTTACTACTGGCTGAAATCTGATATCGAAAGGCGAATTAAAGTTCAGAAAATACTTATATGAGAAGACAGTTAAGACTGTTATTGCTTGAAATCATGGAATTTCAGAAACATATTTAGTTAATAATTTATTCACGACATTTGAGCTCATTTTCAATGCATATGATAAGTAATTCACTACACAATTGTTATTAATAAAATGCTAGCATTAAATTTACCCAGTGCTGCCATTTAAGCATTTTGAATGCTAGATCTAGCATTATTAGATTAGATCTAGCATAGCAAAATTCGGAGTTAGCTTCTAGCATTATTTTTAGCATTTAAATTTAGATTTCGGAATAATCTGGCACTAATCTATTTACAACCTCGCCCATCAAATTTTTATAGCTCTGTTCGTGTACTTTTACTCGCGTTCATGAAAGGAAGCTTCCTGAATCATGTGGTGGCGGAAATTCATGAAAAATACAATAACGAGCTCATGGCATTTTCTTAAAAGTGACAACCAGAAGTGACAGTTGTCTGATTTTGAAATAATGACAGTGATTATAAAGTCTAAAACATAAAGATGATAAAGTCATCTATATTGCTTTGAATATGGTAACGTTCAATTAAATCGTGATGATGCTAAAAATCAGTGATGTGGTCCCATCCACTTCAGACTCCCAGGAGCCTCGGGTATCTACAAGTTCAAGTTTACCAAAGTATGTAAATTCTAATTAGATATTTTTTCCTGAATAATGTGAATCAATTGTTTTGTTAGGGCTTCAAATGCAAGCGATCGTACGGATAACGCTGGAGAAAAATCTTCTTTATCCGACACTAATACTTTTTCTTCACTTGAAAATAAATAATTGTTGTTCTTTTGATTGCGAGATTCCAAACGATGTTTTGAAAAATATTGGTAGAAATGAGCTTTACACAAGAGAAGAAGATTTCGATATAACTGATATGTCTGTAATAGATATAGAATCGTTTCGACATGTAAATTTTAAACTTCTAATTTGTTTTTGTTATACATATGAGGGTTGATCAATAAGTAATGATAATGAATATACACCAAGATAATTAAACTTTAAATATATATTTATTTTTCAACATAGTCCTCTAACAAGTTAATACATTGAATCCATGTTTTTTCCAAACCCAAGTTACCCTCAGAAAAAAATGATTTATCTGGACTCTTCTAAAATGCCTCAACAGCGGCCATCACTTCCCTATCATCTTCAAATTTCTTACTCCGAAGGTGTTGCTCTTCTTATTTGGTCAGCTTAGTAAAAGCCTGATATAGTGGCTCCCTTTTTCAAATATTCCACCACAATAATTTTTCCAGCGTCCCAAAAAACTGATGACATAACCTTTCCTGCCGAACTTCGTCGATGAAGAGGGTCGCTTTCAGGTCATCGATTTCATTTTGGTTTCCGAATCAAAATGGTGGATCCAGGTCTTGTCCATGGTCACGAAATATGACAAAAAATTCTCATAATCTGCCTGGAACTTTTCGAGATTCATCCTTGAAATGTCGACTCGTTTTTTCTTATGCTCGTCCGTTAACATTCTCGGTACCCAACGCGCAGAGACCTTCTTCATATGTAATTTTTTAGCAAAGATTTTTCGGACACTAGCATATGAGATCCCTGTGACCTCAGCTACATTCCTGAGGATCACTTTTCGATCTGCCAACACGACATCTTCGACTTTTTTTACGTTGTCTTCAGTCAGGGATGTGAATGGACGTCCTTCGTGGGTTTCATCTTCAGTGGATGTTAATCCCAGCTTTGAATGGTGAATGGACGTCTTTCGCGGTGCTCATCTTCAGTGGATGTTCTTCCCAGCTTAAACTCCTGGGCATAGCGTGCAACGGTGTAATATGGAGGAGCAGAGTCCCCTAATGTTTCCACCATGTCACCGTGTATGCCTCTGGTAGACATTTTTTTCAACCAGGGGCACTGAATGACAGCTTTAATTTCATTTTCCCCATTTTGATGTTCTCTCTTCGACTGTTCGTATTCAAATGAGTGTAGCTCCTTCTTGGAACTGTGTTATTCCTGGAGCTAGTGCTTTCAACATTCTGACTCCTCTCCTCTGGGTGGGCGTCTTTTTCCAGCCCAACTCACTCCTCACCTTAACACTAAATCATCCCTTAGTGCAGATGTTCCGCACTATGCCGTTAGCTATCACAGGCTAGGGTATCGATCACTAGGTCGGTTGCACAACTCCAGCACACAGTGCATACTTGACTGGTGTGACCACTTGCAGTTGGAAATCATTAATTTTTATCTACGCTGGTTGTGACAAACTTTAACATCTCCGACTTATATCCATCGATGTAATTTACTTGCAAAGGTTATTTAATTGTGATCATGGTTCCCTTCTTGTCTTCACACAACCAGCGTAAATAAAAATTAATGATTTCCAACTGCAAGTGGTCACACCAGTCAAGTATGCACAGTGTGCTGGTGTCTGATGAGAATCAGTGCATGATTTCGAGACCACTTTGTGAAATAAAAATTTTCAACATAAATACAATTTTTTTCAATTTTAATCATCCCGCAAAAACAATTTCAATGTAAAAGATATATTTATTTTTCAACATAGTCTTCTAATAAGCTCATACATTCAGTCCATCTTTTTTCCAAACCCAGGATTGCCTTGGAAAAAAATTATTTATCTAGACTCTCCCAAAATGCCTCAACAGCGGCCATCACTTCCCCATCATCTTAAAATTTCTTACTCCGAAGGTGTTGTTTGAGCCGAGGAAAGAGGTAGAAGCCACTGATAGCTGGATCAAGTGAATAGGGTGGGTGTTCAAGCAGTTCGAATCCTGTTTCTTTAATTGCATCCATCGCAATTGCAGTCTTGTGAGCCGATGCGTTATTTTGAAGAAACAGAACTCCGGCTCGCAGTTTGCCGTGTCTTTATATATTATGACCTTGTGACAAGTAATGCATTTTGAGAATCGCCTCCCAGCTGCTCTCACTTGCTCGACTTTTTTCTGCCTCTCAATTGCTCTGGTTTGCTCGATTTTGACAGCCGCACTACTGGCTGTGTTTAATGAGCACGAAAAAAAGCAAAGCATCTTAAGGCAAGTTATAGTAGCGCGGCTGTCAGAAAAAGTGGAGCAAACCAGGACAATTGAAAGGCAGAAAAATGTCGAGCAAGTGAGAGCAGCTGAGAGGTAATTCTCAAAATTTATTACTTGTCAGAAGGTCAACCTGTCAAATCACTAACAAAAAACTGAGAGTTGGAAAACAGCTGGTTGCTTGCCCGAACTTGCTCTGCCAAAAAAAGTAGAGTAAAAATCGTGCTCTAAATTATTCTAGTTCAACTTAGAGCAGACTCATGAAACACAAATCAGAGCAACTTCGGGCAAGTTAGAGCAGCCGAATTGCTCATTAAACACATTTTGTTGAGATATCTCAACCTAGCTCAACCTAGAGCAGCTCATTAAACACAGCTACTATAACTTGCCTTGAGGTGCTCTGCTTTTTTTCGTGCTCATTAAACACTGCTAATATAAGCTGCACAAATTAAATTGGCTTGAAATGATCAGATATATTATCAATGCCATCTGCATTTTCAAAGCGAAAGCGACTTCCAAGCAATTTTTCGTGTTAAAAAGTAAGTACAACTCTTGCTTATTTTCAAGTTAAATTGAGTGCGTTTATGCCGTAGCCAAATTAGTGAGCTCTGCTGGAAACCTGCCAAGAAATTGAAATATTTAGTTTCTAAGAAAAAAATGATCTTTAGATTAAAATATTTGGTTTTGGAAACTGAAAATATTGAATTGTGTTTTAAGCTTAATACTTTTTTCGATTTCACGTGAAATTTTTTATACGAAATTTGACGTGAAATTTGTTTCGGCGAAAATGGCCTTGTTTATGCCGTAGCTGAAATAGCGTTGCCAAACTGGCGCTGCTATAGTAGTAGCGTTTACACCGTACAACTTATTAGCCAAAGCAAAACTGGCGTAATATCTGAAAGGAGCTCAATACTAAGAACAAAAACACCCTTGCACCAAGGCTTCCAGATTGCGAATGTCACTCGAAACTAGAAATCCTATTTATGACACTTCTGACAACGAAATCGCGCTGTTATAGTGTTTATACCACTGCTACCTTCACACTTATAACCGCGCTAAATTTTATAAGTAGCGTAGCCAAAAAAAGCTCGGCCCTATGCTCTTCCTATGCCCTCTTCTTCTGAGTCAGTAATACTAAAAAAGACGATTTGTTTTTAAATTAAAATATTTGAATCTAAAATAAGCTATTATGTTCTCAATATAACGTAGGATGTGTAAATAAAGGGCAGGCAGGTAATGAAACACGAAACCGAAATTACAGATGATTTTATCAATATTCTAGGACTGAGCTAGCGAAAAATTATCCAGTTTCTAAGTAATGACAAAGTGACACACAATGTCACTTTCATTAGATATTTAAATCAAGTACCTACGTTCAGAACCGAAGAGTCAACTGGGCAAGGCTGTTGCGTGACACCTGCATTATTTATGAGAGATGAGATACAAGTATTTTCCGTCATATCAACCACGCATTTACATCACAGCGACCACGTAGATTTTTCGAGAGAAAAAAACAGATCGCGAGTATTAACCACGCTTGGAATACCGAATGAACTGATCAACAAAAAAATATTAAATGTTGTCCTCTAACCTTGTTATGACGATTGTCATTGAAAAGTAAAGTTTGTGGTGGGCCGAAGTTGTAGTAACGATAACGATGAAACGTTATATTGAAAAATATTTCATTCCTGTGAAATAAGAATTGTTGTCATTTGCTGATGCCGTCACCATTATTTTCGCCTAAACTTATCACCGATATAGGGGAGATGGTGCTTAAAATAATTGTTCAAAAGCAACTGGATATATAGATATGATGAATAAAATGCATATCATCTTATTCGAAAGCTATGATAGTTTTGTTGTTTTTAATATATAATGAGATGCAATTTATACTATGTCATGCATTGACTTACATAAATATGTAAATAGTTTTACATTTTTCGGAACCTACTAAACATAACGGAACCAACGAAATATCTGAAATGCCAATAAACAGCCACAACGCATCTATCTCCTATTTGGTACTCAAACCCACATTAATTCGAAATAATGAATGAATTGTAGGCCTTGCGATCTGATGCTGATCTGCAAGCGCAATCGAATAGCAGAACTTATTTTCGTTGAATATTATTTGCATTTGTGATAGATTTATCACTTGGATGTGGGCCGGACGATTGATCTTGTAGTTTACAAGGTCTGTAATGTTCACTTGTCACCTATAGCCCAGCTTCTCGAACGGCGACTTATGAATTATCACTTGCAATTTTCTTATGACAGCATCCATCAAAACCGTGTCGGAGCTGGCACAGATACTTAGCAATTAAGGGGTCTGCTGAAAGTCACGTTGTAGTAAGCCAGCGACTTTTTTATGAATGGACGACTGAAATTTTAATTTTACTACAGATTTCGAAACCCACACCTGTACCGTCGAACGATTTCATTCATTAAAACGCGTCTGATGTAAGTGGCGGCGAGTGCAAGGTTAGTCAGGTAGTCACTTTACTAGTCTAGTGCCTTCCGGAACTGGACGGCTGTTAAAGATAATGGCGACTAGTCGGCGATTTCAGGTGAATTAAGTTTGAACTAATGAATGAGTGAATGAATGAGCCAGCAAGATACCAAGAAAATTGCCTCCTACATGTGCGCCACTCAACTAATCGACTTTGATTTCCATAAAGCGGAGGTTTTTGATGTGATCATCTAGATGCGATTGCGATAAAACAGTTTTAAAGCTATAGTTGACTGGATGCTACTTCGAAGTATATTATATGATACAAGAAGCTAAAAAGTCGAATAGTTAAAGATCTGAAATAAACTTAGATATTTAATTCTTCAATAGTACCGTAGATGAGATAGTGAACAAATAAATATTTATTATAGGAAAGCAGTAGTTTCCTGCTGAAAGTGCAGTCGAGAATAGACCAATGATTAAAAATATTAAACACAATTTAGACAAAATAGGATATGACTTTTTCGCTGTTAGTAAATTAGATTTACTCATGCATGATTGTTTATAAGAAAATATCAGCTTATACCGATGATTGAGGTGGCTGTTCCTTATATTATATTTAAGATAACAAAATTAAGTTTCATTGAAATGCGGTAATCTTCGTTATTGTATCTTTCAACGTGCAGTGAAAAGCACCATCAAATAGACATACATACTTAACAGAACTAGCAAAATTAAAAGCCCTTATGATTGTTTAAGTGACAGTAATTTAGTTGGTTCGATGTTGATTCGTTATATCAAATGGTTTTATGGTCGATTGTCATGCCGATAGCAATATTTTGATTGATTTCAATATTTTTTTAATTACTACTACTTCTGGTAATCAACGGACTATAGTACAATTTAATACGTTTGAAACTAACCAGAAATATATATATATAAATATGTTCGTATGCTTTGAATAATATTGTTTAATATTTGCAAATATTTAGGAAAATTAGTTACTTAATTTGTATTATACTTCGTATTATGGGTACACAAGAAAACTGCGATATCAAATTTGACTAAAGAAAATTCTGCAATAACTTTTGCTTAAACACTTTAACTTTTCCGTCATGCTGCTTGTTATTGAGAATGAATTTTTGATAAAGTCTGATTGCTCGTAATAGTAAACCAAAATTTCTTTTACAAAAGCAATAGCATCGCTTCTTGTAATATGAGGTTAAATAAAATGATCTCTAATTCGATCTTCCTGACACTAATCTGCACCTACAGTTTTAATTTCTCTGATGATTTTTCCTATAGTATTTTTTGCTGAGTCACTTACCTATTCATGTGCAACTACACTCTGAAAAATATTTCTACTTTTTGAGGAAAAATGTACATTATCAAAGAAAATTGATGATATTTTAGTGTCAATAAAATTGTTACTCAGTGCGAACAATGAAATTCATTTCAAATAACTGATATTAAATTTGTCCTGAAACAAATTTGTTATAGTTTTAAAGATAAGTTGTCAAAAATCACAGACAATATTATTTTGTTCAGTCATACTTTTTCGTCGAAACAAGCAAATATTTTCCATGTGCCAAAACATTATGCTTTAACCACAAACAAATATTTCAGTTGATTTTTATAAAATTTGTTCAAATTAAAGAAGTATTTTTTTTTATTTTAACCAAACATTTTTTCCCCAAAAAATATCGCTCTTTTAGACGAAGTATATTATTTAGTAGGTTTAATTTGTTCTATGATGTCTGGAAATGTTTTTACTTTGTTTTTACGATAATGCCAAAGATCAAGGGACTACCTTTTGAAGCGAATGCTTAACTATGACGGTAGAGAGACATATATGGGAGACGCCGATATCAGTTATTTCATTATTCTTACAGTCCCATTTTTTCTGAAACTTTCAAGCGCTAGTGCTATCCGCTTAGTCACCACTAAAGCTATAATGTTGCACTTAACCAAAGGAGCCTGGTATCATGCTCAGCCACTGACTGTTAAGCCACACAATACGAACAAATACAACCATGAGCACGGCGGGATTCGAACCCGGAGCCAGTTGATCGTTGCTTCGGACGGGCGCGTCTTCTCAAATTTTGCATTCATGTGTGAAATGTAAAATTATTTTTCGATCAGAAAAATGTGTTGTCAATCTGGCGATGTCCTTTCTTGGATTCAAAGAACAAAATCATTCTTTGTTTGCTGTACAGTTTTAGTCCAGAGAAATCGAACATGGTGCTTCGGAAAAATTAAGGGATAGCTGAATTTTGGTGTGAACTTTGGTACTGGCGTATTGGACAAAATGTCAAAAGTCCCCATCGATCCGAGTGCTGCGTCACTTTTTATCAAAGGTCACCGAAAGTGACCTCTCCTAAATATCTCAGTAATGGTCACGTCTTCAGAAAAACAATGTGTGAGAGCTCAGAAAATTTCCAACAAAAAAAGATTATACAACTTTTTCCTGTAACCATAACCGTTTTTGAGATATAATCATTTAAACATTTGTTACTAACAGCATCCTTTTTATCACGGCATGTTAATATTATCCCATTTTGATTACGACTTGCCATGTTTGTGAGTTTGTTTTTCTATGTTTAAGAGCCGCATGAAAAAAACATGTAAATAAACTTATCTACCATACTACAGGGTAGATGGAAAAGTGTGCTCCGAAAAGTTTCTCCTTCCCCTTTGCCATAAAATGGTATCCCTGAGGATCCATCCCAAATCTTCAGAAATGAGCTCGTTGCCGACTCTTTGCCCACTGTTAACCAAAATAGGATCACTTTTTATCCTGTTAATTGCCTATTATTGACATCGTAAGACCAGCCCTACACCCATACCATACCCACACCCTACCCACCCCCGCAAACGCACCATCCCGCAATACCCGGTTTTTTTAGTTTTTTTATCCATACTGTCTTATCCCATGAACGATCAGGGCAAGGTCACCTAATTTCAAGTACAAATTGGTTTCAAGACGTGTCATGTCCGTTTGGCGCTATGCAGTCATCACAGAATTGGTAAAAAAACTGATTATTCGGGGATAATCTGCAGCGGCGTGAGCTCCTATCATGTCAAGAATGAGTGTTTACTGAATTATGCCATGATATTATCTTGCTTTTTCATACTCCTAGGCCCATGATATGTTACAAAACCTATTCTCACCTGCAATGTTGTTGTTTTGTCTTGCTCTTCCGTGGAATAAATTCTGCAGATTTTGAGTGTGTATTCTACCACTACTTACTTTTCCTACTTAAAACTAATACACCCTAAGTAATAATATAATCTAAGCTTATTTTATTTCGAAAGTTACAGCGATAGAAAGGTGTTTAGGGTTGTCATTCGAAAAATGTGCAGATCTGAGAAAGTTTAAACATTGTTTACTTATTTTCATTGCAAATGTTTGCGATTAAAATACTTAATGCAAGCATTTATTGGAAAGAAAATAACAAAAAGGCCTAGTGCTGGCAGCCCTGTGCTAGCACCGAAGCAAAAAATATGTCGAATCTGCTTTACGTTGAAGTCAACCTGCTCTGCGAATTTCGTATTGATCCGATGACTGCATTGGAAGTTATAGGGTGGCAAAGAAATTTAAGGCTACCATTCGGAAAAGTTTTTCAAATTTTCTAGATCTTAATATTTGGTGTTTACTTTCACTACAAGATCACTACGATTTGAAAATTTTATGCTAAAATTGCTTATTTAAGGTATCCCAAAATACAAAAACAACCATAGCTGGCAGCTCTATCATTGTTTTGAAATTTAATTTCTACTGAATATTGCCTACAATCAGTTTAATTTACCATTTGAATTTCGTTATGGTTCTATGACTGAACTGGAAGCTATAGAGCAAAGAGTTTTATTTTCCTCAGGAATTTTCAAAATTTAAGACACCAAAAATACTATAACTGGCAGCTCCAACCGAGTTTTTCAACCAAATTTCGTCAAAATCGAATGACTGAATCAAAGTTTGTAAGGCCAAAAGCAGTTATTTTTCTTAGTGATTTTTCAAGATGGCACCAATGGCACAAAATTTCCCGCCTTTCAAAATCGCTTTTATCAGATCTGGTCCTATTTAAGTCCAATACATTCTGTAAATTTCAACTAATTTTGCTTATCGAATCGTGAGTTTCCGTGAACAGAAATTTTTGATGCTAAAAATATAGGTAAATTGGGAAAGGGTTACCAGACGTGCCCGTTGTAAAATTTCATTGTTTTTACTTTGGCTATGTAGAAAAAGCATAAGATTTATTTATGAGTGGCTTTGTTTTTTCCAAGAAACGACATTTGTTCAGGAGAGTCTATGATTTGAAGGTTTTCACTTTCAGCGCCTGTCCTAGCTACAGGGCTGCTAACATGCTCATTATTAGCTACACAAATATACAATTAAATAATAACAATACGTTCTGAAAGTTTCATAATGATTTGATAGCTCTGTCAAAAGTTATCTTTATTTCGAAATTTCAAATTTTCGCGATTATTTTTAGGCACCTAGCGCACACTTCAGGTTAAAAAGTTCCACAAAAAAATTATTTGTGGACGGAATAATAGATATATTAAAAATATCACTAAAATGGTCGCCGGTCCAAAGGGTCAAAGCTAATTGACATTTAGTGAAACCTGAACCTATTCTGCATATACACCAATATATCCTGAAAGTTTCAGCTGAAATAGTCACTGAATTTTTTTCATGATATCTATATATATATATATATATATATATATATATATATATATATATATATATATACATACATATATATAAATTCATATTTCCATATATATATATATATATATATATATATATATATATATATATATATATATATATATATATATATATATATATATATATATATATATATATATATTTATTTAATTCCACGGACCAAGTCCTTTTACAACAAATTTACATTAATAAAGTAAAAAAGAAAGAAAAAAAATACATACATATATAATTGTTAAAATAGTATATTAAAAAGAAGAGAAAAGAAAATTATACACTAGCATAATAAATAGTTATAAATAACAAGTAAATTCAAATAAATGCTGTACTAATGTAATTCATTTTAGTTTAATTTGATTCCACAGTTTGAAGGTAGTCAGAAACGATTCTTTTGTTTATATCTATACCGAATAAGTCAAAATGTTTCCATAGTTTGCTTCCGATTCGTTTTAATCTTTCGATAGGAGAATTACGTATATAATTCATTTTACTTGAATTCATGGCAAATATTTCTTTAAACCGTGAAGTTCTAGATGGAACTCTTATAGAAATCAATTGCAAAATTACGGGTGCATCTAATCGATTATTAAGTATATTGACCAAGAAAATCGCATCGGTATATAATTTCTTCTTACTTATATTCATTAAATTTTGCAAATATACGTAGCTTAAGTTTTCTAGTGGTATGTGTAACTTGTAGTTGACGTAACGTTAGAATTTGTGCTGCACTTTTTCTATAGTATCAGAATGCGCTTTGTAGTAAGGATTCCATATTACTGAGCCGTAGTCTAATTTATTGCGAATTAATGAAAAATATAACATTTTAATTGTGTTCAAATTGTAAAACTTCTGCGTGTTTCTGATAACAAAACCCAGCATTCGAGTTGCCTGATTAGTAATCTCATGAAAATGAATTGTGAAGTTTAACGTCGTGTCGAATCTAATTCAAAGATCTTTTGTGAAGTCAGCATGATCTAGTGCGATTCCGTTCATGGTAAAGACATAAGAAGATCTCATGTAAAGACATAAGAAGATCTAGCTAATGTACGATTAAACTTCATATAATGACATTTGCTTACATTCAATTCTAAACCATTTTGAACACAGTATGAATGAAAATTATCTATATTTATCTGCAAAATATGATTGTCAGATAATGAAGCAATTCTCTTAAAAATTTTGAGATCATCAGCAAATAATAAGAACTCAACATCTATATATGTATTATATATATATATATGTATATATATATATATATATATATATATATATATATATATATATATATATATATATATATATATTTATATATATATATTTACATATATATATATATATATATATATATATATATATATATATATACATATATACATATATATGTATATATATGTATATATATATACATATATATATATATATATATATATATATATATATATATATATATATATATATATATATATATATATATATATATATATATACATAAATATATATATATATATCAACAAAAAAATTCAGTGTCTATTTCTCGGGGCCGCGCCATCCGATTGAGCTGAAAAATTTCAGGATACATTTGTGTATATGCAGAATAGATCCAGGTCTTACCAAATGTCAATTATCTTTAACACTTTTAAGTTATATTTTTTATACACCTATTCTGCCCTACTAAGCGCAAAAGCGGTATCTCAATGAGAGCGAGTTTCGAAATAATTGAAGTTTTGTAAAAGTAGTAATATTGAAATACCTCTAATTCCTTTAGTGATTTCAGGTTAACCTGAGATAGGTGACGAGGAACTGGTTTCGTTTGGCGCTGGTGGAGGATTCTCCGTACTCTACTTTTTTGGTGAGCGGTCTTCCGCTCAGTTATGAATCTTCGGGTACTTAGATTTAGAAAATTTGCTTAATGTGTTTTCCATATTAATTAAATAAGATACCATTAAAAGGCTTAATTCATTATATGCGTATTGTTTTAAGCTTTCTAATGATATAAAAATCATTTTTGAGGTACCGCTTTTGCGCTTAGTAGGGCAGTTTTATTCTGTCCACAAATAATTTTCTCGAAAATTAAGTTAGCGAAATAAATTTTGAAGGTGTTTTAATCGGATAATGTTTTGGAATTTTCTAGCCCTATGTGTGCGTTAGGTGCCTCAAAATAGATCGGGAAAATTGGAAAATTTTTAAAATGCGGTTACTTTTGACAGAGCTGTCAAATCATTATGAAACTTTCAGGACATATTGATATTATTAATTTGTAAATTTGTGTTGGTTTTGATGAGCATGTCGGTGACCCTGTAGCTAAGGCAGGCGCTAAATGTGAAAGCCTTCAAATCATCGATTCTCCTGAAAAATGGTCGCTTTTTGGAAAAAAAAGTCACTCATTTATAAATCTTATGCTTTGTCTATGTACATGGCCAAAGTAAAATAATTGAAATTTTACAACGGGCGAGATCGGTAACCCTTCCCCAATTTACCTATATTTTTAGCATCAAAAACTTCTATTCATGGGAACTCACTACCTTATAATCAGATACAGTTGAAATTTACAGAATGTATTGGCCTTAAGTAGGACCATGTCTGATAGAAGCGATTTTGAAACTTGGGCTAACATTACCGAGAAAATCAACTACTTTTGGCCCTATAAATCTTGATTCAGTCACCAGATCCTACTTTAAGCCACGTTTGATCGAAATTTGGTTGAAAAATTCGGTTGGAGCTGCCAGCTTTAGCAATTTTAGTGCCTTAAATTTTGAAAATTCACTCAGGAAAATAAACCTCTTTGCCCTATAAGACATCTAGTTTGAAAAACAGTGATAGGGCTGCCAGCTATGGGTGAATTTTTTTCAGCATATCTTTAGTAAGCGCTTTTATCAGAAAATGTTCAAATCGTGTTGATCTTGTAGTGAAAATAAACAACAAATATTACGATCTAAAAAATTTGAAAACTTTTACGAGTGGTAACCCTAAATTTCTTTGTAATTCCCAAATTTTTTTGTGAAGCACCTATAACTTCCAATGCAGTGATCGTATTAATATGAAGTTCGCAGAGTAGGTTGACGTCAACGTGAGGCAAATGTGGCATATTTTTGACTTCGGTGCTAGCAACGGGCTGCCAGCACGAGGCGTTTTTCTTATTTTAGTACCAATAAATGCTTACATAAACATTTAAAAATAAGTAAAGAAAATAAGTACAGCAGACGTTTAGTCAGTGGACTATACACCAAATTCCACCTAAATTCCACCTGCTGTAAACACTCAATACCCGATCCAAGCGATAGGTCAATACACGATTTCAAGCGACCTGACCTAGAATAGGTCGTGGACTATATCGCTGTAAACACACCCGACCTAAGCCTTGATTTTTGCGCGACTATTAATAATATATGTACATTGAATTTGAGCTCGCAACACTCTCGTTTGACTGAAAATTATTTAAATATTCATGTTTGAGAGACAAATGAAAAGATAATAACAGTGTATGAACTAAAATTAAACTAAATGACAGCTGGCACGTATATACAAACAAGGAAGGACTAAATTCGACCTGACCAAATTTTAGATCAGGTCGATGTAAACACTTTAGGACTAAATTCATTTTGTTCACGCTATAGGTCAGGTCACATTTGGTCCAACCGCTGTAAGCCCTACGAATGTTTAAATTTTCTAAGGTCTGGACATTTTTTGGGTGGCAACCTCAAACACCTTTCTATCGCTGTAACTTTCGATGAAGTCATCGAAATTAAATTGGCTAAGAGTATATTATTAGTGTGTAATAGTGCTAGTGGTATAATACATACTCAAAATCTGCACAAATCCTCTACTGTTCTTTGAACATGAGTGTTTCTAGCGGTTCTGATGCGCTAAGGTTATTTCGTTTATGCGCGATTCGTGTAACCCTGTTTCAGTGGTCAAAATTATAGAATTTATCGTCAAGGAAAAGCTAATTGAATTTGCTTCTCATAACTCCACACTTTACACAAGAGTGATAAATCAGACGATCGCGTTTGACCTGTTTTGGACATATTCCAAGATGTTCTTGATAGTAATTAAAAATACAGCGTCAATAGTCGAAGTTGATCGAAAGACTTATTTATTGAATTTTTAAGGTTAGCCTTTGTTTTTCCATCAAAACAAGTGGAGCGTGAAGTATATCATGAATTCATGCAAAGAACAGAAGGCATTGTCGTAGATGTTATGGTCTCTGAAATAAGATAAGAAGTATCTCCGCTTTAGATCATCTTTAGAGTTTTCAGTAAGTTTTACGACATGTATTGTAAGTGGCTCAAAATATTTAGGTGCAAATGTCTGGCTCACAGGAGGATTTAGAAAGATGATTTTACCAGGTTGAGAGCTACGTATAACCATAATTATCATGACGACTAAGTCCTGTGTGTCAATCAACAAATGCCGATTGGCTCTTTTCTACGTGATTGTAATGTGATAGTAACAATTTTTTAAACTAAAACTCGAGTGCATTTACCGTTGGCAAAGCTCATAGTAGTTAAATAATTTTTCATCAGAAACGTGGTCGTGGCGATGTTTTTTTCATTTTCATGGATTAAAGATGCAGAATTTTTTCCCTTTGATTGGTGGCGACATTATGTATTTTAGAGCGTTTCAGCATTCACAGTAGTAGTGAATACGACATTTTTTGAAGCTTCGTTGAACTAATCTACGACTTTTTCGGTCAAGACAAATATAACTCATCATCATCTTATACTCTAGTAAATGGGAATCAGGCACAGCTTGACCACACTAGGTTCACCAAGAGGATATCAAATTTACAAGCGTTGTTTGATTTGAATTTGAAAACTTATTTAAGGTACTGACTACACAAGAGACTTCGTCTCTTCAAAAAAGTCAAATTGAGTGATTGGCTTCGAAACTTAGCTCAATATTATATACCACGTGGGGATTTGCTTAAATTGTTTCGATGTAAGAACAAGAAGTGTACATGACAGAGTGCTGACGGCTACAGCGATCCTTGCAGTCGCAAAGCCTTAATACCCTGGACTACTTCAAAACTTTATGGACAAATGACTCAGTTCTCCTTTGATGACCATCTTTTAAGTAATTAACATTGTAAGTTGGACCATTTACACTACAGCAAGAAGAATTTCAAACAAGCTTACGACAGCATCAACCGAACTGCATTATAAAGCATCATGCTGCAGTTCGGAATCCCAGCAAAGCTCGTACGACTGGTGAAAATGACCATGACCGACTTCACGTCACAAGTGCTGATTCAGAATATAATGACCAACTCGTCTTCGACGAATACAGGGCTAAAACAAGGGGATGGATTAGCTCCGGTACTCTTTAGCTTAGCGTTTGAGTATGTCATCAGAAAAATCCCCGTTGACACGAGAGGAACTCTATTATTTAAGTCGACACAGCTAGTAGCTTACGCTGATGACATCAACATTATGTCACGTTTGTTCAACGACCCCAAGGAAGTATTTGTAGCTCTAGATGAAACCGCCAAGGAAGTTGGTCTTCAAATTAACGAACAAAAAACAAAAGTTATGACTCAATCAAGGAAAAGGACGCCAATAAGACAAAACACAGCGATAGGGGACTACAATCACCACACTAGGGGACTACAATCACCACACTAACTATGCATATAACGAGCCCATAAATAGGTGCTGTAGAATTTTCAACTCTATAAGCAGCAACTACGCTTCGGGGATCTCTAAACACACTTTTAGAACAAACTTATTAAAGACCCTATCAACATCCTAATCCCACTTAATTTGCCCATCAATTTAGCTTAAATCAAAATAAAATATATTAAAGTAAAGTAAAGTAACTAAAATAAAAAGTTGTGTTGTATTTTGTTTTCTAATGTGTTGGAAAAAATTTGTATGTAATTGTTATGTTGTTATATTGAATTGTTAATGTATGTTGCCTTGTTTGGTAAATAAATTAAATTAAATATAACCTTGAAAACGTAGACAAATTCGTGTACCTAGGAACGAACCTCTCGAAGGATGGGAATGAGCTTGACGAAATCAAACGACGGATTCAATTAGCCAATAAGACATTTTTTGCGGTGCTTCCCACTTTGAAATCTCGATGCGTACACAGGAAGTCGAAGCTTCGCATCCATAAAACAATTATTAGACCTGTGCTATGCTATGGAAGTGAAACCTGGACAATGACCCAGGCGTCTGAAAAGGCTTTGAATACGTTCGAGAGAAGGGTATTGCGAAGGATCCTCGGTCCAATACGGGAAGAAGATGGATGGCGAATCCGATACAACAACGAGCTGTATACCATATATGACGAGCCGGAAGTCTCTACCATCATACGACTACAAAAATTACAATGGGCTGGCCACGTCGAACGAATGAGTGACAATCGAATCACCAAACGGTCTCTCAAGGGGCGAGCGAGTAGAGCCAGGCCAGTCGGTCAGCCACGCAAGCGCTGGGAGGATTCGATAGCAGCTGACAGCAGGTCACATCTGGGAGCACCGAACCGGAGGACGCGGTCACTGAACTGAGACGAATGGAGGCGAAGAATTAAGGAGGCTAAGGCTCGATTCGGGCTGTGGTGCCCCGATGATGAAGAAGCTGACTATTGCTATCCAAATATATATACAGTTTTGATAATTTTGTACGTAGGTGATTGAAAAATTCAACCTTAAAATGTATTTAATGTATTATTGTTCGAAACAAGTTTGATAACAGCTCATTTCTTTAAAATATCTGACCGCATTAATTTGAACACTTGCCCATTCAATATTCCATGGATGATGTGTGAGCTATATTTTTTGGTCTTCCCATGTAGGACTCCAATTTTCACATGAAACAAGACAGTCATTTGGGTGTATTTCACTTTGACTTTAGAATATTAAGCTTGTTAAAATCACACTGAACAGTGGCAAAAGAATTAGAGTCGCTAGAAGAATAAAACCATCATATCGGATGCGCTCGTAAATTTAATGATTTTCGTAATTAGTTTCCCAGTAATGAAGGCCTCTCTTAGTCAAAGCCAATAATAATGTTAAAAGCTATTACTCAAAAGTCTCGAGCTGAATCTTTAAGCAGATCACGAAACTATTGATTTCAACTTCACTAAGAAGAAAACATAGCCAATCAACATAGCTTAAACTGATTTAGTTACACCTGAATAATAATAATGTTTTCATCTCAATAACATTCTTTGACTACCGAATGATATACAACATTTATACCATTAATTATCACCACTATCAAAGCCCGCTAGCTCACTTTTGCAACTTGATATCATCAGCATGAGTTTTCTCTTGATAATTTAAGACTATTAGTAATCCGCTTATAGAACCATTTTCTTTGACAAGTGTCAAGATTGTCGAGAAAACCATTGACTTTGAAAAAATCATTTAACCAGACCGTATCATTTTCATTGAAATGATTAGACTAACAGCCTTCGAGCACGCACCTGTACCTCTAAAGCATGCGATTACCGCGACCAGGTAAATTAGCTTTCAGCGAAAGATGATAATTTAAGGATCTAATTGATTTCTGTCTTCATGATGTTTAAGAAGCTAGTAATCGAACGACTTAATACGCACGAAACACGGATTCGATTTCAATCTTTAAATTGGATTTTCGCAGGTGACCAGGCCCATTTCCTAATGGTGATATGGACACGCAAACTACGAGTATCTGTGTCGTAAGTAGCTGTTAGTGTGAAATGAGAAAAGGCCTTAAATATAGTAATTGATCCCGTTGACTTTGATTGCGATAACTACTGGTGTCCGCTGAGTAGATGATTACGAGACAAGATTTTTACTTGTCGATGCTACCAGTAGGACATGTTATTCGCCAAGCGATCAATTTGATTTATTTAACAAAAATCTCTTTGACACTCACATCGGATGTAGGCAGTGAGTGCAACTTTTTTCGTACATAATAGTGATCATTTGTAAATAGTACATAATATCATATAAATGTGAAATTGTTTCATAGCAAAAGTGATAAAATACAATTTATTCCATGCAACAAACGTCATAAATCAATGAGAGAACATTAAGTTG
Organism: Nemotelus nigrinus; assembly: GCA_947369275.1. Lineage (NCBI taxonomy): Eukaryota > Metazoa > Arthropoda > Insecta > Diptera > Stratiomyidae > Nemotelus > Nemotelus nigrinus. The sequence goes on from OX376372.1 coordinate 60,668,156, forward strand.
GATCGTATTCGTTGCGCATGTTAAATCATGCTGAATCAGATCAAGCACTATACACCTCTTTTCCGAGAAAGCTTTTCAAAATACACACCATCCACTCGTATCCATGAAAAAGTATGTTTCCAAAGCGTTTTTCGAATTCAGATCACGTTCAAAATGCAAATCATCTGAGAAGTCATTACATCATATTCTGAGGTCGTTCGGCCACCTGTATTAACATCAACCTGAATCGCGCCGCGAATTCATTTATGAATGAAGTGAAATCGCCGCTACTAAATGACTGCACAAACATAAATCCGACGCGCGTCGAAACGGGGAGCCAAAGTGGATATCCTTGATTACAGCTATTGGCAGCGACAGCTATGTGTAGTCATTTAGCTTCAGCTACAACTCAAAACTTTTATGAATGAAACAATCTGCGACAGTCTGACTAAAACGCAACGCTTTGCCGCCGATTATTTACTAGCCAGCCTGCTCTTACAAAGATTGCTAGCGGGCTCGGGCTGTTGCTGGCTTTTACCTATTAGAAACAACAACGTTGATGTGTATTTCCATGAGATACAAATTTATCAAATATTATCTAAATTTATACTCTGGATGATAGATAAATCGGTGCAGGTAAGGTCAGAGAGGTGAAATCAATTAAAAACCGTGGAATTGGGTTTTCGTGTTGTGAATAAATCGTTTTGATTGACAATATATTCTGGCCTAAGCACTTCAGCTGCTTGCTAGTTTCGAACTAAGCGTGTTAAGATCTTTTTAAGGACTTCAAGATATTCGCTTTGGTTCAAGTATGGTATTAGGTTTCAAAACTATTAATTGATGGCTATTGACCTAAGTTTATTTTGTTGTATTTTGTAAATGTTTAGATTTAAATGACAGAATAGTGGACAAATCCTGATATGGATGCCATCAAGGACAGAGCCTGACATGAAACTAAATATGCTTCGGCGAAACAATTTCAAGCCAACATTTAATTGATTTAAATCGATAAATAAAGGCTCTGTCTGCGGCTCATGCTTATATGGTTAGGCCATTTAAACGACAGCTTACAAAATTATTCGAAAATTTTCATATCAATTACAAATTTGATTTATTATGAAACTACGTGCAAAGACAGCTGAAATCATTTGCGATTATAACAAAAATGATAGGAAAAATAATTGAAAAGGAATAGCGTATGTGAGATCTTGTTCGATCAATTGAAATATGTATATTAAGACAAATAAGTTAAACAGCTACCGTCTGAGTCTTGGGGTTTGATGGTAGATCACGATCGAAATTTTCACGAAATTTCACGAAATCACAAAATAGTCTCACACGTCACGCTTTTCCTGATTTGAGTTAAGTACCAACTCAGAAATAGACTAATTCAAAGCTCAGTGAGCTGTCTCCCGCCCGTACTTGGATTCAAACCAAGGATTCTACATTCTAAATACCAGTGCTCTGCTCAAAGGTCTGCTCGGGCGTCGAGAGCCATCATATCCTGTACATAAACTAGCAAACTAGTAGTAGGTCAACACATTACGTTTATCCATTGTGAAAAATGTTTCTGGTAGTATGATTTTTAGAGTTTAATGCTTGGCGCTGGTTTTTGGCGTTGATTGTTTTATGTTTCTGTCTGCCAGAGTAGGAATAAGAAAATCTACCCAGGTGTGTTGTTACATCTTGCCTTGCCAGAAAAAAAAATTGCACCAGTGGTTGGGATTGCCTGTAACAAGCCTTAAGAAGTGCTGGATAAATTAAAGCGTTAGTTTTACAAGGATAATGATTTATTATTCAGGTAAATGAAAAAAGTTTTGTATTTTTGTACATGTTTATATGCTCAAATATCTAATACAACATACTTATATCCAATTTTGGATTAAAAAATTGATTGCAATGAAAGATTTTTGCTTGACAAAGGTTGCCTAGTGCTAAGCTATGTACCTGCAGCCTGGAGGACCGCTAAGGTTGTGTTTATACCCAAGGCAGGTAAAATCAACCATGCGTATCCGAAGGACTACAAGCCAATTAGCCTGACTTCCTTCCTCCTTAAAGTTTTCGAAAGATTTCTTGATCTACATATCAAACAAAGACTTGGTACTCAAACTCTATCAAGAGCCCAAAATGCGTACCTGAAAGAGAAATCTGTCGAAACGGCTCTCCATAGGGTAGTCCTCAAAATTGATAGGGCACTCCATTACAAAGAATACGCCATGGGAGCCTTTCTAGATATTGAGGGCACCTTCAATAATGTACACACAACAGCTATTATAGAGAGCCTCCACGCACACAACACTCACTCCGCTATTTGTTGCTTTATCGGCAACATGCTTATGAACAGGCTCATATCAGCGGAGTGGTAGGGTGCGCAAATCACAAGAAAGGTTCACAGAGGCACTTCGCAGGGAGGGGCTCTATCCCCTCTCTTGTGGAACCTTGTAACAAACACAATTCTGAAAAAGATGGGAAGCAAGGGACTCACGGTTGTGGCCTACGCTGACGAAAGTGCAATTTTAGTCTCGGGTAGGTTTCCACATACCCTTGGTCGGCTCATCGAGTACTCTCTAGGGTTGGTTGTGGAGTGGGTGAATTCCGTGGGTCTTGGCATTGACCCCAATAAAACGGATATTGTGCTCTTCACTAGGAAGTACAAAACCCCTGATTTACACCACATCATGCTGGGCGGTTCCAGGTTAGGTCTCAAATTACAAACTAAGTACTTGGGTCTTATTCTGGACAGAAAGCTCACATGGAAGGCGAATTTAGAAGAAAGAGTTAAGCGGGCAAGCAACGCGATTTATGCCAGCAGGAGAGTGCTGGGTAAAACGTGGGGTCTAAGCCCTGCTCTAACGCTCTGGATCTACTTGGCGATAGCTTGGCCGATCCTTGTTTACGGATGTTTGGTCTGGTGGCCAGCAGTGAATAAAAGCACTTTTGCTAGTATGGCGAATAGAGTTCAGCGGTTGGCGGCTCTCTGCATTACAGGTGCCTTAGCCTCGAGTCCTTCGTCTGCTCTGAACGTCCTGCTTCATCTCCCCCCACTTGATCTCTTTATTAGAGGCACTGCCGCAAAAGCTGCTGTCAGGCTTAGGGAATCAGGACACTTCGACTCAGGATCCTTTGGCCACAGCAGTATTGAACGGAGTTACGCAGGAAGCACTGACTACCTGGTTCCCACTATGTGCTTTGAGCGGGGATATCGAGTGACTGTGGGAGATGGGCAGGAATGGAATCTAAAATGTGCCCTGCAGCTCTTAACATCTACACTGACGGCTCGAAAACAGCTGCAGGAGTGGGTGCTGCAGCATATTCCGCAGATGCAGCTATGGAAGCAGCTTTCAGGCTTCCGAACCACAGTAGCATTTTCCAGGCGGAAATGTTTGCGATACGTAAAGCCGCAGACTTGATATACGCCAAAGATACTACTAGTAAAGTTTTAAATATCTTTACCGACAGTCAGACGGCGGTAAGAGCACTGATGTCTCACACATACAAATCGAAGTGTGTATTCGATTGCATTCAGGCCCTGAACAGACTGGGTAACAGCAAAAGAGTCAGAATCTTCTGGATTCCCGGTCATAAGGGCATTGATGGAAATGAGAAGGCGGATACGGTTGACATCCTTACTCCTATCCAAACGATTAAGTACTCAATACACTCCCAAATGATGCAGGGTGCGACACGCAGAATGGGTGCAACTCAGACCTGGAGGGTAGCCAAAATCATGTGGGAGTCATTCAATCTCGCATCGAGCAAGTACCTCCTCGAGTTAACGTGGATTGACTGCAAACGACTCGTTAGTATCCATTACTGGTCATTGTTTTGTAGCAGCACATGCTATGAAAATGGGACTCCTAACGAGCGACACCTGTAGAAGGTGTTAAGAGCCGGCGGTCTCAGAAACTATCCAGCATCTCCTGTGTCACTGCCCGGCACTGGGAAGAACCAGACTGCGATACTTCGGTGAGCCCTGGCTGGTGGATCTCTCGCACGTGGCAGAGCAAAACCTGAAGCTCTTCAGTTCATGAAAAAGTCAGAGACTTTTGATGGCCACTCGGACTGAATTCCTTTCTCGAGGTCCATTTATCTGGTATCACTACGGACCAGTAGGTCTATGTGTGGCCATGTGCCAGCCAGTACAACATAACCTAAGATTTTTACTAGATTATTTGAAACAACGAAAATTTTCAGTAAAAAGGTTAATCGTTTGAAAACTCAACTTTTTTTCCGGAATTTCTAAATCGTGAGCTGAATTTTTTGAATTGAAATATATTTTATTTTAAATTAACCGTACATCCTTAGCCTAACTTAAAGTTTAATTAACAAGAAAACTTATAATCTAGCGGCTGTACTATTTTAGCGTGCTGGCTCTGGCTGGTTGTTTTTCGGCAATGTTTTTATTTCCTTACACTCTAATGGTATTACCCAGCCTGTATAGCAGCTGGGATGGCCCTAGCAATGCTTTTCTTAAAAACTACCTTTCGCTAAAAGTACTATCTAATTTATACCTAATTATAACTAACTTAACCTAATTAGACTTAAATCTTAACCTAGATCTTAAGTCTACCCCTCCTGTTCGTCGGGTGGCCTGTGTAGGTGAACAGCGCATCCGTGAGCCGCCGTTGCACTGCTATCTTCGCGGGGCGCATAAATGGCTCATTGGAACCACCTGTACGCCCTAGTGACCGAATCAGTCCGTTCTCATGTCCGTCTGTTTGTCTGTAGAATCGTGTCATCAATTCCACAACACGGTCCCTAAGTGGCTTCAGTCTTGATTCCTGATATAGGAGAAGGTTCTTCGGCCACTTTTTAGTTACTGGGTTGTAGAACATGCCAGTACAGAAGCGGAGGATTTTTCTTTCGACAGTCTTTGAGCAGGTAATCCAGGATGGGGATGCATAAGTCAGGATGGGTCGAATGAAGGTCTGATAGCAAATGGATTTAGCTTTGGTGATCATGCTCATCTTTTTGGCGAAAAGAGGTCGGATGCGTTGAAATGCGTATTTGGCAGCTTTGATTTTACGCCGCGCAAAAGGATTAAACTTTAAAAATTCCTGGAAATCGATTCCGAGTTCCTTTGGAGATGAGCTAGGAGTAATTTTAGATGTTCCGAACAAGACTGCGAGTTTTTTTTGGCTTTGTTTCGGATAGTTTGAGATCCCCGATACTTAGAAGGATTGCAAAATACGCATAGCTGAGTCTAACTGCTGTTTGGTTTGACGCCCCATTCGCCAAAGTAAAGACTTAGTTCTACCAAGTAGTATTCCAGGCTCTTCGCTGCTTTGAGGGCGTCTTGGCTCGACGCGAATAAGAGCGTGTCATCGGCATATTGGAGGATTTGAACTTGGGGTTGGCCCACTGAAATAGGTAGGTCAGCGGTGAATATGATATAAAGAACTGGTCCAGTGATAGAAACTTGTGGCACTCCTGATGTCACAGGTTCTTTGAGAGAATCTGCTCCATAGTATTGTCATAGTATTACATAGTATTGTCTGTTACATAGTATTGTCTGTTGGTAAGACAGCTTGCGGCGAGTCTTATTATTTCTTTTGGGAATCCAAACTTGATCAACTTAAATAGAAGACCTACGTGCAAAACAGAATCAAAAGTCTACTCGATATCTAAAGCACGCACTACTGTCGGAATGTTTCGCTCATTCAAGTGAGACACAATTTGATCATGCAAGTACGAGATGGCGTGCTGAGTGCCGTGCCTGCGTCTAAAGCCAAACTGGTGGTTAAGCCTGTGTGAGCTCAGAGTGGTTTTTAATTATTTCCATCCACATTCCCTCGATTTCTTACTTTTTATACTGCGCAGCAGTTGCACCAAGTATTCACTATTGGTAAAGTGAAACCGGTCATCTGCACTTTGCGGATCATCCGAAGGGTTTTCGGATGTAAATGTGGCCAATGGCTCACTATTTGTATTGAGGAACTTATTAACTTCCTCTCGTACTATTTGGCTGTAAAGAACAGAACAGCGTTCAGCTGTAATTGGAATGTCGATGCAAACAACTCTACCTGTTGGTCAGGGCTGCGCAAAACGACATTGTCAATCGTTACCACCATCTCCTGACTTTTGTATTTGCAAGAAAGCAGATCGATTTCTTTAAACATGCCGAAGCCTGGTCGGAGGTCAGCCAGCCGCTGCAGAAGACGATCACTGCGAAATTTACCGACCATCTCAGCAATCATTTTGCTGAGACAGTTGATATTCTAAAGAAGAGACTTATACGAAGGGTGAACACTCCCATGCCTATGAAAAATCCGTTTCAACTTGTAGTGCCAAATGTGTCTCACTTTCATGTGCTTAACATTGATAGAGTGGACGAAGGATAAGATTCATCAATTGTCTGCATTTTTTTAAGAAGTGGAAAATTTTTCAGGAGAATTAATAATTGGAAGTTTTTGTCGCGTGCCTGCCGTATGTGCAGTGCTGTAACTCAATCATAAAAACTCTAGCGCACCTGAACCGCTAGAAACACTAATGTTCGAAGAACAGTAGAAGAATCGTGCAGGTTTTGAGTGCATATTCCACCACATGAGCTGCTTATTACGGCCAAATTGTTTCAAATGCCACGTTTTACTTTGGTCTCAAGAATGCATTATAACTCATATGGTAGAAGGTTTCAGATATTACCACTGGCATGGGTTTCAAAGTTTATGAAAGAAAAACACTTGTTAATTATATTCGTCATCGGTTAGTTATTTCACAAAATTTTGAAAGCAGCATATCATATAACATCAATGAAGAACATGCTCAGTGCCTGCAGCACTGTAACTGAAGTTGGTGTTTGGGGATGCGATCCGAAAAATTTGCAGAACTTTGGGAATTGAAACATTGGTTATTTATTTTCATTGTAAATGTTTCCGGTATGAATACTAACTGTAAGCATTTATTGATACAAAAATTGCACAACCGACTCGAGCTGGCAATCCTTTGCCAGTATCCAAGCCAAGAATATGTCACATCTGCTTCACGTTGTTTAATTACATTCGAAGTTATAGGAGTATTAAGAAATTAAGGGTTTCCTGCAGCGAGTTTTTTTAAATAATCGAAAACTTAATATTTGCTGTTTATTGTCACTACAATATCATTACCAATTGAGAATTCTACGATAAAACTGCTTAATAAAGATATTGCAAACAAACACAAAACCAACAATAGCTGGCAACCCTATCGAGGCTTTTCAACCAAATTTGGCTTGAATAATGCTTATAATAAGTTCCATTAATTGTATGAAATTCGTATTGATTTCATGACTGCACTGGAAGTTATAGGGCAAAAAGTTTTATTTTCCTGAGAGAATTTTCAAAACCAAAGACACAAAAATTACCATAGCTGGCAACACCAATAGAATTTTTTAACCAAATTTCTATCAAACAGAGTTTAGAGTAAGGTGCAGCTACTGTGTCAATTTCATGAAAATCTGGTTACTAATTCACATTTCATAGGGAAAAAAGCAGTTTTTTTTTCTTTGTAATTTTTCAAGATGGCACCACTGGCACAGAGTTGCCCACAATTCAAAATCGCTTCTATCAGACCTGGTTCTACTTAATTCCAATGCATTATGTAAATTTCAATGGTATCTGATCATTGGTTCGTGAATTCCGGTGAACAGAAGTTTTTGATGCTAAAAATATAGGTTAACTGGGAAAGGGTTACCGTTCTTGTCCGTCATGAAATTTCCAAAGTTTTACTTTGAACGTGTAGATAAAGCATAAGATTTGTATACAGATTGGTTTTATTTTAAGAAACGGACATTTTGAGGATATTCGATGATTTTTACTTCCAAATTTTTATTTTTCCAAATTTAAGACACCAAAATTATCATAGCTGGCAGCTCCAACCGAATTTTTCAACCAAATTTCTACCAAACGTGGTTTCAAATAAGGTCCAGCTACTGTGTGAATCTCGTCAAAATCGAACGATTCAATCAGAATTTATAGGGCTAAAAGCAGTTATCTTTTTTAGTGATTTTTCAAGATGGCACCACTGGCACAGAATCACCCGCATTTCAAAATGACTTCTATCAGACCTGGTTCTATTTAAGACCAATACAGTCTGCGAACTTCAATTAATTCTGCTCATTGGATCGTGAGTTTCCGTGAACAGAAGTTTTTGATGCTAAAAATATAGGTAAATTGGGCAAGGGTTACCAGGCGTGCCCGTTATACCATATCAAATTTTTTTTTGTTCTATGTAAAAAAAGCACGAAATTTACATATGAGTGGCCTTTTTTTTGAAGAAGCGGCATTTTTTCAAGAGGGACGATAATTTGGTGGTTTTCACTTTCAGTGCCTGCCCTAGCTTCAGGGTTGCCAGGACGCTCATCAAAAGTTACACAAATTTACAACTAAATAATACCAATATGTCCTGAAAATTTGGTAATGATTGAATAGCTTTGTCAAAAGTTATCGCAATTTAAAAATTTTCAATTTTTCCCGTTCTCTTTTTAGGCACCCAGCGCACACGTGGGGTTAAAAAATTCCAGAACAGTATCCGATTCACATGTAAAACACGTTCGAAATTTATTTTGTTAGCGTAATTTTTGCAAAACTTATTTGTGTACGGAATAATAGGTATATTAAAAATATCACTAAAATGGCCGCCGGCGCCAAAGGGTTAAATTTTTTTAACTTTTTCTGAGACCTGGCACTATTCTGTATATACACCAATGTATCCTAAAAATTTCAGTTCAATCGGATGGCGCGTTCCTGAGATTTTTTCACTGAAATTTTTTGATGATATATATGTATATATATATATATATATATATACATACATATATATATATATATATATATATATATATATATATATATATATATATATATATATATATATATATATATATATATATATATATATATATATATGTATAGATATATATATATATATATATAGAAATATGAATTTTTGGCCAAAGTGATTTTAATACTAATGTTCTTCTTCGAACATTAGTAAAAATCTGCGTCCATAGTTTCGTCAAAGTTAATATGTTCTGCGAATTTCTTGATGATCAACAGTTTGTCTCAGAAGTTATGACAAATTGAAATTTGAAAAAAAATCCTTGGCTACTATAAGGCAACAGAGGCCACAAATGGTTCGAAATTCCCAAATCTTTATCATAAACATGAACATTATCATTTTCTCATTTTCAATACTTGATTTTTACAACAACAAAAATTCTTTGCATATAAATATTGAAGAAATTCTAACCGAAAGAACGACTTGTCCAAGTTTCAAATATCAGAATCTGATAAAATGAGCATGATATGCTTTGATAATCTTTTCATTTAACCTCAATTCAGATTTTTTCTTTTTTTCAGAAAAGTATAAATTAGTAAAAGATTTCCTAATGAAAATACCGGGATAGATTATTTTGCGTATCTTGCAGAATATATTCCATTAACAAGTCATTTTTACGTAAACACAAATGATTTTCGTACACACTTAATCGAGGAATGAATATATTCTTGTCTTAAAGCCTGACTAATTTTACCACAGGCATTTATGAAATTCAAACGTTCGAGTATTAATTCTTGAGAATATTGGAATATAAGAAATCGGAACTTCGCCGAGAAAGTTTGTTTCCATCTATTTTAGTCGTTACTCTAACTGCAAAAATAGTTCGCTATAATACTTAAATTTTTCTACTCATGCAGTACTATCTACTAGATGCGTTCAACTTCGTCTGATGGCTGATAAATTTAGCGACTCAAAAGACGCATTTAGATCGAGTAGGTATAGGAATCAAGAGCAGTGATGATTACGATGAAAATATCTCTTAACAAGTCATAGGGTCGAGTGGGGGTCTCATACCAGGAGCAGTTGATTTACTCCAGCGTATAAGAGATCCGAAAATTTTACAGCGTGTGGTTTGGGTATGCATATCAGAGTCTTCTTAAGACTTAACGTTTAAAAGTAAAATGAAGTGATCCAAGCATTGAGTCAACATCGGAAAGCGTGCCAAAGCTTAGGAAGCGGTTAATAGGCCCGTACCTAAAGTAGGTTCGATGGATCCGTGCCACTTTCCGCGATCTGTTCGAAACTCCTCTGAATGGGTCAGTGGTGGTGGTCAATGGAGGAGCTTAAGAGTGATTGCAGGTCACACTTCATAGCTTTAATGACCGGTTACAATTTAAATTCAATTTTTGGTTTTTTGATTATGGAGAGGGGCTCCAATCCGATTCCACCTTTTATTGCCAAAACCGGCAACAATCACAACGGTTTTTCAGCCTCCCCAAGACAATTTTGACCATATAAGCAGTGAATATTGACTGTCGAAGATATCTGGCATGTTGCATTACAAGGACACGGAGTGGCGCCAATTGGCAATAAATTTTATGACGTAATCAGAGGTGTACCAGGTTTGTCGTGGCTAAGCAACGGCGACGACGACGACGGCGTCAAGTGAATAATTTTTTGAATCTTTCTAATCGACTTGCACACACTTTCGGACTTCGGACGCGCTGTACGCCGAGTCGCTAAGTAAGAGCCAACAGGTGAGACTATCTGATTACCGGGCCGTTTGTTGTTAATGAGTTTCTTTTTTTTATGATTGTTTATGAATGCTTTTTATGCTGAAGTTGCCTGGTGTCAGATGCATATGATAAAAGGTGTCCCATTAAGAGTGTTAACTTTCGGTAAAAAAGGTTGAAAATTTATTAGCAGGCTTGTTAGTTAAAGCGTAATTTCGAAAACGTCGTTGTGTTGTAGGTGTCCATGGCACGCGTCTCCCTCTTTGCGAATAAGGTGGTCTGTTATCTGATTTTCGGGTAATTAAATGATTGAGATTATCTACATTTATTTTCGAATTACATAAAATTTAATTACGTTGCTGGTCAAATTACGCTGACGCTGTTACTCGTTTGACTCTAAGACTCATGGAATGTATAATTTCAAAGCGGCGCAAGCATACATTTTGCATAATGGTCATGATGAACTTATATATTACCTGGATATCATCGGAATTAACATTTCTGTATCATAAATTATTGTAAGTAAATAGTATTTGAATTGAAATACGATTGTAGTTATTACCGATTACATTATAATTTAATCAGTTATTCTCGCTCGTTGGTATCGATAGTCATCGTTCTTCAGTCTATTCGATACAAAGTCTTTTCCCAAACACTTTACGAAATACTTTTTCCACTTCCTCCATTCCTCAGAAATTTCAAATAGAACACACACAATCATGTATATGTGTAGATAATATACATGATTGTGATAAATTGTAAAGCCGGAATTACATGCTCGCCGAGTAATGCCAAATGAAGACAAGGTGAGTGTGTAAACGGTCTCCTTGTCTAGTCTCGGCTGTGTTTTTCATGGCAAGCACGCGTGTGTAAATGGTTTGCTCGTCGGCTCTTGTTTGTTTTACGAAGGGATAATGATCCTTTTACTGCTGTGCCTGAGTGTTTATGACCGTCTCGTCCGAGTTCGAAGCCGCTGGAAGCGAAGTCGGTTTTATGCATCAAGTCAAAGGGATTCGAGAGGGTAGCATGTGCTCATTTAAATTTTCGAATTTTTCGCCGGGACTTCAAACATGTGTTTGCGTGTCCCAGATTGAAATATCTCAACGCACACCAGGCAGTTGCAATAGCCACAGCCCGTACCTCAGTCATCGTTCACTGAACTGAACAAAACAGCTCACAACTGTCGAAAGATGCAAAGTGCAATATCCTAAGTAAACAATTCACCCTATGAAAGGTGCATGGTGTATGGTCCGTGTTGTACGGTGAAATATCCTAAGTAAACAATACACCCTATGTCTTGTTGAGTCTCGTCCAATGTCTTGTTGAGTCTTGTTTACTCTTGTACCCGAGACGCTCGTTCCAATGTATAAATCGGGCATAAAGCCGGAATTACATGCTCGCCGAGTAATGCCAAATGAAGACAAGGTGAGTGTGTAAACGGTCTCCTTGTCTAGTCTCGGCTGTGTTTTTCATGGCAAGCACGCGTGTGTAAATGGTTTGCTCGTCGGCTCTTGTTTGTTTTACGAAGGGATAATGATCCTTTTACTGCTGTGCCTGAGTGTTTATGACCGTCTCGTCCGAGTTCGAAGCCGCTGGAAGCGAAGTCGGTTTTATGCATCAAGTCAAAGGGATTCGAGAGGGTAGCATGTGCTCATTTAAATTTTCGAATTTTTCGCCGGGACTTCAAACATGTGTTTGCGTGTCCCAGATTGAAATAACTCAACGCACACCAGGCAGTTGCAATAGCCACAGCCCGTACCTCAGTCATCGTTCACTGAACTGAACAAAACAGCTCACAACTGTCGAAAGATGCAAAGTGCAATATCCTAAGTAAACAATTCACCCTATGAAAGGTGCATGGTGTATGGTCCGTGTTGTACGGTGCAATATCCTAAGTAAACAATACACCCTATGTCTTGTTGAGTCTCGTCCAATGTCTTGTTGAGTCTTGTTTACTCTTGTACCCGAGACGCTCGTTCCAATGTATAAATCGGGCATAAGACATTTCCCTAGCAGAACAAAATGCAGCAAATAAATGGAGCGTATCTGATTTATTGCATGAATTTCAAGACGTTGACATTTAAAAAATAAAAAATTTCACAGTTTGCGCGGTCGTGAGATGGATTTGCAGTTGAATAATATGTTGTCTGCTGCCTATTGTGGCAGGAAGTTTTGATTGCTGTTATAATTAGATACATATAAATATTCTGCATCATCAAACTCCCAGTGAAAGATATTATGAGAGCGTTATGTTCGATGATATTGGGAAGAATCTTTGTTTGATTTCTATGTAATTTTTTGAAGCTTTGACGAAAAGTTAAAATTTGTCATTTAATGCAAATGAAGCATTTTATAAATCAAAGATACATATTTATTTTTTTATGTATAAATTTATATAGGAGAGTTTTGGTTGCGATACTGTTAATACTAATTTAAGTTTTATTAAGTAGTTTAGAATATATGCACCGTTTCTCATAAGACATCAGCTAATAATTCATATTTGACTGATGTGACCCGTCGCTCCTCGTGACTTTGATACTCAGGAAACAAAAATGTTTAAGCATAAGCAACGCATAGTAAACTATAATTGCATGTTCACATGTAAGTATGAAGTCACGTTGAAGTGTCGTCTAATTAATCAAGTAGGTATTTCAATTGTTTATTTGTTCATTTTTGAATGAAAAATTCATTATGAATATAAGAAACGCTTTGAAAGCTACCTCAAAAGTATTTTGGCTTACTTTTTTAGAGCATGGTTTTTTCGTTGATTGCTTTCATTGCTCCGAGAAGACTATTCTAATGTTTTACTCAATACTTAGCATTTGTACGAAAGGTGACATATTGCTCATCGTTTCATTGTCGGCCATATGAAATCGAACATATTTCCTTCTTCGAGCATTAATTTATGTTCTTACCAATATAAATACATGTCGAGCAGTTTAGAGCTTTCATTCCAACTTATCACAAATCAGTTTTGCTATTCCTGGCTACACTACCAAAAAACGCTTTGTATGTTATTTTGTATATTGTGCCAAATTGTAAATGCCGTCGCAAATCGCGTTCAACTGACATGATATGAAATTTGGCCAGTGAAATTTCGGAAGAATAAAGCAGAGTTTCGCGCACAACATTTAAACATACAGGACTTCATTGTGCTCTCTGTGGTTAATCCTTTTAGCTTCAATTTTTTAGCCCGCTTCTACTATTCTATTCACAGACAGAGGAATTTTGTCAGACCTCCTTCATGGCCAAGCGTAGTCAATATCTTTAGGTTACCGCATTTAATTCAGCCATCTTTGATAGGATGATTTCAAGAAGCGCTATATCATCCCAAAGATAATGCTTGGTAGACTCCCCTGGGCTGGACATTTAGGTGATATGATCGAAGAGGAAACTGCTCGGGAGCCCATTTATGGTAGACGACATCGGAAGAAACCATGCTTGCATTGTAGGGTTTGCGTTGACCAGGACACTCAGAGGATGATATCGTAACTGGATTGGATCAGATATGGATATGAAAACTATGTATGATATTTGGAACGGCTCACGATCGGTTGCGTTGTTGAGAAAGGTCAGGACCAGATTCCAGTTGTAGTATCGAAGGTGATGATCATTGGAATAGTTTCAAAGTGAACGATTTGGGTTTCACGAATAGTATTGTACTTGAAAAATAGCTCTTCGTCAAAACCACTCATTTATGGAAACACTTTACCACTGAAACTAAGGCGGGAACAATGTAACGAAAATTGTTTACCAAATCATGACAAATCTATTTAATTACTTATTTAGCAAACGTAAATTAATTATTGTTTTGGTTTTACCACGTTTCATTACCAATATTATCATTATTTACCTGCATGATTAAGCTTGGTTATTGATTATTGAATTTTTTTCATAAGTATTTTTGTAAATTTACATTGTATTGTTTTACTACTTGTGGTGTTCCCAAAAGCTCGATTTTTGGTCCTTTCCTTTTTCTTCTGTTGTGTTTGACACTAAACTAACATTTGATGTCCACATTTTGAGTGTAACTTCCAAGGCCTCGCGTTTGTAGAGCGTCCAGACCCTTCAGACCATTCTTAGAGCGTCCAGACCCTTCACTGATATTTCCTCGTGTGTACGTCTGTACATCTCCTTCGTGCGTCATGTCCTCGAATATTGTTGTCAAATCTGGTATTCTCATTTTCGTTTCCTAATTGATGCAGTTGAGTCTGTGGAACGCAAATTTACTCGCTCGGTATTCCTCAAGCTCCGCATTCCCTACTGTGAGTACAGTATGCGTCTTTCAATCCGTGAAATCCCTACCATCCTGTCACGCAGAGTGTATCTTGACGAATGTCTCTTGTACAACATTATTAATGGTTTTGGTACACATATCCACAGCGAGCAGTTTTCTGTTCGTGACCCGGTACGTTTTACGAGGACTTCATTTATCGCCTCAACGTATCCTTCGCTCATAGTCTTACATATTTTTACTCTTCACTATTGCGCTTGCATAGGCAACATAACTGCTTGAGTATTGGTCCTCTTCCGCCTTTTTTACGCACTTTGAGAGAAAAGTTAAGAACAAGCGTTTTTTCTTACGAAATAAATTAATTTAGTTGCTGAATTTCAAGCTTAATTCCTTCGTTGAATTTATGATTAAATTTGATTTACCACCTGTTATATACTCTGCTTAATTTGAATTTATTGTCTTTTTTTCTCTCTTTATTCTTTTGTTTTTGAAGTTTTGGTACCTTATCTTATTTTCATTCTATTCTTGTGTTTTTTCCTTTTATATATATAAGTTAATTCTTTGTCTAGTCTTTAATTGGATTTGTATCTGTTGATTTAGACAATAATAAATAAATAAATAAACATATGTAAGACCATTACCTATTATAAGCTTTTACGGGATAAAAACCTCTGAGGTTTATTGTAAAAGGCAAACTTAGTTCGTTATTCCAATAATATATATTCCAATGAGGAATGCTATGTTCTGCTTATTTCTCATTATACGACTTACTTTGGAGCCTAAAAAAACAGCGTTTAGGAATAAGAACAGATGACCACTAAACCCATAGTAAGAAATTTTTAGTGTAAACAACAATGAGCAAGTTAACTAGCATCGAACGTATACTACCGCGTCATTAAGATTTTAATAGCGGTGAGGCCACACTTGACAATAATATTACATTATTATAAAATATTACATAATAATTATATTATTATATATAAATACTACGTACATGTGAAAAAATAGATGAAAGGATGTAGAGACGCTAATAAAAGGAGTAAAACAGCTAAAAACAATGCCGCACAGCCGAGAGGGTTTGGTGATTATATGTGAAATGTGCCGGTCAAATTTGAGCGTTGGATAAAAAAACACACTAAAAACTTCAATATTCTCAGCAGCTATTATAAAACGTCCGTGGGAATAGACTAAAATCGACATTTTATACGCATAATATGTTTGATGACATTTAGATGCGTTCAGAGTAAGTGATTTATCAAAGCACCAGTCGCACAGCGTACAAAGATCATTTAGCATCTGGAGGCAGTCATTAATAGACTTTACTACTCCGAACACCTTGAAGTCATCAGCAGACTAGAGGCAGGGAGAGCGAATAAAAGAAGAGAGAACATTGATAAAAACTAGGTATAACAATGAACCAAGAATCAAATCCTAGGGAACGCCGGAGAGCGTACAGGGAAAGAAAGAGGTAGTGGAAAGCACAAGAGAAATAAATGATGGAAACCAAGCAAAAAAAGACAAGACAAGACATAACCTCAAAGGTTTGCAATAAGAATTCTAAGATCTAGTAAATCAAAACAAAATCAAAGCAAAAAATCGGTGAATACCACATCCACTTGTTTCTGTTCGTTTAATGTAGAAGCAATGAAGTTAGTCAAGGATATAAGAAGACGGAGGGAGATCTGCTTTTGGTCGATCTAAGTTGCTCAGGAGCAAAGAGAATGTCTCAGAGAGGAAGCAGCCGGTGGTGCTCTTTTAAGAACATTACCAAAGCAAGGACAAAGAAATACAGGTTGAAGATAGGTTGATAGTTGAAAGTCTGCTTTATGGTAGTTAGAGCATAAAGCTCGGAAAGGAGCTCTTTTGCGACTGAAAGAGAATGATGATACATATCAGGTCCAACAAACGGAGCAAGAGCAGAGCGGTCAGTGAAATCGTGAGAGGGAATATTAGATAGGACGATTCTAATATTTTATTGTTTATATTTTGGGCAGACTTGAATCGAGAATGAGAAAATAACCGCCGTTGAGGGATTACAAAGGACATATATCGAGCAAATAATAAGTATTTTGAAAACAGCAGCAATATATTTAATAGGAAGAGAAAAGGGAAAGTCTCTCAGAGTGTACCCTGAAGAGATTCTCAAATAGCAACTAGCACAATATCGTCATTGTTTTTGTGTAGTTCACCTCGGTCAATATCTTGACGAAAAAGTGTTTGAAAAGAGAAAAGCTCATTGTTCTAAATATCCTCGGTCAATCATGTTTCGTTTGACCAGATGAAATGGTCGGAAGAAAGAGTAGAAGAGGGATTTAGTGTAATTAGCTATGCCCTCAGATAGCGAATGTTTAGTTTGTATATATAGATTTGTTTGATTTTATAAACTACGAAAACTTAGAACGACTGATCCTTCGAGATCTTAGAGTAGTGGAAAATTGGTTCAAAAGAATTCATCACTGCCAACGTGCTTGTTTTAGTCATATCAACCAAATTGAATTCCATATTTAAATGTAACATATGTATTACATTTAAAATATATTTCAGTCTGATATCTTAATTACTCTGTACTTTATTTAGATATGTCTTTATTTATTATATATAGATATGTCTTTATTATATATAAATAGATATGTCTCTATTAAAAAAGTCAGTATATTGGTATTCTGGTTAATAATAGATATGTATTTATTAAAAAAGTCAGTATATTGGTATTCTGGTTAATAATTGCATAGGAGCTGGCTGAGCAGCTCATTGAAGATGAAGTGTAACAACTTGCAAGTTTCAATTACTTAATATTTCTTGTCTTTCGTTTTAAAGTTCGGTTTCTGAAACTTACATTATATACATAAAATACATAAAATCATTGTACTTGAAAGTCAGTTGAGGAGAATATTAACTGGTGATGAAAGAATTTGAAAGACGTGCTACAATGAATTGTTGCTTATAGATAAGGAATTGATGGTATTAATCTGCTTAATAGTACAAACGCAATAAATGTTTTTAGAAAGTTGCAGTTGAACAGGCACTGGCAAGAAAGTAGTTTCGGTTTAGTAGGTCAATTATTTTTTACGAAGAATTAGCTTCGATCCTGTAAAATTCAATTATTATATTCAAAATATTATCTTAAATCAGTTACGTATATTTTTTCGCTGACCATTTGCCATCTTTCAGGTAACTTCGTGATTTCGCGCTCACAGAACTGGTCTTTGTCAATTTTGCCATTTTGCCATTCAAAGAGCTTTGTACGCTTCGGAATAAATGATAAACTGGCAGTATAAATGATAAACGGCCAATCATTATAAAGATGTGTGAGGCCTTACATTATCTTGGTGGATCAAAGTTCATTTGCAATTTGCCAATCCTGGCAATTTTTTATTGATTTTTTTCCCCCAGCTTTATTTGATACACATCACTCTGTCATTCCACTGAATTCACAGCATGATCTTTTTTCATTGAATCATGATCGTTTTTGACTGATGCAATTTAAGTAAGCAGCCCCATTTCACCACCAGTGATGATTCAAAAAAAGGGTCGAAGACATTGTGTTGGAGATGCATATGGAAAACGTCGATTTGCAGTGTAAATTTGCCCTCTTTAAATGCGTGAGGAACCCAAATGTTGCGCTTTTTTACGAGTTCAAGGAAGTTCAAGTGATTTTCAATTGTTGTCTATGATACAGTCAACTTCTTTGCAATGTTCATTTTTAAACTCTATGATAAAATAAATCATCATCATCATCGATGGCGCGACAGGCCAAGTCGGGCTTTGGCCTCCAGTAACGTCCGCCTCCAATCGTCTCGATCCTGCGACCTGGTTTTCCAATCATTGAGCGCCAGTATTGACCTGCTTTCTGCGTCTATCACGTCTTCCCAACGTTTCCTCGGCTTACCAACTGGACGCTTCCCTTGTGCTCTACCTTTCAACGTTCTTTTAGGTAGTCTATTGGCCTCCATCCTCTCGACGTGGCCAGCCCATTGTAATTTTCGTAATTTAATGCATGTGGATACAGGTGGGTCGTCATATATATGGTACAGCTCATTGTTGTATCGCATTCTCCACTCTGTCCCTTCTTGTATGGGGCCAAAAATTCGTCGTAGCACTTTGCGCTCGAATACGGCCAGAGCCTTTTCGGAGTCCGTAGTCAAAGTCCAGGCTTTGCTTCCATAGAGAAGCACAGGTTTAATGAGTGTTTTGTATATGCGGAGCTTATTATGCCTGTGCACGGTCGTAGACTTGATTATGGAGAGTATGGAATAGTACGCTTTGCTTGCTGCATTTATTCGTCGTAAAATTTCGTCCTTTTCAGTGCCTGAATTGTCTAGGTGGACACCTAAGTAGATGAAGTTATCTACATTCTCGATGTTGTAGTCTCCTTAGGTCAAGTTTTGTCTGATTGGCGCCATTTATCTTGTCTGGGTCATTAGTTTGGTTTTATCTTCGTTGACCCGTATATATATTTTCTCAGCTTCTGACTCCAAACTAAGGAAAGCTTCCTTTACTTCTGGTATGGTCCGTGCCATAACGTTGAGGTCATTGGCGAATGCTATTATTTGTGTGGACTTGAACAATAGTGTGCTTCTTGTGTCAGCTGGTATTTTTCTGATAACGTGTTCCAGAGCAAGGTTGAATAGCATCGGGGCAAGTCCATCTCCTTGCTCTAAGCCTGAGTTAGTGAGGAAGCTGTTGGTCTGGTCACTGTTGACTTTGACCTGAGATTTGGTGTTCATCATTGTCACCTTGGTCATGCGGACGAGTTTTGTTGGAATTCCCAAGTCAAGCATGATTCGGTAAAGTGTATTTCTGTCTACACTATCATATGCTTGCTTGAAATCTAGGAAGACCTAGTGCACGTCGATATTATACTCCCAGCATTTTTCAAGCACCTGTTTAACTGAGAATATTTGATTTATCGTAGATCGTCCGGACCTGAAGCCACCTTGATACTCTCCTATGATGTTATCATAGAAGTGCTTCATTTTGCGTTCAATAATTTTGGACAACACTTTATAGGACGAGCAAAATAAAGCGATGCCTCTGTAGTTTTCGGAACGCAATTTGTTTCCCTTTTTGTAAATGGGGCATATAATACTTTTTCGCCAATCGTTTGACAACTGTTCTGCTGTCCAAATTTTTACTATTAATTGGTGGAAAATGTTGCAAAGAAGAGTTTCACCATTTCTGAGTAATTCCAAAGGTATTCCATCTATTCTAGGAGCTTTATTTATTCGAATACTACGTATGGCTGCCTTAACTTCTTCGAATGTTGGTGGAGAGATGTGAATGTCCTGCTCTGCTTCTGGGATATTTCGATCTGCTGAGTTTATCGTCGTCGCGGGATTAAGCAGCTGTTTGAAATACCGTGCCCATATTTCTTTAATCTCGGCCGAGTTACTGATGATGGATTAACTTTCATCCTTACAAAGGCTCGTTCGCGGATTGTATCCCCCGCGAAACTGTTTGATTGAGAAATACGCAGCTCGTAGATCGTTATAGGTCATGTAAAATAAATAGTGAAATATTAGTTGCAAACATAATTAAGTACAATGTCCTTGAAAAGTAAGTTAACAGTGACAACTATTAAGTATCAAAAGGGAAAACTCATAACATTGATAGAAATGCATTAAAATAATCTTAACACTGTCTTTTTATGCAAAAAGAAATTGCGTACTTGCCAATCCAACAATATTTAAATGGAAAGCTATGTTCATAGTCTCGAGCTACAAGCGTAATAATATAAGTTGAATAAGATAAACTGAAATGTGCCCACTGTTTATTTTATTTTCTTTATTTTATTAAATTTATTTTGAGTTCTCGAAATTTAATATCAAAATCATCTAATGCAAGGGAACCATATTCATTAACCACCCTAAGCTAGTCTTTGCAATCAAACATTACAAAAAGATTTGGATTTCAAATTCATAAGTCGCTACCAATGAAAAAAGTATACCAATTGAAGAAAAAGGATAAAAAGTGAGCCATTAAACCATTTGTTGGACTTAATTTGCATTAATTTATGGAGAAGCCAAATCGCAGGGTTATTATCTGATTCTTTGTTCTTCATTGCTTCACTTTCCCTCCTTTTAAAAACAAATAATCGTGCTAGCAACAGACACATATGTTTGCAAATATCATAGGCTCATATTAAGATTCTTGTCTCGAGCACAATACTTTAGAAACAATAAATAAGCGTAGCGCACCTTAACAAGTTCAATCTCTTGCATTAAACAGTTTTATAGGTGTCCGATATATTTCTCACGCGTACTACATTCAGTTTATTTATTGCTATATTAATTTGAAATTCAAAATCAGTTTCGCATCTGGTGCCACCAAATACGGACTTCTTCTTGTGGTAAACGTATTGTCTAATATCCGAAAATATCGCATTACGTCACATTCACAAGTAACTGGTTAGTTGCGACCATTACCAAATACATACTAATATACATATTTGCAAATAATCGAATCAAAACATGCATAATAATCGTTATAACATGCATATCAAATACACCACAATTTGCACACAAAACATGCAAAGCTTTGGCAAGCATGCAGGGAATTCTAAAGTCGATAGACACCATGCGCCCCATTAGGCCACTCTACGTAATGAACTCGTATTAATTCGCTCATGACTCACATGAACTTAATTACAACTAACGTATATACGTAATTGTCTGTTGTCGATCTAAGTCACACACTGTCACATTTTTGCTCCAGAGCCCCACAATCTGCAACTTGGATACAACATCTCGACTCCCACATTTCCCCTCTTTTGGTCGCTTTTGATCTTTTATTGGTGAACTTCTTTCTTTGGTGGCGGTCCCACCAACAGTTGTGGCTACAGCTCAGCTAATCTTTCGATCGGAGTCTTATACAAAAGATACTAGAGCGTAAGTAACAGATCAAAGAGAGTATCTTCAACTTAAGCAAAGAGAATCGTATAAGTCTTTGATGCTGGAACTGGATCGAAGCAGCATCTTGGACGATGTATCCAACAAGTCAGATCGTATCCCCCCGGGAGCCTTCTGATGCTTTCACAGCGGAAAAGACTTTTCGGAAAGATATTTTCACAATATTACTTAGCAGCACTCGATCTTAAGTCAGTTTAGCATTGATAGTAGTTCGGCTAAGACGTACTTATATGGACTATGCGCGGGTTTGTGTTATTCTAAACGCCTGCTTGCTAAAGGAAATACGCGCGTTCCAAGTTGCGCGAGTGTAATTTTATTGAAACTGGTGATTCTAAGTTGAGTGTTGGTGTCAATTGTTTCAATTAGTGCACTTTGTTTGAAGACAATCTTATTAGCTCGACTTGGGGGTTGCTGTGAAGATATTTATCCAACAAATTTATTCGACAGACCGTTGACCTGTCTTGTTAGCATACATATTTAGTTGCGCAATCAACTGATAAAGGCAATTAGACTTTATGTTGCGATATTGCAAGAACGGACGTGTGGCAAGGACTTACAGTCTTAGAGAAAATTTCAATCGCTCTAGAAAAGAAGTTTCAGTTGCATATTTTTACCGAATTTGGAAACCAGCTGACAAAACACTATCTGCGCTTTTAGATATTTAATGAAAATAGTGACTTGGATAAGAGGAATGCATAATACGAATGTAAAAGAAAAATTCTAATTCAAAGCAGGAATGTACTCTGCTTTTTAGTTTTAAAAATCTGTGTGAAACCAACAAATTCAAGTTTGAAATGTATTGAAGTTGATTTCGAAGTTTTAGTGCAATACTTTGCAGTATTAAGCAATTTAAAAAGTGAGACCTTGTTGCGTAAATTAATGATCGGTCAGCTTGTGTTATTTGAGACGAAAGGAAGCAATCAGGAGTGGCTCGCATCACTGAAAACTGAGCTAAACTGTCTTCTGTGAAAACTTAAGGCAACAAAATCGGAACTCGTTCCAACAAAGTATTCCGTATTTGGATAGACTGCTGTCGCATAAATCTTACTTGAAGAAAATTTATGGTAAATATTTCTTTCATCTATTCAATTTGATAGTGTTGGAGTAGTTTGAAATAATTTCAATTTTCTATTGATTTAAGTACTGTCATGTGTGCGAAGTATAAAAAATATTTCCAACTCTAATGGGGGTGCACGTCATAGCACATTAGTCTAGAAATAATTTTAAAATAGAAACTATCTGTCAATGATTGGCTCATCGATTACGCATGCTGTTTTTGTTGATTCAATGAAATGGTTAAATGCAATATTTGCGGCAAAATGTCTTGTATTTTTATTTGTTTGTCTATGGACTGGTGTGTTTTTATAAAAATGGTAATCGCGAATGTAGTGATACTAGTTTTTAATGGGTAGGCCCATAACGATATGCTTATATTTTTTTGGAACTTTTAATATGCAACAAACCATTTTATAGAAAATAATTCATAATGAAATGCGTATTAAACAAAGCACGAACTGAGATGGATCGATGGAAGAAGTAATCTTTTTAATATTCATTAGGTTTGTGTTGAAAGCATGAAAAGCTTTGATGTTTTCCAATATTTTCTATCCACTTGGTGTATTTTGTCAATGAAACGATGTGTGGTTAAGAAGAAAGATTTCAATAAGCTGGGGGCTCACATATAAGAGGAACTATAAAAACTATAAGAAGTATAGGAATTTTGATAGGAATGTCCTCAAAGTTTTCAAGCTCAGCACATCCATTCAACTTATAGAAAAGGAGATTGCATTTGTGTAGGTTCGTCTCTCATAAAACGTCCTTCAATGGGGGAATAATTTGAATGTGCAAAATGGATTGTGTTTAATAACTTGAATATGCAAAATGGATTTGACAGGACCTGGAAAAATAATCTGATCCAGGTTGCATTATAAAACTGTTGTAGCCATTTTTGATAAATTTACTCGATAACATGTTTTATAAGGGCTTTTAAATGGCAATTGATGGCATATGAGCCTCTTTTTCTGGAAATGAACTTTGTTTGGTACAAATTGCGCTTGTATATATTTATTCAGTTGAAAACACTGAGACAAAAACATTTACGTTACGAACAACTTTCAAGTTATTAAGAGTATTAGTTTCAAATTCACTGGTAAATACGGATGGACTGAAGATTCACCGATGATGCTTCTTTATCTCTAAATAAAATCATCGTACTGATCGATAAGAAATTACACTTGATATTGATGTTGACTTCAATAGAAAAATTTATTACAGTCGCTTACCAAAAAATATTACATCAAAAATATTGACAAATAGAAGCAAATTTTGATTTATTCAGCAAATGAAAGCTCGAAGTTTAAGAGGGTCTAATACCTCAAAAAAACAATTTTGGTTCTTTTGCATCCTACATCTCTTTTTTATGTAGAACTGAACCGCTTTTGTCCCACAAAAAATTAGAAGTGCCGCCAAAAAAATTATTTTTTAAGTCCCTGGAATAATTGGGTTTGTAGAACTACAAACATATTCTCTCAAAACTTTTTTTTTCACAGTTTGCCCGCAAAGATACTTACCTACTAGTTACCTTGAAATTGTCATAGGAGTTTCGTGAAATTCTTTTTACTTTTAATATTTTAATTTTTGTGTAGTGAAAAATGGTATAGTTTTTTAAAAGCATGATTGTAAATTTTGATGTGCTTCAAGTTAGGAAAGGAATTTTATGAAACCTCTACGATAATTTTTGATACTAGTGCGACCCATGTCTCACAAAAGTTCATTTCTTTACATTTCTTTCTTTCATGCATTTCTTTCTCATGAAAATTTGCGCGCAAAATCTGACAGCCTATTTCCCCTTCCCACGAATATCTCCTGTTCAGAGAGTTCTAGAGCACTATGACAAACGAGTATAGGTTAAATGAACACCTTCAGGTTGGAAAAGAAGGGACAAAAGCATCGATTAGTTCCAGGGAGGCCTATTTTAATCAAATAATTAGTGAATTAAGCTTCATTCTAGAATATTTTTGGTTTCCAACCCCTTTAAGCGTCGAATGTATTTCGGGTTTGCAGTTTGTGATAGCAAAATACAAAATAGTTAGTCGTTCATTGCAGACTTAATGCTATTAAAAAAGCTTAATTGTGCGAAATCATTATATATGAAAAGAGAAAATTCGTGCAAATTAGTCGCTAGATGCATATCTTAAAAATTACATAAGTTTCTGATATATGATTGGTAACAAAAGCAACAGTATATTGCTACGCAACTCTTTAATTTTCTTTTTATTGACAAGAGGACAGTACGCAAAATCTTGCAGCAAAATGGTCACAACGGACAAATCACTTCAAAATGTTTACGGGAGATTTATACAAAATATATAAATAATAATTCACACCAAAACAAATCTTCATAGCCTATATGTTTTCTCTTATTTATTATCACTGTAAATAAATGACTTGGCTGGAATTAATAAGAAATTGAGGAACAGGCCCATTCATTTATAAGGACCATTTTTAGTTCTGCTATGGCATCAGATTGACGACCCTGTGAAAAATTTTACAAAGATAACTATGTATATTAGATTAAATTTTCTATGGAGCTTAAATAAGGATCCGCAGCAGGCCAGTTGGTATGTTCTTGGACTAAAAAGAAAATTCCATGAGCGCATCAAAGTGTATAACTCCGTTCTTTTGCTATAATTTCCAGTTGTTTCGCGAAAATTTTCCCCAAATAAGCATGTCATCTGAAATGAAATAAATTTCAGACTTTACCCGAAGCCAAATGAAATCCATATCATGATACAACCTCCTTGAAAGTTCCTTCAATGACACGTTTCAAGGATCGATTTAGACAGATGTCTAAACTATTCGTTTTTCCATAACTGAAGATGATGGAATCCTATTCATTCGGCAAAATTTAAACGCACTGATTTATAATGCGGCAGAAGCATTGGACATTTGTCTCAATCTTCAATATCTTCTGAACTCTTTTTGTGGTGATGGAAAGATTTCATTGACAACAAATTTGCGCAGATTGTGGCGTAAGTTTTGGGATTTTCCAATTAATTGTTGACCGCAATTTTTCGGCTATTCTACTAATTTTTGTCCCGCGATCCGTGTAGGCTAAAATTAAGGTTCGCTTTTCAGTTGTCAATGCTGTTCTTCGCATTTTTTAAGTCGAAATAAATTTCGACTAAAAAAATATTCACAATCACCTGAATATATGCTAAAACTAATATAGGTGTATACCTGCATATATATATTATGAATTTTGCATCTTTCAAATATACTTCACGTAGAACTGCCCGCTATATTTGTTTCGCACCAATAATTTGGCTTTCTGAGCAAGTCTAAACACCAGATCACCACAAAAAAAAAATTACCAGCTAGACTAAAGTACCGTTAGACTCCATTTGCTTGCGAAAATGTTATGACGGGATCACAAATAAAGTGAAAAGTTTAATTTCCTCAGATATACTTTCCGTTAGTTTTTTTATTTATATAGTTTTTATTTCTCTCACTGTAGTGTAAATATTCTAAAACCATATTTTAGTTATTCAAGAAAAACTACAGTTATTAATTAAACTTGCGTATTGTATAAAACCGATATAATTTTAGCCCTTAAACTTTGAAAAATATTCACTTTTGTTTGAATGTCGATACTTTCTTATCGTAAGAGCCATTTATGTTAGCTAGTTAGCACCTTGATAATTTGAAAGAAAATTGCCCTCAATTTTAGTTCCTTTTGGACCATGGTCTGTCGAATATTATTGAACTTGTATAACATTTCTTCTCAATCTGTAAGCAGTTCCATCGTGGCCTTATGTTTAAGTTTTGACCATACACATTTTACCCAGGACAAACAGCTCAGAAAATGATATGTTATAGGCCGATACTTAGCACACGATACAAAATTCAAGAATATCTCAATAGGTGTTGAAGTTTTTAAAGTAGAAGATATTCAATTCTTAGAAACATCAAGTCAACAATTTCGTTGGAAACTATTTTTTTAGGAAATCTCTGTCGCATATTTATTCACACCATTGATTGCCCAGGTTTTTCAAATCGAGTTTCAAGGGGTGACTGCTTAGTTCAATTGTTCAACGCCATCAATACAACGGAGCATATTGAAATTAACAATTGCAATTGAAAAAGCCTCAGCATTGAAAAGTTTTCATGACTTTTTCTCTTTCTGTAATTGAAACGCCCCTGATTAGTACTGGTATTTGCAAAAATATTGACGGACTGTTTCTATAGCTGAACAAAGCATTAATCTTACACTCCTGCCTACGGTGAGTTTAACTCTGTCAGGAAAAAGATATGAGAAGTAAAGAAAATAATATACCAGTCAAGGCTTTTATTAGACTATTGAAGAACATTTCAAATCATACACCATCCGAAAAATTAGTAAATGGCAAAGGTTGAATATCAGTCATATTTTTGCGCCCAACGTGGTATTACAAAATATTATAGAACTATATCTTGTGATATTTATAATAAAAAATAAAAAAGTGATATTTATAATAAATTAATCCTGCAAACATCAAAATTAATGATTTGTTTTCTAAGTTATTATAGAAACATTGAAAAACACTGAATTTATGGACGACAAAAAGAGCTTTTTCAATATTTTTTTTAATTTGCATTTGATGTTATTTTTGTTTGCATTGCATAATTTAGATATAAATTATGGACAGTAGAGTTGTGTAGGAAAATGCTTTTAACATATTCAACAAAGTATTTGATAAGACATAATTAAATTCTCAAGAAAGTTTTAAGAATAAAGCAACTATGAAATATACGAAGCGTTAAGCAACATTCGGATTCCATACGCAGATTTTTTCAGTTCTATGCTACGAAAATGCTAAAACAATGAAACGTTTGTATATGTATTTCAATTTTTTGCCAGACATGTATTAGATGAAAAAAAAAGCATATAATCCCGAGAAGAACTGTAAACGATGTATAGAATGGCATAATATCTTGCCCTTAGCAAACTGTCATCAGATGCATACGTTAGACCTTGGCTTAAGACGATATTTATTCTCTATGAAGGAAAACCAATGCTACAAAACAATAAGACAAAATATGTGGTTCAATGGTCTTATATCCGAAAATTTCCTTAATATCTTTTCGCCTCGGGATGGAATTGTAGTTATATTTTAGAATGATTTTTAGACAAATAAGATATATTTTTGCTTATTTTTGAGTATATGAGCATGCCTAGCGAAAAATTCGCCATATAATTGAGAGCATAGACTTGTAGCTTGAGTAAGCTGCAATTTGTGAGTTTATATATTCTTCTTCATCATAAAAGTGACTGTCAATGAGCAATAAAAAAATTATTCAGGTCTTGTTTTCAAATTAAAAACTTGCAAGCATATCGCATCCTACAGTAAAATCAAGAAATTAAAACTCTAGCGTAAAGCCAATCCATGGAATTGGAATGCATATTCTACCAAATGTGGGTGTTATTACCACGAATCTGCACCGAAGATCATGTGTCACATTGATATGATTATTGCAACGTAAGTCCTAGGGTGGAAAGACATCCAAAGCTACCACTCGGAAGAGTTTCGAAGTTCAGGAGAATAAAACACTCAGTAATTATTTACATTACAAAATGCATTACAACGCACCTCTTGAATTTTGTTTCAATCAGATGACTGCATTGGAAGCTATAGAGTTAAAAAAAATTGAATGGTTATTGCCCACAAAAGTTTCAATATTTTGTGCTTCGTTTTTCTTTTCAACATTTTTTGCTTATTTTTATAACAAGATCTTTAACATTTGAATATTTGCTGGTAGTCACTTTAAGTAAAAACTTGACGAAAATTACAGCAGCCGGCAGCTCTGCCCTAATTTTTCAACCAAGTCTTTCAAATTTGACTTTTGTTATAATTTGATGACTACATCAAAGTTATAGGAAATAGAGCTTTTATTTCTTTGACTGATATTTCAAGATGGCGCAACAGTCACAGTATTGCCAGCATATTCATTAAAACTTCTATCACACATCGTTCCACTCAAAACTAGTACACTCTGTGAGTTTGAATTGGATCTGATTGTCGGGTCGTCACAAATTGTAGATCTTAAAAATATAGGTAGTTTGGTGAAGAGTTACCGTTGCTGTGCGATGAGGAGTTCTCAAAATTTTAATTCAGTTAAGTACACAAACCATAAAATTTATGAATCGTTTGCATTTTTTTGATTTTCACAGATAGCCAAGCGGCTATTATGTCCCTTGCTGGTCCTTGTACAATGTCCAAGATTGTTGCTGAATGCCGTGCATCTCTTAGGGAGATGTCGAGACATTCGGTTGTTCAATTGATTTGGGTACCTGGACATAGGGGTTTTCAGGGCAACTGTGAGGCCGATGAGCTAGCAAGGCTTGGAACTTTGCTACCCGAGGTCTCTTGCTCCTTTTCAATAGGTATACCGATGACATCGGTCAAACTGGCCATAAGGCAAAAATATCTTGAGGACGCTAAGAAGTCCTGGGCAGATGAATCTTCCTGTATGATAACAAGGCAGTCCTGGGTATCCATGGATGCGCATCGCACCAGGCAGCTTTTAGGTTTAACTCGAAGCGCCCTTCGTTGCACTGTGGGCGTTCTAACGGGCCACTGCCTGATAGGACGGCATGCACAACGTTTGGGCGTAGAGTTTAATGACTTCTGTCGGAGCTGTGGCTCTGAGGATGAGGAGGAAACCGTCCTACACCTCATGTGCCAGTGTCCGGCTTTGGCAAGGAGAAAACTGGTGGCACTTGGTGCACCCTTTCTCTCAAACCTGACGGAACTCTCCCTAGTAAAGCTAAAGGGGATAGTCCGGTTTCTCAAAGGAAGCAAATGGTTTCCTGACTTTAGTGAGTAGAAGAGAGTCACTAAAATATTGTGGTATCACAACGGGCCTCTCCTGTGCCTATGTGTGCTGGTCGTCAGGCCTCTGAAGATCGGCAGCCACGTTAACCTAACCTAACCTAACCTTGCATTTTTTCCTATAGATACTTTTTTTCACGAGAATCGTTGATTTGATTGTTTTTTATTTACATACCTGCAGTAGCTACATGTTTGCCTGCTCGTTCAACACAAACCAAACAAGCGTATTTTTTATGCTCATCATAATGACGACTAAATATCGTAATGAATTGATGACTCTTTAGAAAAGTATTAATTCGAAATTTTACAAATTTTTTTTATCTAATCTCACTTAGGGGAGTTGAGCACGTAGGGTTGAATATTTTTAAAACATTGCCATCGCTAAATTAAAAAAAAGACCAATTTGGATTTGGGATACTTACTTTGCATTTTTATTTCACC
The DNA here is from genome assembly GCA_947369275.1 of Nemotelus nigrinus. Lineage (NCBI taxonomy): Eukaryota > Metazoa > Arthropoda > Insecta > Diptera > Stratiomyidae > Nemotelus > Nemotelus nigrinus. The sequence continues at coordinate 60,698,076 of OX376372.1, forward strand.
TATTTAAATCTTTTTCAAAATAAAGCTCATGGAAATTTAGCAATTAATTATCTGGTTCAATATTTCAGTTTGTCGCATTATTTTCGTCCCGCAAATAAGCCATCTTATATTTTTATTTACAATATAATTAACACTTCTTGTATGAATTCTATCGCACAACCTAATAGGGTAAATGCTCCTAATCTCAGCCAGTCCTAATAAGTGGCCACTAAACCTTTTTTTGTCTCCTAACAAGATTCAAAATCATTAAACCAAATCTAAAACACAGTACTTGAAACTGTAGTCAATATACCTAGTTTAGATGTAGTTTCAACGAGTTAGATCCTTGTAGTGAGACCAAAAAAGAGTTGGTTGATGAGCTTCTAGACACGGTCGAGATGAAGAGCGATCGTAATACAAATTTAGGGTTTGATCGAATGTATCATCTTGATGCATTATATTAGGGCCATAGTTATCATCTCACCCCTTTTAGTCTTAATGATAGCCTTTATCCTTGAGGGTATTGACTCGTTAAGCCTATCGATGATATTAAGGGCTATTTCGTTTTCTTACACCTTTTGGATTAGACGAGGATTTTCGAGCGCTTAGGCTGTCACCGGCTTCTTTTCATTCACTTTTTTTGACATCATCCTCCAACGGTTTTCTGTTGGACTGAGGTAAGACCGATTTCCAGGCCAGAGAAATGACTCGGTTCCTTAAAATTTTGTGCCTGAAAAAGAGAAGACACTTTAGTTAATCAACTGCCATGAAATAAGTTTGGCAAAATGCATTCCATACTTAACGAACGAGTACGGCGCCATAGTACCGAATCATCCTGGATAATAAGCTTGCAATATACTGCACACAAATTCTCCAAGGTCGGAGGTACTCATTATGTGATGATCATTTTGTAGCTTCCGGCATTAACAGTTTCACATAGTATCAAAACACTGTCAACTCCAGTTCCGGTGATGCATCCCCATACCATAACGTAAGGGTAATATTTGGTCGTTGATTGAATACATTCGTTGCCATACCGCTCGCGTTTGCTTCACCGAACTTTCAAAGTTCCATCTGAACCAATCAAATCAAACTTTGATTTTTCGGAGAAAACAGTTCGTTTCCAGTCTTCCGATGTCCAACTTTTCTCTCCTTCCACAAGATAAAACGTGTCTGCTTCGTTTTCTTGTTGAGTAACGGCTTGTTTGCTGGAATTAGACATGCTAGTCCCAACTTGGTAAACCTCTATTGTACCATCCGAAGTGAGGCCCTCCTTGATAACATAGGGACCCTAGATTGATATTTCTTTCAAAGTATCTTAAACTTTCATTGAAGGAAACTGAAAAATGAATGCTGTTATAATAGGAAAAAGAGTTTGCGTTTGATAATTTATGCCTTATAATAGGTCTGTTCGCGTACTTTGAGTCACTGAATTTTACTAAATCATGTGGTGGGGGAAATTCATGAAAAGTACGAAAACGCTCTCATTAGATTTCCGAAAATTGACAAACAAAAGTGTCAGTTGTCGGTTTTCGGGAGAACAATAGTGATTTTAAAGTCATCCTAAGCGGTGATAAACCATCGCCACAAAAATATTCGTCCTTCATAATAACATTATGCCAAAAACCGTTTGACAGTTTTCAGTAATTTTCAGTAGCTCAGACCCTACTGAAATTTACTGAAAGAGGGGAAGTTTTCAGTTTTCAGTAAAACGGAGTACAAAAACGGCTTCATTGCAATTAATTGCAATTAATCGTAGTACGCGAACAGACCTAATGCACAGTTTGCTTACGTATGAAGTGTATAATTTAAATCCAGGCATGGACGAAATTTGACATCATACAACTGTGAAAATGTGCCGTACCTAAATCATAAGTCCAGCGGGCTGCAGTGTGTTTATTTCTTGTGTAGATGGCCCGAAAAAGCCTTTTAGATACCCGAGCTCTCAATTGACGAGCTATGGTAAAACACGTCAGCTGGTTATCCAAAGGCATTCTCAGGCACCTTAATGACAAGCTCTACGGTGTCCACGGTCTTCACAATGACAGTCGATATCCTCCGCTTCATCAATATGATTAGCTGTTTTTAGCGGCGCCAGCTATAAGCCATGGTCAGACATCCGCAACTCAATCTCCTTCATGACATGGTTAAGTCTGGATTGGGCAATCTTCACAGATCTGCAACTGATAACCGCTGACACGTTCAGGGAAAAATTTAAGCCCTGGGGAACATTTGGGCGAATGATATTCGCGGGGGATCTTTTCGGGGAAAAATCAGCGTCAATAAGTTCGAGTTTTGAAGACAAAGATTTTGATTTTTATCACCGCGAAGGTCGAAGGAGTTCTACATAAGGTGATACGACTTATGTGTAACAAAAGCGATTTCACGTTTTGATTCGTTTTCCCGTACCCATGCTATGATTTTCGACTTTTTTTCAATGCTTAATTGCTCCTATTTAGCCATCACTTTTTATTTATCATTTGTTACTAATTAAATGCTAGCTACAGGCCCATCATTTTATACGTTTTCTATAGGTAATCCGCGACATTACTTAACGACGTCATTAAAATAACTTTTAGATTTAAAAATTAGAAGAAATCTCAGGTATTTCTTCATCATATAACAGCTGTATCTTCTGCGTCATATAGCACCCTTATCCGGAAATAATGATGCCAATTAATGCAATGTTTCATGCACAGTAAATCGAATACTTTTTAATATTTTTAATACTTTTTAATACGTACATACTTCCCTCCGTTCAGAAAAGCGTCGCTAATGATGCTGAGGCGAATCTAAACAAAAAGTACCTTTAGTAGATTTAGAATGAAACGCAATATTGTTTTGATGGTTACTGGAGATAAATAAACAGACATGAAATCGTTATTTCATGGAGATGACAAAGAGGGTGAAATAATTTTTTTTATTGATCTTCTCTAAAATACAATATACACCTTCAGGCGCACCATGCAATAAACTCTAGATTCGAGCTTCACACTACTACTACGAAATGATTTTCAAATTTCACAAGAATACGAACATATTCCCAACCATTAATTATCGTCTCAACGATTCAGTCTTGACTAGAGATGGGAAATAACTGCATACATAAGTAACACGTTCCAACGTTACATTTTCTGACGAGTAACATGTTCCAGTAACATGTTATTTTTGGAACGATGTTCCTGTGAGTTATATTGAAACGCACAACGTGTGTTATCATACACGTTACTCGTTCCAATATAACGCACAGTAACTAATACGTTGCGCGTTCCAATATAACGCACAGTAATTAATACGTTACGAACGTTCCAAAATGTTTACCGAGTTTACTCAACATCGTGTATTTGTGCGTTCCTGTGCAAATCATCGCCAGTGAAGCTAAAAGCACATAGAACTAAAAATATGAGTTTTTTGTGAGCTGGCGAACAAGTAAAATAAAGAGGAGGCCAATTACCGAAACGATTGTCGCATGCTCTTGAGGCCGCTTGTGATGTTTCAAGCGTTTCGTTAGGCGTTACTCGATTTTGATATGAGTAAAGCGTTCCAAAAATAACATGTAGTTTTCAGTAACATGTTCCATTGGGAACATGTTACAGAATTGGAACTATGTTATTTAACGTGTTACGTTAAATAACGCCCAACTCTAGTCTTGACGTGTAACATCTGAGTAGGTGGAATTCTAAAGTCAAACCAATAATCCTACATATATGGACAACGCCGGTAAGTGCCAAGAAAAAGAACGAAAGAACGTAACTTTTCGGGCGGAGACAAAGATATTCTGTTCAGTTTTATTGTTATCATTGCGAGAAACATGTATTGTCTGACGATTGCCAAAAATAGAACATACTTTACCAAAAATAGATTTTAATGCTAATTTCAATAATTTTTTTCACATGCGAATTGCTTTCGATCGTCTACTCCTGTCGCAATAATACAAGTTCAAACTAGTTACGGCAAAGACCGACATGGATATGAATCAGATTTTGGATGAAAGTAAAAACCGGATAGATACAAACAAGTATTTGCAGAAATAAAGTCTATATGTGTATATAAGCGAGTATACATATAATTTGGTGTAAATATTTCAAAGAATTTCAGTAAATTTTCGGAAATGAATAATATTATAATAAATGTATGACTTCCATTCGATGACGAAAACAGAATATTTAGAATCTGATTGTGCTAGGAGAAGAGAAAGTAGTTTGTTGTTGATAAGAAATAAATATGGTGGGTGGTCGGTTTGGCATTTACAAAAAAAAATTTTTTTTTGGTGATTTCGGATTTTACGATATTTTTATGCGTTGATTTGATGGTGTCCGAAACTTGATTCAAATATTATAATGGTTTTGATTAGAAGCTCGTTTTTTGTTGGCTGCGTGTTACCGATCGAAAATTTTGAAGGCTGTTTCTTAAAAGATGCCCAGGGATTGTTTTTTTTTTGTGATATCGGTCCTAGCAGTTATTGATGTTGTTTTGTTTTCGAATAGCGGCACTAAAGTTAGTTTAAATAGTGTGTTTGTCCGTTTGCGCAAACAATAAATAACATCGTGCTGTGGCGACAAGGCGCAAACACGATTGCACAATCCTCAGTTTAATCGAAATAAGTGTCTTGTGTGTGCAATTATAATGGACGAAGCAGTGTTTTAACTTATGAATGGTTTAAAACAAATGAATAAACATTACAGACACAAGCGATATTCCCATAAATTTTCGATTAATACGTTTTGCAAGTCAATTGCTAATCGTATTGGGATAAATATTTTCAAACTGTAAGAAAACTAGATATTTTGGTACTCTTATTGGCAAAACGGGCAAAAATTGGACGACAAGATTGAGAACAATTCATTTCGAGGAAAATATCGCAGTCGTCGAAATCAGTGTTGCTGACAACGCAGATTTGCCGGCAGGCGTGAACAAGAAGCTGGGATTTGTCCGTTACAACGGCTTACAAGAGCCAATTGGTGCAATAGTTCGGAGAATGGGCCGAAAATTAACTAGAAGTTGAGCCATTGTTTTACGGGAAAGTTTTGTTCAGCGACGGGGGTCATTAGAGCGAACCGGCAAGTCTTGAATGTGTAGATACACAAACACATCTCTTTCATTATCACATTCACTGCACACCACACTACTTAACATTAAACACATCACACCAAAATTATATATCAGTAGACTAAGGAAATAGTGTTTTGACTTTTGTGAAAATAAAAAGATAGAGATTTTCGGATGTCATGTTGTTGTTCCAACTTGCTGAAAAAATTAATGAGAAAAATATTAAATATTGAATTATTGATTATAACGATTCAAATTGATTAATGTTCCACAAATAAACAAAACCTTTTAATCTTTTATCGTGGAACATTTATTCTAAATTGGTGACCCCTAGTTTATTTATTTTTCCTCCTTCTTTCTACTCTCACCATCACTCAGTCAGTATGCTCGGTCCATGTGCATCAACATATCATCAAACACATCGTCCTAGTACTTCCCAGACAATTGAAAATTGGTATAAGGGAAGATATAACTGTTATTAATTTTAATTACACTTCATACCCTTAGTTATATGCTTGTCTTCATTGACATGTGTCCAGAGAAAAGTCTACAAAAAACTGATATCTTCTTCATTTAGGATTGGTGTTTTTGATGTTAAATTTCAAGTATACCTTGAACTCTATTATGTTTTTTGCTGATTTGACCGAGTTCGGCAATGAATTGTAATATGCGATAGCCTGCTGTATTGGATCCCTCTTCAATCTATCCGTTCTTGGAATTTCAAGAGATAGATTTCTAGCAGTTCTGGTTTCCCTGTTAGTTATTTCCAACATAGTCCGGGGGTGTTAAGCCACTTCAGATTGTTGCGCAGGATGCTAAAAATCAGTTTTCCCGTTTCAAAATTAATTAGTTGTTGAATACTTAGCAATCCTAATCGATTGTACACAGTAACTGTTGGCGTTAGAGTCGGCATTCTAAACATAATTTTAATTGCTTTAGAAATAAGTTTCCAATTAACTCGATGTTTTGCTTTGATGCCGGACTCCATAAAATAGTTCCGTATGAGAAAGTTGAAATTATAGAAGCATTAAACATTATTAATTTTGTTCTGGTTTCCAAGAACTCAAATTTTCTTAAGGCTGCAATCATTGGTGCGACTTTATGTCTGATGTGGTTAATGTGGTGGAACCATGACATTTTCTCATCCAAGATTAAGCCAAGATATTTCATTGATTCAGCTTTTTCCAGACGAATTTCGTTTATCTGAATAAAGGGGTTTATAGGACATTTGTTTTTCTGCTGGAAGCCACACTTGGTATGTTTCTAAATCTCTATTAATTTTATGCTCCAGAGATGGTTCATTCTTACTAGAATATAAAAGAAGTATGTCATCATCAAAAAGGATCAATTTACCAGACAGCTGGAGATGTTGGATGCAGTTCACGTACAGGATGAATAGTACTGGTCCAAGAATTGATCCCTGTGGTATGCCTAAATTGATGAAACGTTCCTGACTGATGCACTGTGATTGTTTTGTCACAATCCGCCTATCCAATAAATAATCTTTTATTATCGAATTAAACTTCTTGCTAATGCCATATTTTTCGAGATGTTGAAGTAAAATTTTGTGGTCAATAGTGTCAAGGCCTTCTTCAGATCGACAAAAATGGCTGCTACATAGTTGCCTTTGTCCAATGAGCTGTTAATGAATTGGACCGCGTCTAATGTGGCCGCTATTGTATTGCTGTGTTTTTGGAAACCGTACTGTATTGGAGCCAAAATTGCTGTCTCATTGATATGTTGCACTATACGGGAATTTAAGATTCTCTCAAATATCTTGCTCACTACACTGATAACTTAGCATGCAGAAAGTCTAACTTACTCCAGTTTCTATAACAAGGCATGTTTTTTGCCTCGACGGGTGTGTGAAGTAGCAAAATTTGTGTTTCTAGGGGCATATCCACAGAAAACTAGTGGGACGTAATCACAACCACCAAAGTGCAGCATTTCTTTTAGTCTGCCACGTTGGTGGCATGATCGATTGGAGGACAAATAGAAGGACAGAATTCACGCAACAGCTATCGCAGGTTTTGAGCAATGAGCAATGACTTTTTATACAAAACAATATGTAGTTCCAGCTTTATGACAGAAGGATGCGATTTGACGGCAGCGTCATGTCTCGATTTGATGTCGCTCAGTTATTTCTTGTATACCCACATGAATTCTGTGCTGTTTACGGAGAAACAGCAAACTATCTAAGTCGTAAAGACCAATATTTGGGCGTCACTGGTGAGAAAAAGCCCAAAATACTTTTAAATGGCTTTCAAAATCGGACCAACAGAATCTATTTCGTCGGAAACGGCCGAAGAAACCATATGCTAGGAATCGTGTTTGAAACCGAATGTCACGAACCAATCTTCATTATTGATAACAGTTTTTTCAGCTCAAAATCAGTTCGTGTTTTTGTGACTTTTAAAAAAAGTGCTTCGCATTTGACATTTAACTACAAACACACACTCGTGAAATGTTTCGGTAAGACAATGAGAGATTTGTAATGTCACCCAAACAACGAGCGACGACCATGGTAGTATGGACACTCTGGAGCTTGGCAATGCTCAAAATATCTTGGCGAGAGTGTGGTTCTACATACCTTTACTTTGTCGAAAAAATCTGGGATTTCGTAAAATAATATGGAATATTGTTTTTCTGCAGTTGATATTTTTTTGGTTAGAATGATTTGCCACTTGTCACTGTCGCACACAAAGCTTCTTACTTTCACTTGAGAATTGATGGAGGGTCCATTTGGTAGCTAGCGAGGCTCTTTTTACTCATTTTGATTTGCAATGTAGAAAGCAGAATACGATAAGCTTTGGCTTCCGTAGAAAAAAATTACCTTTTCTCAAACCTCTTGACAGCATTCTCGATTTCGAATGATGATTATCGCTTTACAAGTGCCGTATTCTTGAAATATGGGAGCATATATTCTACATTTTCTTAAGTCTGAGTAACAGTATTCTTATGTTTTAACTAATTTTTAAGAAAAGCATGCAGTAATACAAAAAGTTTATTTGAAAGACCAATTCTTATTTTCGGAGCTTGATATACACTGAAAGAAAAAGTCGTGGTTGATTTAACAATTATTGATAGTAATGTAACAATTCATTCAAAATTGTCGAATGAACTACGGAAAATGGTTCTTTCTACTATGCTAAAATAGTTCATTTGACCATACAAAATTAGTTGACTTTGCTGATACTAAAAATATCGAAAACTTCGAAGATTCCACTGTGTTAATTGGTTCATAAGTACGATAAATAATTGATCTATAGAAAAATGAGCATCAATTCGTTTAACACTACAAAATATTGAATTATCAACTATTTTCATAGTAAGCGAACCACTCTACAATTGTTAAATTCGACAAACATAATTTATTCCAAACCACAGATTGTACATTTACTGTTTCGTACTATGTATATTGCTGGAATAACATTGTTTGTGGTTGCTTACTTCTATTGCACCACGGACGTTGTTTATCAACCACACGTCATGGTGCATAAAAGTAATCAACAATTTTCTTTTGGTTGTTTTAACTATAGCCCGCAGTTGACACAAAAACAACTAGGGAAAATTGTTGATTTTGTCAGTGTATTTCAATTTCGGACACATATTTATTTTTCGAGGTTAAACTGTATATGATGAATGTAATAATGTATTTTTAAATCAACTAAAATAGAATTGAAGATCAGGAGCTTAAAAAAAAGTTTAAAATTTATAAGTAGACATTGAAATTGGTATTAGAAACGAGCATTAAGTAACAATTTTGGGATTCCCTTTAAATTTAAATTCTGCTATTTTGCGCACTTTTTATTGAGTTCATTCGAATACAAATTTTGATCCAATCCTGTCCATTGTTGCTCTGCAGTGAGCCACGATCACTTCCATATTTGCAGCCAACATCTCTGTTTCCTTCTTTGACCGTATTTTTTACGAATTCTTTGAAAAACGAAGTGTCACATTTATCATATTAAATACTGTTTTTACTATGATTATGACCATAGCTTAACTTTGGTTTGAAAATATACCAAACCTTTATTTAATAGAAACCGAAAAATCAATGAATTTTTTCTTTCGATTTAAGGTTTGCTGCAACCTTTAGCAATTGGTGCCTTATAATTGATAATGTTCGTAATGTTAACCCAGGCATGGATTTTGAGCTTAGACACCCCAGATTTTGAGCTTAGACAGTTGTAAAAATGAGTCAAGTAGGTTGCAGACATTTTTCTTATTTCCTTCTGCGTAGATGGCTCAAAAAAATATTCAAAGATATACTGGTCCTCAAACGACGAATTATGGTAAAATTTTACGGCAAAGGTGAAAGCTTGCGTTTTGTTACGGCTGGCACATGGGCTCGAAAGACCAATGAGTCTAGCCATCCAGCGACATTTCCTATTTGAATTCCAGCCTTGCTGCCAAAGTTCGTACTTTTTTTCAGGTCAGAGTGACTCAGCGACCTCCGTCTCATTTCGCTACAGCCACTGCTGTTGATTATTAAATTTATTTACGAGCCGACGCTTCTTAGAGACCTATCGCGTGTCTTACACATGCTGTCCAAAAAAGGTCAGCTTAGTATCCAGAGTCATTCTCAGCTGGTCTGGTCCTCGGCAGAAGCCACAGTCATTAGGATGACAGTTGGTATTCTCCACTTCATCAGCATTATAATTCCAGTCTTGACAGCGCTAGATTTTTACCGCTCCATCTCCTTCATGACATGGTTAAGTCTGAATTTAGCAAACTCGACAGATCTGGAACTCATTATCTATGTAACATCATCAGCGTAGTCCACCAAAAACCCATCCGCGGTCATTTCCAAGTGCACCAAACCATTTGTGTTCCAGACGCCAGATCCAAGAATTGACCTCTGCGTTACCACTGATATAAAATACCTTCTCTGAACTTATTTGTTGGTATTATACATTAGCCATCGGTCCCTTAGATAGACCCATGGCCAACAAATAGCCAGAAATACGGAAGTAATGTTCAATGGCTCGAACTACGCCTGTCCACCTTGCCGAATTGAACGCATTTTAGACATTTAGCATCACGATTGAGGCAACTGATATAGTGCTGTAACATGTCCCTTCCGCTGGCTGCGTTTGCCAGATAGATTATCAGCTGATCTGGTTTCTGACAGCATCCGTTGCTTTAGCAACCGCTTGAGAATCTAGTAGCTTCTACTATGGCATGTAGACTCTATCAAGCTTATTGCAAATGTACAAACCAGGCTGTAATGACATTAAAAATATTATTTTCATTTTGTGTTACTTTTTAATTATATTTACTTTGTTAGCCATGATGTAGAAATTTTTCGCGTAGATTCGTATGAATATTATTTGATCTTCACTTAAACTTTCACATAGACAATAGATAATATTTTTTATGCTAATCCTATAATCGCCTGGCTCATAAAAAACAGGATATTATTGAAGCAACAACCACAAGGGGGTCGTTCAATTCCATTGAACCACAAAAAATATTATGATTTTAAAGCATGCATGGGACATACTCGTATTTAAAAAAAAATTTGCGTATTACAAATGCTAACCTTTTTCTAGTCGTTACGTCCAAAATATGATGAGAATACTTTCAAATGACTTTTCACATGACTCTCAGAGAACAAAACCCATTCCAGTTTTCTCAACTATGTTTAGACCGATTCTTATCAACTCATCTCACTCAAAATATATTCTGTGAATAATTTTTATAATGAGCAATTATTATGCAATTGCGGCATGGTACTTCGAATTAAGTTTTTGATTTTTATCTTATTATGACTTGGAACATTCAAACCGTCTATGCTAAAAAAATAGTTTTCGAATTTATGCATCATATTTCTATATTTTACTTATTATTCAGCTCAGATGCATTCTACCATATTCTATATAACGTAGTACTATATGATCTTATCTTTGCAACTCAAGATGACTTAATTTATCAACTATCATTGTGTGTATGTGAATCGAATTCTTGCCTATGACGGCTACTACAATGTCGAGACGATGTTTGAAGCGAATATTTTTAAGTTTTTAAATTATCTTGGACGTGTTTTCCTAAATATGGGCGAGCACCAAACGATGGTAAATAAGTTTGTCGCCAGATTCAACTGTATTTTCCCATGGATTTCATATTCACATCGCAAATTGCTTATTTGGATTTTAAAACTATTTTAGAGGCTGTCTTGGCCACGCAGCTTTGATATGGGTGTTGGAAGTCGTAAGTTGCATTGAAATATGAAAAAAAGCAGCTTCAGACACTTCCAAAGACGAACTAAACGGTAAACTTTTGCATGAAAACTCGCGTTCACACAGTCTTGCAATCGTAAGTCAATCAGTTTATCAGGCGATCAATCATCGGATAGACGTATCCGTCGTTCGGATTATCCCAAAGGGGACTGGCAGAATGTATGCATCACTTTTCTTGCAGGTAGTCCAAGTGCTTAACCCAAACCTGACCTGAAGATTTCCTTCTGCCAAAGACACTGGATCGCATTGGCTCGAAGTAGGACAATCTGATTCTACTTACATTTGCTTCTTGTCCATGTGTTTATTTGCCGTCTTCAAATATTGACCAGTGTCGTAGAAATTCAAGCGTCCGGAACGCGGAACGGCTATAAGTGGCTGGTATACGTACTGTCGATTGTGCAAGCTCTGTGTCCCGAGACCTTGATGGCGACACAGAATGGCAGCCAATACTTGACCCATGTAAATATTGTCTTAAGTTTTAATTGTTGCGTGAAAAGATGTACGGCTGCGCACTTGACGGCAACGCTCGGCGGAATCGGTGGTCAATGCAAAGAATTTTCGAAATGTTTTCAAGTACGAAGCGGAGCAAACACGGGCTTGTGTTATCAACAAGATTGTTTGATTGTTTACAAAGTCATATTTTGGTGCTTACGCCAAATCGTCCGTAGAAAGTGTTTGATTATCGTCATTATCCAATGATAGAAACCATCGATGCGTGACTAGACGACAAGTTTTTCCAGCCAATAGATGTTGACATAACTGCAGGAGCCACATTAAAAAAATAGCTGTATTTTTCTGAACACAAAATTATTGGGCAAGCTGACTCCACTTTCCCACCAGATCCATTGACAGGCTCCAATTTTTTTTGTCTAATAGTCCGTATCACCTCTCGAAAATCGACTGCAGTCATTAGATCAGCTTCATCATCAGTGTGTATTAAATATCTCCCAATCGTTCGATTAGTTCCAACAAATTAAACGTTCAGTGCACATCAAGAAGCCACTGCTCGAATTTAATCAAATTGAATAGTATCTATCAACAGATCAAGACCGGACCGACATACAACCGGCCAAGGAGCAGCAGCACAGATCGCTAGACGATTTTAATGACCGTGATGATCTTAGAGTATAAGATCGTGCAGAGACTAAGTACTCGACACAATGACCCGTGAAAAATTGCAGAACGATTAATCAATCGACCATTAGATCCATTGTTCGCGGCAGTCACAGTCATAAAGATAACAATAATAAACGATACAATTGGATAGATACTCATCCTCAGTTCGCTGGAAGTGTGGCTAGATCCATGAGATAGATGGATGGAAGCAATCAGACATGAAAGCGAAGCGTTTGGGTCTGGGATGTTTAACTGGCGATGCATGCGTTCCGTCAATATTTGGGACAAGAGTGTTATTATTTGCAATTTATCTTTGCGTATTTGTGTAAATTTACAGTAAACATTGTATATTCTTCTAGAAGTTGTTATTTGAGTAACCTTCTTTTAAGCATCGAATGTTGTAAAATGAATTGAATCAAATTAAAATAAAATTAATGAGAATCAAACTGAGCCAAAATCGAATCTATAATGCAATACCATTAGCGTTTCTTAAATTTTATGACTGCGCGTCTATCAGTGAGAACATTTCTACGTCGCGATCTCATCATCGTTTCAATTAAGACAAATTATTTCATCTGAATGCGTTCATTTACGAAGAATCCACTTTGGTTTTCAGTTGCCAGACTTTAATGCGTCCATTGTATTGAGCTGAATCCACAGTACCGTGTCGTAGGAAATGACTTTGAGTCGATTTCAATGAGCTCCATCTCGGTTCATTTGAGGGTCTTCAACGTTGACGTGGATCGAAAGCAGCAGCTCATTTTCCTGACCCAGAAGTTTTCTTGGCACCAAGTATATACAATGCAATCGAGTATCTAGGTATTATATGATTAATGTTTTCAATACATGAATTTAGACAATAAATTGTAAAGTCGTCGTCGATCGATGTTTATAGTGTGTCTATGTTTCCAATGTTTTCGAGTAACCGTCTTTGTTAATCGGGTTACTGACTTTCTTATATGTATAAAAACATTGGTTTTGGGAACGATGCGATGGGTCCATTGTTTCGCTGTGGCGCACAACAGTGCAGCATTATCGAAGGTGATGTAGACAAAGCAAATTGGATGAACCATTAAATGAATGGGAGTGTGGCAAAGAAGGGGTTTGTTGATTGGGCTAATCGAAACGTGAACGCCTTGAAACGTCTAGACAAATGAAGGCATGAAGTATTATACAAGTAATAATAGGTAATATTCAAATAATGAAGTCTTCTGGTATCAGGTGATTAGGTTTCTGTTATTGTCCCTTTAATGACAAGCAAATCGTTATATGCGCTTCCTTGAAAAATAAACGGTGTCCATCAAAGTTGAATTTTGATCGTGGTGGCGTTTCAGACAAAGTTCGATTTTTTTTTCTGTAACAGAATTTATAGTACAAAAAACAAATTTATCTACATTCAGGCAAATTTCCATAGAGCTTGTTCAGATTTCTTAGTGTGCTTGGCCACACTAGAGGCCGAAAAAATGTACTTTATGCATTTTTTTTTGAGGAAAACTACAAAATATATGGAGATTATATGGAGAAATTAGTTTATCATACATATCAGTGACTGTATACAATAATGTTTTTGAAATGATTAATTTCAAAATGGTGACTGTGCAGCGTTTTCGTGATGACGTCTCCGTTTTCCAGGATCCACGGCCACACCAACTGTTCCTGTAATTTTTGAATTATGATGAGCTGGCTCTGAGAGGTAGGTTTTGCGACTGTGAATAGGGGGAGAGTTTAAATAGATAACCTGAAACTATTTCTTAACCTGATATTGGCCATTTGAGCTGTGCTTTGAATGGCTTATGGCTCGAAATTCTTAGCTTTTCGGGAATTTTGTTTATTTTTAAATGTAAATTGCAATTGAGCTCAATTGCTTAGTTAACCTGGATGTTAAAGAGAAGAGAAGTGAGAAAAAGAGTAAAGTCGGTCAAGGTGGCCAGACTGCTACTAACGAAATCTCCCATGAAAGTGGCAAAATCCCCTAAATAAGTCACTTTTTAGAAAAAATCCCCCATAAATCAAACTAAATAAAATGTTTGATTTACAGAGTTAAACAGTGCTATTATTTCATTTAGATTATATCTTGTAAAATATCTATGCATTCTTCTGCATGATCACATCTCATACTTCTGAATGGAATTTCAGTAACATTTTGTCAAAAGGCTCAAAATTAATGCAGTCATTTCCAAAATAATCGCGTACTCTCATTAGGCCATCAACATTTGCTACATCAAGTCTATCTTACTTTATTATTTGTTATATTTATAATTGAGAATGCTCTCTCAACTGATGCGTTTGAAAAAGGCAGCGTAAGCAAACTTAAAGCTAAATTTGATATATGTTTGAATCGTTGTTCACCCAAAATGTTTTTATGTTGCAATATTTCAATCCGAAAGAACTGTGAGCTATTCAATTTCGACTATGTTTAGCGGGGAAGATTTTTCCACTCGGATACTTCATCATAAAAAATGAGGAAGAAATTGCTTTATCCGTAATATTTGGCTGGCTGAATATGATGCTGAAATTGTTTCCACAGTACTATAATAAAATTTTTGCATGTGATTCGTATTATAGCGATCTAGTTTTTCTCAAAGCCAATTGAAGCCTGATTGAATGAATGCTCAAAACAAGTACAGTACCCATACTTTTTTCTAAATCAAATGTTGGTAGGATAACTATATCAACTTTCACTCTTTCACTTGGAGATAGTAAAAATCCTCAGTAATCATCTAACAATATATACAAATCCCCCACCAACTTGAACGGATCAGCGTCTTCAAATCGAAATATTTTATTTGTGTTTGTTAATTTCTTTGAAATAAACTCTAAAAATGTCATGCAGGGAAAATTTGCTTTTTAAGATTGCATGCAAAATAAATGATTTGCAATAAAACATTTTTCATCGCAGTATCGAAATGTATTTTTGAAACATCCCACTGGTTAAGAATTTTCTCAATTACTGCGAACCTCGAACGCCACCTTGTTCCTCAAGGTTTGCTAATTGTCAGTGGAATTTTTCGGTTTGTTAAACCAATTATAGTATTCTTTGATGATAAAACCTAAATTGACTGGTAGCACTTTGAATGCAGTATTTGCTGCTATATAGAGAGAATGACATATAGATTCCACAATGATCAAATCCTTGTTTAAAGTATTTAAAAATATTGCAACTGATTGATGTTGCCCTACCATGACACTGGCACCGTTAATGCCAATACTTTGCCAATTTTCATATTCGGTCCATCCCTTTTCAATTGATTTTTTATTGCGTATACCAAAGTGACGGCATCGCCGGCTTCTCTTTCCATTAGCCTGCAAAACGACGTTTTGGGTTTTTGCGAACTCGGACTAACATTGTAGACCAATCAAGAGCGGTACTTTCATCCAATAATAGTGAAAATTCATATACATTTGCCAATATATTTACAATGAAGGGAGTACATTTTGTACGATGCAGCTTGATGTCATACAAAATTTCGGATTTATCATACAACTTCTTCATAAAGCTTCCAAGATGACACACAGTACGCAGAGAACAATATTTCGCTATGAATGCCTGGATTTTTCTTTATCTTGAAATATTTACATCCATAAACTCAGTGATTTTTTTTACTACATCCAGTAGTATCCATTCTTTCCGATTCTTTATGAATTTTGCTATTTCCATGTAACAACATGTATTTTTTGTGGGCCAGCATAGTCCGTGTGCACAGCTTGCATGTTGTTGGCATGATCCATCCTAAATTTAAATTTTAAAATATTATTACGAAAAATTTTATTACACGTCACTCAAATCATATTTTTTTATTCATATATGATTTGAATAAAAAACAAATAATTTTACATGTTAGTATGCTGCCCTCCTAAGTGAAGAAAAGTGAAGAGCTTTCAAGAACAATTATAATTTGATTTTTATTTGTGCAATTAATTACAGTATGCCAATTATGCAGTCAATTATATTTTGTTGTAATATATGTTTCGAAAAATATTTTCATTTTTGAACCATTGTTTGTGTCGGTTCAATTAAATCTTGCATGAAAATTTCACGTGAAACCGAAGCCAGTACTAAGCTTAATGTGATATTGAATTTCAAAATTTCAAAAATCAACATTTGTTGCAATGAACTTCCCCCAAATTTGGGGAAATACCCCAATCTGGCAACCCTGAAGTCGGTACGTGTTCGAATTTAGTTCTTAAGAGAAAAGTGCGAAATGTAAGAGATGCTTGGATGAGGGGAATAAAAAACAAACATGCTCACTGGGAACTTCTTGCGTGGTGAGTGAGTAGCTGATCGCCTATGAGCTATTCCTAAGATTAAGGTCTGATTGTTAAAATCTAAGTCTTAGATGAAGCGATTGAATGATGGGGCTGGGTTGCTCTGTGGTACGGTGAATTGTATTGTTTTCCAATTGAACCAAGTAAGAGGAGAGAGGTATTATTTTCGTTTTTTGGTATAGTTCACTATTCCGATAATAATGGCCATTGGCCTTAAGGTAAAGGTATGTGATAATACGGAGGATACGGAGTTTGAATTTTGCCAGCTTTTCAATTTCGCTAGGAGGAACCGAATACCAGATAGGGGCACCATAGGTGAGGATCGGTCTAATCAATTGTTTATAGGCAATAATTTTAGCTCGAGTCGAGATATTCGGCATGACTATACCTTAAGGCCAATGGCCATTATTATCGGCTTATGAGATGGTATGCGATGGCTGAACTGTTGAAACTTGTGTGAATATACCGGCTGTAGCTCCAACGAAGGTCGAGATTTATACCGAGGTATTTTACTGTCTGTGAAGGGGTGATTGCCTGTTCATTGGTTATTATTTTAGTTTTTTTGAGAGGTATGGTTCTCTTTCTGAAATCTGTGTGGTTACCTCTGAAAAATATCAGCTCACTTTTGTTGGCATTTATATGCAGGCCCCATTTTGCATGATATGCAGCAAGCTGATCCGCGTACTTTTCCAACACCGCCGCTGCAAAGTGCGGACTATGCTGCGATTTCCAGAAGAGGTGATCATCTGCATAT
Source organism: Nemotelus nigrinus (assembly GCA_947369275.1). Classification (NCBI taxonomy): domain Eukaryota; kingdom Metazoa; phylum Arthropoda; class Insecta; order Diptera; family Stratiomyidae; genus Nemotelus; species Nemotelus nigrinus. The sequence goes on from OX376372.1 coordinate 60,715,482, forward strand.
AGATTGATAAAAACACTTGTGGGAAACTCGTTTAAATTTTTTGGGATATCTGCAGTGAATAAAATAGGACCAAAAACAGAGTTTCGGAGCCCATCTGATTCGATTGGAAATTCGTCAGAAAAAGCCCCATTGAAGATGACGAAAGCCCTTCTGCCACCTACAAAATTATCAACTAATTTGATTAACCAGGTTGGAAAACTAAAATTGATAATTTTGTGCAGAAGTCTTTCAATCGAAACGGAGTCGAAGGCTTTCTGTGGATCAATCAGACAGGCACCCAAAATACTTTTGTTTTGGATGCTTTCCTCAACTATGCTTTTCAGAACTATTAGCGCGTCCACTGTGGAGTGTTTGGTTTTCAAGCTAAATTGTCTTCTCTTCTATGTGGAGATTTAAATGTGTTTCAATGACTCTTTCGAGTAGTTTTTCCAAGCCTGAGAGAAGAGAAATCGGATGCGTATTGACGTTTTGGTTTAGAAAATATTTTTGCATGCTTCCAACCAGTGGGGAAATATAAAATATTTAGACAAGAGTTGAATAAAACAGAGAGATGCTAAAACAAACAAATAGGGATCCTTTTTAAGATAAAGTTGAAAATGTTATCTTCTCTGGAAGATTTCTTGGAAGAAAGGGTCGAATCCAGGGAAAGTAGAGTTTCCTGATTCACGAAAGTTCCATGGCCTTGTGGATTTGTTGAAGGATTGCTACGACTAAATCTAGAAAAGGTCAACGATTGATTTTTTTGCCGAAAGCTGGAGATAGAAGTCTGGGCGACTGAAGCCAAATTGGGATCAGAGCTATGCTTCTCGCCACAATTGAGGAGAGAAAAAGCGGCAGCAATAGCATTTTCGGTGGGTTTACCATCAGGGAGTGAATTGCCGATAGAAGTGAAATTATACTTCAATCTTTTACGGCCTGTGATTTTATTAATTTCCTGAAACATGTCTTTGCCAGGTAATATTTTTTGGGGAATATAATTTGTCTTTCTTGTTGACATGGGCCTTTGTCTTGACGATAATGAGAATATTGAAGTCTTTGATGAGGGCAGAAGTGTACCATTATGGGTTATTTTTGGTGTTTAGGTGTCTGTGGTAGATTCTGGGAAGACGTCGTCTTAAAGATTTTCCCCGACTGTAGAGCTGAACGATATCGTGTGGCAGATCACGGAAAGCGAAGTTAGTGGATTTTTTTGGGGTAGCTAAACTATGAATGATCGAGGAGGTGATTTAGTTTCAATCAATTTCCTGCGAGCAATAATTTCGGGCGCAGTCAAGACCAAGATTTTGAATTTAAATTGCAACGTTTGTTGGGAATCAGTCCCAGTTGATTTTATTGTAGGGGATGAAAAGTTTGGGATCAACAGTTAAAAAGTTTAGGCCACGTATGAAGATGAAGACTGACGAAAAGTGGGTTCCTGAGGAAAAATTGGTTTAATAAGGCTTAGAATCTGTGTTAGCCATTACCTTATGGCAGCGCCGTAAGAGTTGTGAGTACGATTACCCCATGAATGCAACCGAGTATTTAAATCGCTCCCGAGGATGACCAGCTCAATTGAAGACGCAGTCGCCAGTATGCAGTTGAGGTCCTGATCCAGCACTGAACGACTGAATTCATGATGGACATAGGCGCTTACGAATACTATTTGGTCATTCCCTAGTTGGAGGCTAATGCAACTTCTTTCCGTAGCTTCAAGTCCTGGGATCAAATGCCGTTGAGTTTAAATCTGCTCTTTAATTAATAACGCAGTACACAGTTTAGAGGAATTTGAGTCCTCTGAAGTGTCCTCACGAATGATTTTATAGTCGTCCGTGGTTACACGGTGACGGGATATCAGCTTGGTTTTTGTTTCTCGCCACGATGTTTTTATTTTCTGCCACGAAATGGCTAGCGTTCGAAATACCAGGCTGGACAGTATTGTGTATGACTGCAGCCACAAAGTCATTTCTGCGTGTGCTTCCTTGCTTACTCCGCTTTAGCAGCAATGCAACGCTCGTAAATTTTCTTAGCCACCGGGCAGCCCCTGTAGCTTGCTGGGTGCCCAGTGGTCTTGCAATTTGTGCAGTATGCTGCATCCGACTCTTTTAGTACATCGCACCCTTTACCTGCGTGTACTTTATCGCACTTGACACAACGTGTGCCAAGTCCACAGTTAGACGCTGTGTCCAAAACGTTGGCAGTTGTAGTACTGCATAACGCTCTATTTTTTTCCAAGCGGTCCCCCTAGATCGGCTGGTGTAATAAGAATTTGGTCCTAAGGAAAACCTTTGGATCAACTCCGGGTGCAAGTTGGACTGTAAACATCCCTAATTTCTTAGCTTCTTTCTGTGAGTGGACAGAGTAAAACCTACTCACGATAGAAATTTGTTCTCTTAGGAGCCGTTTAAGCTCAGTGGAGAGGTCTTTCCCATCATAGGATGTGTGAACTTCCTTCAAAATGACTGTTGTCCTCTTAATGTTTTGTGGCGTATAGGTAAAACAATTTATAGACCTTGTTTTAAGAATTTCAATAGATTCGCTGATGCTATTCAAAGCTCATAGGGAAAAGAATGGTTTTATTGAGGTTAGTTTCTGTGAGTGGACAGAGCAAAACCTACTCACGATAGAAATTTGTTCTCTTAGGAGCCGTTTAAGCTCAGTGGAGAGGTCTTCCCAATCATAGGATCTGTGAACTTCCTTCAGAAGGAGTGATATCCTCTTAATGTTTTTTGGTGTGTAGGTAAAACAATTTATAGACCTTGTTTTAAGAATTTCAATACAGTCGCTGGTGCTATTCAAAGCTCTTAGAGAAAATAATGGTTTTATTGAGGTTAGTTACCCTCGCCTCGAATTCTGCAATTTTCCCACCAAGTGCTTGATAAAGCTTTTAAGCTCCAGCTTGTGGCAAACTATGGGAGATATCCTGCTACTTTTTTCTTGGTGTTTTGGCTTTGGGGGGTCGAAACGTTTCTTCCTACAAGTTTTGGGGCCATTCAGCATAGAGCTATGAGAGAAGGTGGAGGAGCAGACGAATTAGCCCTTTTCACTACCATAGAGAGTTGAGGGTAACTGACCGATGCATCATCGAAAACTTTTTTGGTTTGTGGAACAATAGACGATAGGGAGGGGGAAGTGGGACTAACCCTTGTTCTGGACACTGGAAAAGACAAGCAAGGGAGCTAATAGTCGCTTGTTTTCGGTGAAAATCCATATATTCACTCTGAATATTTGATTAAACAGAAGATTAGCATGCTGTAAGATTATTGAATTATTTTTATTCATTATTATTAAATTAGTTGACAACCAATGGAGCAGCACGAAAAGTGGGGTTGTGCAGAGGGCTGCTGTCACCAAAATTGCATCAATTTCTAATTGGGCAAAGTGAAAAATCTCGCATTCGTAAAGAGTATGCCTACCTACCTAGACATTGAGGGAACCTTTAACTACATCAGGTCTGGTGCGAATGTGGAGGCTCTCGTTAGTATGGGTCGAAATGTAAAATTTCATAATCTAAAATTGCCGAAATCAAGAATATGTCTTCAACTGTAATTCGTGGCTTTGGTGGCTAGGATATATGACTTTAAAATACATTGCGCCTACTCCTATGCATTTCCCACCATGTATTATAGTGTCATGCTTTTTCTTTTTATACTGACCGATCAACTTAAGCTCAAATTTTTTTACCAACCAAACGAAAGAAATCCTTCGACTTTACGCCATAAAATTTCTTGCCGAGTCCTTGTCTCGTGGATGATCAAATATTTTTGATATTGGTTTATGACAAATATATTAGCAATTTACGAAAACAGAAAAGACAGACAGGACGGAATCAAAGAGGAAAATCGATCACTTTCTTTAAATTCTTATTATGTCTTTGAACAATCAGTCACATGGTGACGTTTCTATCCTAAAGCGCTCAAATACTCATAACATATCTTTAAAAACATTTCGTCTTACCTGCCACTGAGTGGATACATATGTATGTACATACATAACCATTTTATGGAAAATCCGCATAAGTCGCTAGACAAGAATGTTCTCTTATGCAAGACGTCTTGAATCACCTTGCCGACTTGACGACCATAAAAAACGAACAGCCTACTCAACTGGTGAAGTATCCATTGGCCGTACTTAGCAACGACCTCAAGCCAAAAGAGCAAGAACAAGTTCTTATGCCGTATAACCGGCCTAATTGAAAGGAAAGCTGCCAACATTAATGAGAAAATTGAATGAACCTCAAATTAATTATTTTCAGCAAATATAACTGAAAACACATTTCAGTAAATGAAGCATTATGATTTAAATTGGGAACTGTTTATAAAAACTATCAAACCCAACAAACGAAAAGTATACATATAACTGCAGAGTCAGTTTTCCTCGTGAAAATCGCTCACTCACCTAATTCCTATCCGATCCATTGATTTGGACTAGTGTAGCGGTTAACGTTCAAACCGGGAGTGCAGTTACACAATATTCTACTATGGAAAGTTGTTACGGCCTTCACGTGACAACAACACGGAGAATCAGACAAGACTCCACCGTACATTTCCAAATATAGTGATTTCCATATAAATAATAAAAATCGCCAATTCATATGGTTGGTAGGCATTTCAGTGAAGAATTTCATGCGAAGACTGCTACTGTGGACCTGCACCGAGTAGCATGAGCCATTGAAGGGTATTCTTGTGCACCACTTGTGATCGCAGTCGCTGTATACGTACATAAATATGTACCGCCCGTAATGCCTCTCTTGAGGGACATCGACAAAAGACGATGACAGGGAGGAAAAAATACTTCTATGAAGTGGAAAAGCAATAATTATTACGAGCTATGTCATCAACCGTTCAATCTCTTTGCGGTTTTCAAGAAGAAAGTAGCATCAAAGAATGTTTATATGGAGAAGGCGTTCTTTGATGCTACGTGCGAACTAGCAGGAATTCAACAAATTCAGGAACACAAATCTATTTACTCAGAATGTGTTTAATAATCCAAATGGTAACCATATTTATCCTTCAAATTTAATGTTTTGTTTATTGCCTCTAAATAAGGACTATCTTGCAGGCAAAAACGAACATAAGGGAGTCCATCGCGTTAGTGTTTAACAAAAGGACAACAATGCAGAACCCACATCGTGATTCATTGTGATTCGATGCATTGAATTCATGAGGAAGAAAAGAAGACTGTGAATTGTTCTAAAGATATTTTAATAAATGCATAGCCAATCATCCTAATCATGTTACAATGAAGCTCTTGACTCAACAGGAAATTTATCGACAATTTCACGCCTTTTGAACTGCGTCTTACTCGAGTGCAATTGTGTATGACGCGCTTCCCTAAACATAAGCTCGGTAACATGATCGAAAATCTTCTGAGCGGGACTTATTTGCTTCGGTTCTTCATTTACACTGGATGCTACTGTTACTTTGCTACAACAGCTCCGATCCAACCGAAACCGTACATTTTACAATGTACGTTGCCATTGCTTTGACTGGATCTCGATATTGCCGCCACCATTGAAAGTGTTACTTCGTTGCTGTTGCACTTGAGTCGCGTTGCGTTGCTTAGTCACGATCTGTTGACTTAAAAAGGCTCCCGGTTTAATGACTCGACATTTTAAGATGTTTTTCAGCGATAAACTCTTTCTGTTTTCGGTATTCTTAATAAACTCGCGACCTTATGTTGATAATTAGATCGAGGTTAATTATCTTGTCACTATGGCAGTCACGGTTTTTATAATTTAATTTATTACTTGTTTTAATCGCTCGATGATCAACTGTATTGGATTTGGGTGGAATATTAATTTTGTTCAGTTTAATTTCACACTTTTGATTGCTGTTATTATGTTTGCTGATGTAATATTGGTCGAATATCTCAACTGTATTTCATTTATGAATTGGTAAGAGCCTTGCTATGAACTCAATACTTTGATCGCTTTAGTTTTTGGTAGCTTCAAACATTTCGTAGTAAAATGATCCAGACTGAATCAGAAGTTTTATATACATCAATCAGGTAGTCGGGCTCGGGATATATTTATGGCAGTTGCGAAGATCTGTGGCACATCGATTGCACTTGCATTTGCAGCATTCATAAATAAGGCAAACAGTAAAGGGCCCCGATGACTTGAGAAAAGAAAGATAAACTCTAGCGCATCAGAACCGCTAAAAACACTAATGTTTGAAGAACAGTAGAGGGTTTCTGCAGATTTTGAGTGTGTATTCTACCACTAGCTACTTAAGGACACCCTAAGTAATAAAAGACTCTAAGCCAATTTAATTTCGAAGACTTCATCGAAAGTTACAGCGATAAAAAGGTGTTGGGGGCTGCCATCTAAAAAATGTCTAGATCTTAGGAAAATTAAACATTGGTAGGGTTTACAGCGGTTGGACTAAATGTGACCTGATCTATAGAGCGGACTAAGTGAATTTAGTCCTAAGGTGCATACATCGACCTGACCGAAAATTTGGTCAGATCGAATTTAGTCCTCGTTTTTACACGACAGCTGTCATTTAGTTCAATTTTAGTTCATACACTGTAATTATATTTTCATTTGTCTCTCATTAATTGATTTTGAGTCAAACGAGAGGGTTGCGACCTTAAACTCAAGGTACACATATTATTAATAGTCGCGGAAAAATCAAGGCTTAGGTCGGATTTGTTTACAACGATATAGTCCACGACCTATTTTAGGGCAGGTCGGGTACTGAGTACTGAGTGTTTACTGCAGGTGGGCTAAATAATTTATATAGTGTATAGTCCGCGGTCTAAAGGTCTGCTGCAAATGCTATCATTGTTTACTTACTTCATTGCAAATGTTTATGTAAGCATTTATTGGCACGGAAATAACAAAAACGTCTCTTGCTGGCAACCTTTTACTAGCACCGAAGCCAAAAATATGTCACATTTACCCCACGTTGAAGTCATTCTTCTCTGCGATGTTCGTATTGATCCGATCACTGCATTGGAAGCTATAGGGATACAAAGAAATTTAGGGTAACCACAAGTAAAAGTGTTCAAATTTTGCAAGACCTTAATATTTGTTATATATTTTCACTGCAAGATCTCTATGGTTTGTAAATTTTATGATAAAATCGCTTACAATAGATATGCGGAAAAATTCAAAACCAACCTATGATTTTTTCCAACTAAACCTCTGCTGAGTATATTATACAATAATTTAAATTTGCCATATGAATTTCGTTATGGTTCCATGACCGCACTGGAAGCTATCGGGCAAATGGCTTTATTTTCCTGAGCGAATTTTCAAAATTTAAAACACTTAAATTACCAAAGCTGGCAGTTCCAACTGAATTTTATACCCAAATTTCTATCAAACGTGGCTCAAAGTAGGATTCAACTACTGTGTAAATTTCGTCAAAATCTAGCGGATAAATAAGAATTTGTAGGGCCAAAAGCAGGTATATTTCTTAGTGATTTTTCAAGATGGCACCACTGTTACAGAATTGTCAAAATTTCAAAATCGCTTCTATCATGTCTGGTCCTACTTAAAACCAATACATTCCGTAAATTTAAACTGTATCTGATTATTGGGTCGTGAGTTCCTGTGAACAGACGTTTTTGATGCTAAAAATGTAGGTAGATTGAGGAAGGGTTACCGTTCTTGTCCATTGTAAAATTTTAAATGTTTAACTTTCGCTATAGACAAAGCATTAGATATACACACGAGTTGCTTTTTTTTCCAAAAAACGACAATTTTTCAGGAGAGTCTATGATTTGAAGGTTTTCATTTTCAGTGCCTGCCCTTGCTACAGAGTTGCCAACACGCTAATCAAAAGCAATAAAAATTGACAACTTTATAATAACAATATGTCCTAAAAATATCATATTAATTTGATAGATCTGTCTAAAGTTATCGCAATTTGAAAAATTTCAAATTTTTCCGATCTCTTTTTAGGCACCTCGCGCACACATTGATTTACAAAATTCCAAAACGTTATCTGATTCACATTCACGAAACCACTTTGTCAAAATAGAATTTACAATGTAGATTAAAATTTTTAATGTAAATAGTAAGTTGTTCAATTTTAATCATCCATCAGAAACAATTCCAATTAAAAACACGTTCAAAATGCATTTGGCTGACTTAATTTTTGCAAAAATTATTTGTGAACGGAATAATAGGTATATTAAAAATATGACTTAAATGGCCGCCGGCGCCAAAAGGTTAAAGATAATTGATATTTGGCGAAAGCTGAAAGAAAGTTTCACCTCAATCGGATGGCGCGTTCCCGAGAAATAGTCACTGAATTTTTGTTCTTCGAACATTAGTAAAAATACATGGGCTCGATTCTTCAAGTAAGAGTCAACCCAGTTCAAAACGAATTTGGGTATTAAGTGGAATGAAGCTTAGCTAAGAGTATAGAGTGATCAAGGTCATCAAAAAATCAGTCAGTTTCAAGGCCAGGTTCGATTGAGTTGGTCACTTAAAGAGAAAATTCTGGAAGGTTGGTAGCAGTTGGTTGATAGGTCGTACAAACAACCGGGCTGGCTTTGCTGAAGACAAACTTCCAGCCTGATATGATCTATTTCTTAACCAAAACAGTGAATTCAGAGTGAACTATTCTCTTCAGCAGTTGATCAAAAATAAACGATTTCTAAGAGTGATAATATTGTTAATTCATTCATTTTGCAAACAATAAACAGCCCGAAGTGACTTTTAAGTCTCCTCACTAGAGGAATCAACCTCTATGGAAGGGAGAAATAAGAGTGTCACATGCTTGTTCAGGAACATCTGTATCGGAGGATGGGGTAAGTGGCATCACGACTACTGAGCTAAGATCTCCTGCACTTTGAATTGCCTGACAAAGAGGAGATGTTCATCGGATCCGACGAGGATCTTGACAGCACCGTAGTAGATTAAAGTGAAGGTCCTTTAAATTATCTTTCACCACCCCAAGTCGACTGCTGCTCTCTTTAATCTGTGGAGCAACATGTGAAAGAAATAGTTCTAAACCACGAGTCGATAAGAATAATGACTGCGTATTGTGAATTGACTGATACATACAAATGTCACCTGAATCTTTGGGTAAACCAAGTACTTGCATCCTGCTTGCCAACGATTGAGGTGTCATTGAGGTGTCTCGTAATCTTGCTTCAATATTTGCAATGTACCCACGTTTAAGAACTCCAACAGAAGTAAGGTTTTAGAGATATCCCTCGTAAGTTAGCATGATATTGTCTGACCAACCAAATACGTGTTTTATTCACATTATGATAAGTGAAACCTTTGACTGCTGCGTCTAACCATGCTGCTGCGAGGTGCTACAGCTCAATTAAATTTATGGTACAGTAGTGAGCTTGCAGTGGTGCAATAATGAGCTTGTTGTTTCTCGAAATGAATCCAACAGGGATCTAAATCTTGTTATAAGGGTCAGCAGTTGGTCGATTTACAAGATTGAATTAAGGCTAATGTAAATTATAATACGAAAATATTACAAACGCTAGTTACTTTACTGAACATCGACGGAGCGTTCAAGAATCTGTGTGATCAGACGATTGCAAATGCTCTCCTAAATCTGGATGTCCCAGTCAGACTTATAAATAAGCTACTCAGGAACCGGGTATTGTATTCGTCAGTGGGTAGCTCAATAAACAAACAAGTGATGAATATGGGTGCTCCTCAGGGTGGTGCAATACCTCAATTGCTTTGGAGTCTTTTAAGGAAGCTTCAACAAACTTGATGTATAGTGATATGCAGATGACATCGCTATAGCTATATCAGGGCAATTTATCTCGAATCTATCGGAGAAATTATTGTCACTCTTTACATATTCTCTCGCAATGGTGTCAATAGTATAACCTAAGCACCAACCCTGACAAAAAGAAACTATTATGCTTTATGAGGAAATATAGGATTCCACCCCCTGACCTAGCCATGCTGAACGGAACACCTATAAATCTTTCAGATAAATTTAAATATCTGGGACGAATTCTGAGTTCCAAGCTTATTTAGAAGGAAAATATTGCTAAAAAAACGCGGAAAGCATTGTGTGCTCTAAACTGCTATTAAAGAGGGCCATTGGAGAGAATTGTGGGTTTTGACCTGCAATCGCCTCTTGGACTTACACTACCATAGTGGAACTAAATCTGTTATATCGAGCAGTTCTTTAGTGGCCAGCCATACGTAAGGCTTTAAATCAGTAAATAATAGGGAAAATGCGTAGATTAGTAGCCTTTTCTCCAAAAACTCAAGGTCTCGAAAAAAAATAATTAAAAATATCTTGAAAAGACCGCACGAATTAAAACCGTACAAAATACCACAAAAATATCAAGCGGAAGGTGGGGTCGATAATTGCTTGAAAATTGTATCAAATGTCGAAAATTTCATAAATTTGTATTTAAATAGCAGGAAATATTTAATGAAAAATTGCATGGAATAAGGCATGAAAAAATTACATAGAAAAAGCACAAGACAAATTTTGTGAAAAAATATGTTTAAAATCACATGAAAAATTGCCTCCAAAGCCGCATGAAAGATAACAGTAAAAATATACATACATATATGAAACTGCATGATGTATGGTATTAAAAATCCCTCGTGAAACCCTCCAAAAATCAGATGACGAATTACATGGAAAATTGCATGAAATATCACATGAAAGAGAATAAAATAAATATATATAAATAAAATAAAATTTCTGGTGAAAAATCACATCTAGAGCAACCCAAAAATAGCATAAAGAATCACATTGAAAAATGCACAGAATATCATATGAAAAATCATATAGAATACTGCATTTCTAATCAGATCAGAAGTCAAACAATAATCGTCTGGAAAATCGCACAGAATATTTGTCCGAAAATTCGCATCGAAAACTGCATGAAAAATCACATGAAAATTTGCATGCTACTTCAGGCTGAAAATGGCAATAGAAAATTACATGTAAAATGGCATAGAAAATTACATGTAAAATCAGATCGAATATCGTGAGAAAAATGGCAAGGAGTTTCGCATGAAAATTACTTGAAAAACAGCAGGGTGAGTTGTTCGAAAATTTACGTGATTGGTTGGTTGAAAAATTGGATGGAAAATTTTCCAAATCGAACTAAAAATTGTGCGGGAAATAACTGTAAAACCGTATCGAAAATTGGCCTATGATTGAATGCAAACACGCAAATGAAAATGTCGTGAAAACATGATTTGAAGATGAAAGAAACATCGCTGGAGAATCACATGCAAATTCATCCAAATAATCTCAGCAAAAATCACATGAAGAAATGCCGGAAAAAATTTAATGGAAAATTGCAGTATGAATATTTTTGACATTGAAATAAAGCTTCATGCACCTTTGAGGTGAGATAATTCTATCTCTTTTAGCCATATTTAGTTTTCATAAATTTACTGGCAAAGCTAAGGTTATACAGTATCTTGTGTTTTACGAGCAATGTCTCCATGCAGGTCAGCTTATGCATTTTTTTGCGTATAAACAAAGATTTTGAATTAATGTTGTATAATTTTGACGTTTTGACTGAATATTTGAAACAATATTTGCATTTAACGCACAGTTTTGGATTTGCATAGTGGAAATTTCAGTTTAACTTTACTTAAGCTAAGGCAAAGTTAAGTTTCAAAGACTAGTTCTTCATGATATTTATATCCTTCCAATTCTTCTCATTGCTTTTCTTACGCTGAGTAAAGAAATATTTCGCTGTATAAAATTAAATGCTCGTATAATTAGGATGGTGAACAGAGCTCAGCGTTTGGCAGGTGCTCTAATCATGACTCCTTCGTCTGCTTTGAACGTTGTGCTTCATCTCCCTCCGTTTGACCTCTTTATTAGAGGCATTTCGGCTAAAGCTTCTGTCTGGCTTAGAGAATCGAGGCACTATGAGTCAAGATCCTTCGGTCACAGCAGTATTGAGTGGATAGTAGAAAGCATTGACTACATGGTCCCTACTCTTTGCTTCGAGCGCAGATATCACAGACCGTAGGAGATGGGCAGGAATTGAACCAATAAATGGGTAAAGCTGCCTTAAGTATCTATACTGATGGTTCCATAAACAGCTACAAGAGTAGGCACTACAGTGATAAATAAGCAGCTTTGAAGCTAATTAATTAGACGAAGGTCTGTGAAACACGTTAAGACAGAGCTAATGTATGCCTAAGCTTCTAAACGTTAGGGGATGAATATCTTCACAGACAGTCAAGTGGCGGTAAATGCACTGATGTCTCACACATACAAATCGAAGTGCGTGGCCAGCAATAATACTGTCCACTATCTCACAGCAGCACATGCCATTAAAATGGGACTCCTAATCAGTGACACCTGTAGGAAGTGTCAAGAGCCGGTTGTCTCAGAAACAATCCTAACCATAATTCACTTATTACACTAAACTTTATCAGGCAAATCTCCTACAATTCAACACGAGATATTATTTATTAATTCGGAGTTTTTCAGCTGACCATAAACAATTCGTGGCATAGAATGAATTGCATATACTTTCTGAGATAAGATGACAGCAGCTCCCAGAAATATGAAATTTGAAGAACTCGTATTGAACTTTTTTAATGAAAAGTATGATTGCCTTAAAACTGATTGGGTTAAATATAAAACCAGTCTGAATCAAAAATTTTACATCACAATCATAAAACTGTATAACCACTGCATTATGTAAATATCCAGATTTATCTTGTACCCAGTAAAATTGGAAATATTTCTCCGAGTCAATTAGTGTGATCAGAAAAACTCAACAATATCCACTCAGATTTTGATCAATAATTATCTGAACTAATGACTTTATTAGTCGGTGAAACGATGAGAACTGTTCCATTATGTCTCGGAGCTGAGGAGAAACATTGATGTGGCTTGGTGATGTCACTAATCAAAATCTTTACGAGGTAAATCGTTAATAAGTATCGTATAATTTGTACCAAACAATACTTAATCTGATCTTGTTAAAAATGTCATAAAATATATGATCTGTTTTATCATGGTGGATAATCTTTTATGAAACTTTTTTCTACTAATTGGTGTCATAGAAATAGATTTTTACATGAGTTAGTGTCAAATATGCTCGGGGCAATCTCGATATGCCTCTGGAAACGTTATTTCTTTCAAACCTGAGTGTACTTTCGACAGATGCTTTGACTTTCATGAAGCAACTTGGTTAGGGCTATTTTGAAAGAAGAAATACATTGTGAACATTTCCTATTAATTTATTTTGTGACATGTGACTTTATTTACAGTTTAAAGTGATTTTCTGACAACAATTTTTACATCATTTTTCAAACAAAATATTTACAAGACTCGATGCCAAGCCTCTTTGTTGACTACATTCTAACGTCTGGCAATGATTATAACCATAACAAAGTTGACATCATATTGTGGGCTGTTACAATCATGTAATTTGATACGAGAGTTGAGAAATATTCGTTTGTAACGGCCTGCTCGCTCATTTAAAATGACCGTATACATGCTGAAATTCAATTAGATCGTTTACTTTGTTTACAAATTGCTACATGATGCCGAACAGAACGCCTAACAGCCTAAGACGCGTCCGTTAATTCACTTTTTGCAGAAAATTTATGAAATAAACGTCTGATTTCAACGCAAACAAAATGACCCAAACACAAATGTTGTTCGAGAGTGACTTTGAAAAATTGCAACATTTATGAAATACGAAACGTATGAAACATTCTGTCCGATTTTAGTGGGTAGTAACGGTCAGATTTGCAGATTAAGTGCGGCGACAAATGGCACCGAAATCTTTTTGCACAAATGCAGACAGCAAACAAGTTATTACACTTTTGTCGACTAACTAAAATTATTTAATGGAATATATCAGGCTTTCTATTCAATATCTGGGTTCAAGTTGATGATAAGAAACTAGATTAAAATTGAAATGAAAATCAGAATATTTTCTGATTTGATAAATGCAAAATTTTTCGATCTTGCTTTTATAATTTATTTGACTGCGATACATACGGGTAGGTAGCAAAAAAATGTTTCAAATAAATACGATGCCGGCTTACTGTTAGCAATCTAAATATTCATCTAAAACCGAAGTGAATATCAAAGTAGTTTTATAGAATGCTCAAATATCGCAATTTATCATGAAGTATTTGATGCCTATAGCGACATTTTAATGGAAAGTACTTTATATAGTAAGTACCAGGTCTTGTTACAGGTTGATCGTTTAAGAAAGTATAATGAGTGTATATATTTACTTCTTTGTTATTATTGCAAAATTGATTTGCTTGGAATTTTTAAATTTAAACTGTCCTTTTTGTAATGTCCATATAAAACATTTAGATCGCCCTTAATAAACAGCTTACATAAGTTTAAAAACACATGTGAAAGATCACTCGCACTCACTGCTTATTATGAATACCAAGAGCTTCGCTTTGTTAATAATGAATATTTGGATCGATTAATGTATCTCACTCCATTCCCATTGAAGTAGCGTAGAAGTAACCACAAATCAACCTAAACGATCTAGTATTCTTTCTTATGCTTGCTTATCGTCCTCTGGAGATAAAACATTTAGATCGAATAGACTGCTCCAATGATCTTCAAATATGTGGCCGAAGCAAATTTCTTCCTTACTAAGCCCTTATTAGAATGTTTCTGCTTCCACAGATGCTACTTCCATTAGTCCTCGAATGGAAGTGATGGTACAAATGCTCTAAGTATTTATATCTCGTTTCTGTTACTATAACTTTGGTGATAAAAAAAAATATCATCCTTATTCATTCTCATCAACACAGTGCTACTAATCTGCAGAAAAAAAACTTCTGCACGCCTGCAGTATTGGTCAAGGAATTTAATTTCGCTTTATATTTTGCGCGTTATTTTAGTTTCAATTTTAATAGGCTAAGCATTACGCTTTTTAGAAAGCTAGGTGTTTAAAATTGCTTTCTACAGATTATGTTCTCTCTTATCTAATTAAATATTTTGCCGTATTCTTACCTATCGTTGTGAAGGAAGCCCTGACATTCTTTAGTTCACCATCGATGTCCTAGAGATATAAAAATTTAACTCATTTTTCAGCTTTCAAAGGCTAATCACAGGCTTTGATTAGGTCGAAGATTCTATCATATCCAATGATCTTTAGCATTTCTGGTCTTATATTAATTCCTTCAATACTTCATATGGATTTTTTTTTATAGATATCTGTTAGACTCTCTCTCCATTATTCTCTATTTTCACTTCCAGCTACAATCAACTTACGCCGTCAATTAGTTTTGATACCTATTTCTATTAATCCTTTCGAAGTTAAATTATTGACATGCTCTCTAGATGGCATTATAAACCTTTTTGTAAAACCACTCTCACCATTTGTGACTGTTTCTTGAGAACTAATTTTAATCTTAAATAGTATTTCAACCAGGATTCCCATCCAAAAAGTAGACGGTACATCTTGCATTTCTAACTATCGCTCCATACCTCTAATGCCTTGCTTAACCAAGCTCTTCACAGGAGTTATTAAAAATAGAGTGAATTTTTGAGTTTAGCCTTTGCTAGCTAGTGATCAGTAAAGATCCATTAAAAGTTTGTCGATGAATTCTAAATTTTTTTGTTTACAAATGCTGTTTTTTCAGAATCGTTTAGCAAAAGCAAGTCGATGTCTTGTATACAGACTATGCCAAACCTTTCGATCCAGTGAATCATGAAATTCTTCTATCAAAGCTGGTTGAGTTCAGTCTGTCCGCCTTTTTTTCTTGACTCTCTTTCTATATTTGTGATCTCTCTTATCTTCTACACCATTTTTTTTTTACCATTTGCAAGCATCTAGGTTTGATCGTTCATTGCTCTTTCTGTTTAGTAAAAATTTTTGATCCATCTGTGTCACACCCCGCTTCTAATATGGTGATGACTTCAAATTTTTCTGGGTGATCATACCCGCTAGTAATTATTTCTTGCTGCAAAATGACTGAAGTGTTTTCTTTACCTGTATCCTGCAAATTCTCTTACTCTCAATGTTGAGAAGTGTCATCGAATCACCTTCCACATCAGCCACTTTTCTTACATATATATGTATATATATATATATATATATATATATATATATATATATATATATATATATATATATATATATATATATATATATATATATATATATATGTATATATATATATATATATATATATATATATATATATATATATATATATATATATATATATATATATATATATATATGTATATATATATATATATATATATATGTATATATATATACATATATATACATACATATATCATTCTCGGTTCTATTTTCAATGCTTCAAGGACCTTGGTGTAGTCTTTGGCCCTAAGCTGCTGTTCAGTCAGTATATATTGCATATCACTGACAAAGCCTCTTATTTTTCCGGGTTTATCATAAGATCCTCGAGCTTGTTTTTTAACCTACTGACATATGCTATCACTTTCGCCCGTAGTCTCTTGGAGAATCGCTGTCAAATTTAGCCTGGTCACTATCGACACTTGATTAATATAATTAAATCTGTGCTAACTCGATTCACCTGGTTGTCATTCTCAGTTTAGTCTCCCTTATTGTGATCACAGTGTCCGTCTCAGCGCCCTGTAAATCCCTGATCTGGAGTCACTAAGAGTGATCTTTAACGAACGTCTCTTGTTTGAACTTTATAATGGCTTACATTTCTGTTAAGCTGCGTATACATAAGGCCAAGGCCAACGAAAAACGCATTCATTGGCCTGTGTACAACACCATCGACCAACATTTGGTTAAACTATCATTGGCCGTTCGTTGGCTGAATGTGTATGTACCTTAACATTATCGGGCCGCTCGTATATTTCATGTTTCTTTTCGCCTTTTTTGCGTTTACCTCGTCAGTACAATAAACTCAACCTTGGTTCTCTTTCCCGAACGGTATCTTTATTTAAAAATTCATTTGAGAAATAACGTCCTCCCACTTAGATCGAATATTTCTTAATTAATTTAATTTCTTCTAATTAATTTAAAAAGGTGATTTTTTCAAGTTTTATTGCTTCTCCTTTAATATTTTTTTTAATCTATGATGCGATTTTTTTTCTAATGGTTTAGACAATAAATAGAAAAATAAATAAATTGGTCAAATGGTTGTCGAAAAGCTCTCTCATCATTTCACTCAAAGTCCATTTAAAGACTGTGTGTGAAACAGACCATTAAATATTACAAAATAAATAGACCAATAAATTTAATAAATAGCTTCATTATCCAAAGGTGAATAAAGTGTGTTCACATGGTGAATAAAGTGAGAGCTACATATATATGTATCGCACTGCAAAAATCAACAAAAAGGGCGCAGTCTTATGTAACGCAGTGCAGCATTTATGGCCACATACGTTATGTACACTGTAACCTGAACTTTAAAATACAGCTGTTAGCTTCATAATATCACAATCGATATGTGGTATACATACACAACACTGCAACATAGTAGAGCAGTTGAATGGGTTATGGGCATAGTACCCTGGGCTATAAAACATAGCTACAAGGACCATATTCTTGCTTATTATGGACTTTGCTGCTATGCATATAGTCTTAATTCTTATGTATTGTTGTCTTAATTACTATGAATATACATAAAAGTAGGTACATATCATAAAAGTAGGCTAAATAAATAAGCTCTTGTAGATTAGTGGATACAGCTTCGGCTCTTATAGTATAGGCTGATGGGTTTGAATGCAGATTAGAGCAGGACTTGTTTGTAATAATCTAAAAATCAAGAAACAAAATTTCAATAATTATAATAGGAATTTACAGCATCTATAATTCTTGATCCCAAAACTGTCTAAAATGAAAACAGCTCCGCTTTTGCGTTTCATCAAGGGTATAATACATGATGTTTTTCAATATAGCCCCCAAGGTCTGATCATTGTGAAGACCTCTGCTTCATCAAATATCCTGTGCAGATCATCAGTGGCATACACAGGCGGAAGCAAAGGAGGCGGTTGCGTTTATATATTATTTCTATTGACTAAGGGCTCTTGATTTTTTTTGTGCACCTTACTATACCTTTTCTGTGCCTCCACAGTACTTCACAGAAAATCAAAGAATGAGTGGGCTGACTTTGGGTGTCTGCCAAATCTATTTCAAAGTCCTGTGCAATCCTTGGCATCTCCAAAGTTCATCCAATTATTTTGATCAAAAAACCGTCTGCTGTTTCAGCGTTTTTATAGGAGATAATGAATAAAATACGTGTATATTTTATCACCAGAAAATCGACCAGTGTCGATTGCCTTGAGTTTCTAGACTTTGAAGAATTTTCTAGTAGAATTTTTGGTCTTTCCTACCTTTACTAGGGAGCCAAGAATGATACGAGTCTTCCTCTGTTAGGATCGACAAACACCTCAACTCCTATTTAAACGATCAAGTACTTGATTGTCCACTATAATGGCAGGTGTCATATGCAGATGGCAAGTAACTCAGAGCTGCATGACAGCCAAAATAATATGGGGGTTATATAATCTTGCAGCGACTAAGTACCTGCTCAAATTAACATGGACTGACTGCAAAAGACTCGTCGGTGTCATTACTGGCCACTATCTTGTCGCAGCTCATGCTTTGAAAACGGGACTCCTAACCAGGGACACCTGAACGATTTTTCCAGAGTCGGGAGTTTTAGAAATAATCCAGCATCTCCTGTGTCACTGCCCGGCATTGGGGAAAACCAACTGCGCTGCGTCAGTGCGGCCTGGCTGGTGCATCTCTCGCACTTGGCGGAGCAGAGGCTGAAGGACATGTGTCTGTTCGTGAAAATGTCCGGAATCTTCGTTGGCCGCTCGGACAGAACTTTCTTTCTCCTGTTCCACGTATTTGGTATCACTCTGGACCAAATAGGGCTATGTAAGGCCCTGTGCTAGTCAATATAACCTAACCATATTTACAATAATCACAATCCCGAAGTATTCTATTGTGAGTTATTTGCTTTTACTATGCTTCTTCTTATCAGGACTATATTAAATTGTGTTGAGGACTATAAAACATGGCGTCGGAGCCTATGATACATTTCTTTGCAAGCCATATTACATAGCGTCTCTTCCAGTGAATTTTATCACTTCGGTTTATTAAAATCTTGAAAGTAACTATAGATATGGTGTTAGAAGTTAAATTACGGTAATCTGGCGTTATTCTTTTTCTCAGTGATCCGCAAAATTCTGCAGCAGTGAAGATACTTTTGGCTACAGGATTGCTGGAAAGTGGTTTCCAGTTTGGCTAACTGCTTAGTACTTAGTACCACAGTTTCCTGAAGAAGTGAAGTATTGCAGTTTAGGTACGAGTCATCCAGCTGCCAATCTTCCTCGAAATTACGGATACACTTTGTTGCACAGTAGTCCTTGCGAGCAACAGCTTCGGTCTCACATCAAGATTTTGCCAAGTTAGTCGTATTGCAGTAACACGCTTTTACGTCTCAAAAATTCATGAAATTAAAACTTAGACTCATTATGCCTTATCAATTAAAATCCATCGTCCTAAGTTGAAATTGTGTCTTTAATGCCTCGTGATCATATAGATACCTGGACTGCCAAAAAGCGTTAGCTTTCTTATGGCGTCAGCAGACACTTTCTTGATGTCTTTGAAACCCTAGATAGTTGCGAAACACCTTCCACTATTTCGGAAGTGATGTTCTTCCGCGACTTACGAAAATTGCTCACACTCAAAATGCTAACCTTTTCTTGTATGGTCGAATTTATACGGGCACTTTTTTGAAGTATGTTTCTAAGGTGTCTCACGACATTATGTTTTCCATCGTCAGGCAATTTAATGGTGGTATTGAATTATCCATAGTTTCCAAATAATTGTATAATACAGTAACTGATTCGACGTCAACAGCTCAGATTTTAACTTTTTGACGTGACATACAGTCATTTTGTGGATATGGTAGTCCTTTACGATGCAGCCTCTCTCTTTCTGGTTTACTGTCTCGTTGTTAGTTTTAAATCTTATTTGAAAAATTGACTGCTTTCTTTGACAACAAAGTACATAAATCGGGGCAATCCCAGAAACAGTCAAACTGGCTCGAAGAATATAGGTAAATATCACTTCAATTGTCCTTATATTGGCATTTGTGTCAGCCTTGATATTACTGAAGAACATTATACGGGCTATCTATTTCACGCTTGAAAAAGTAAACATAAAAACCACACACAAAATATTAGGAAAGTGATGAAATTTTTAGTTTATTGTAAAGATTGATCCTTGCCATTATACGTAAAATACACTTACGATCATTCAAATGTGTTCTACGTGATTTCTTACAAGACCCAATCCTTTTGAGATAACTTTCAATGACTTTCCGGCACATTTTGGGCAAAATTTCGGCCATGACTTCACGAATATTGGCTTTCAGTTCGTCCAGAGTTTGAAGATTGATCGCATAAACACAATTTTTCACGTACACCCACAAAAAAAAAAAATACAGAAGCGTTAAATCGCAGGATCTTCGAGGCCAATTCACATCAGCCAATCGCGAAATTCGACGTCCTGGAAATTTCTCTTGCAAAAGAGCTCGATTTGCCTGTGTAACGTGAATTGTGCCTTATCTTGCTGAAACAACATATCTTCAAGATCATAATCTTCGATTTTCGTCCAAAAATATTCGGTTGACATGCGGCCATAGCGCCCGGCATTGACGGTGGTTCTAAAAAAAATACGGCCCAATCACGACACCAGACCATAATGCGCACTACACAGTAGCTTTTTCCGATTGAAATGGCTTCTCTACGATCACTAGTAGATTTTTTGAGCCCCTTATTCTAGAGTTCTGCTTGTTAACGTACCCACAAAGCGAGAAATGGGTCTCATCACGGAAGAATTTTTTTCCCAAAAATCAGCATCAACAGCTTGTTGTTCCATCACCCAATTCACCACTGTTACACGATCCATGTTCTAAAATGGCAAACCTTCAGGTAAATAAATGAGAGCGTGATTGACGTGTATCTTTGACAGATGTCGATATGCAGGGTTTTACTTTTTCAAGCACGAAATGGATAAATGGATAGCACTGAATGTATTTGTAAAATTCATTTAATACAGTTAAAAGAGCTAATTTGCTTCGGCCATCTGATTTTTTTAGGACATTTTGATTATAGTATATGTGCATAACTTAAAAACATATAAAAAGTACATAAAATCTACTGCACTTTCAATACACTCAACGAAAAGGAACATCGGCCTATGTCCTGTGTGTGAATAATGACATACAGATACTCTAAAGCCATAAAAATCCTTTTCGCTTTCGAAGTTCAAACACTAACTACATCATGCACTCTATCAATTCGAACAGGACGACAAAACATTAATAAGAAACTCTCAGAAACTCATTAAATTTAGTGCTTGTTATTTGAATGCGTAAATGTTTTCTAGTCATTTATCAAGTCGTTCGCTGCTAAGATATAAAATACAAAACACTGCAACAACAACGAAAAAAAAAACTTATCTATAAAATGGTAAACTTTCTTGTTCGCAGTTTTGTAGCGTATGCGATGAACATCAAGCGGAGCTATAAATATTCGTTGCGGACCATCATTGGGAGAATTCATTGCTTCTTTCATCTAAGATTTCTTCAAAGTTGTAGTCATAGTCATCGGACCGGGCCGTAACATCATCAGCTACAACGAACACCCACATCACAAAGGTAAACACTCATCATTCCGACAAGAAGTTGTCCTTTGCGAAAAGTGTTCTTGACAGAGCCTGATGCACACTGGGCGCTCTTTATGGTTTTTTTTTCGCTCTGAACGTACTATAGACATATTTGATGAACGTTCTCCTGAATAACACTCAAAGCTAGGTAAATGTGTTTCAGTGACACCACTTTGGATGCAGCATGTATATGTTCAATGTTATACAGAAGAGAGAATGTCTCAGTATATCATTAGGTTATAAATGCAATTGTATCGAGAAACTGGATAGCGCTTTAAGTATCTAATCAAAATAAAGAGTATATTTTTTATAGAATGCTATTGCTGCACAGTTTGCAGTGTGCCATAGTTATTCTAGACTAACCTAGAGTAAATAGTGTATATTTATCCAAGTGCGTTAAAAATTATTTAAAGCTTTTGTTTTCCGCTGATCCCTGAAATTAAAAGTGATGTATTTTAAGCGAAACGAAACTTAATATTTTACCTTTTATTTTCATCCCATTCATTGAATGTGATGACGATTCGTTGGTAATAAAACTGTGAATACAACCGTGACTAGATTGACGTTTACTGCGCACGAATTTCGCAAATCTGTAAATGTTGATGCGGTCGCCATTTTAACGGCCACTTAAAAGCTGATCGAAGACCTTTTAAGGTGGTATATGGCAGCACTGCCCGCAAGCAATATAGCAGCGATGTTTCCGTGCATGAAAAACTCCTATAAAAATAGTTGTGGGCGTGAGAATTGCTTGATTACACTTTAGATGCAAACGATGCATTCGTTCTGAGTAGCTAGTCGAGATGTGCAATTGGCAGTATTTTCCTGTACAATCTTTAAGAGTCGGTAGTTAACGTAGCTAGATAGATTAGTGCTGATTTGTGAAATGGCTCAGGTGATCTTATCGAAAGTGATTTTACAACCTTTTGAGGTGTAAATTTGAGTTACCTTATTTGGAGCGTAGGTGGATGATGATATTTTGCAAAATGATATCTTTTACACTACCACAAAAAAAAATTAGTGGATTTTTTATATCTATTTTAAATTAATAAAATAGTCGATTGCCATTTCGTCTGCTCATCTTTCCATATGTTTTCTTTGTGTTTCCTCCCAATGTGTTTGCTTTGCGAACGCTCTTACTCATCCAAACGAGCCATTTAGGGTAGTACAAAGAGTACCTTACAAAGTAATATGTAAAAAAAACTCTTTGAGGGCCACAAAACCAAGTAACTCTCTTCATCACAACCCAACCACTCAAATCACTAAGGTTCTTCCAATCACAGCCTATCAGATGAAAATTTCAAAACTCATCACGGAGCTGCTTGCTCACAGAATCTGGGTGGTTAGTAAAAATATTTCAAGTATTATGTTACTCTCATCCCATGCATCTCCTTTGGATACTCATTCTGAAATGAAGGGCAATACCATGTTCCAAATATCAAGATAATGTTGGCTAGGCTGAAAAATATATTATAAGAACAAGCTCGTTAAGGACGACAGCAGTTTAAGCTACCGGTGAAGTTATATATGAAACGCACAGGCAGTAGAAGTTGCTGTTCCTCCTAGCTCTGGTGCTCAACAAGCTTCAAATTATCTGTGGTCATCTCCAGTCAATGTCAACCGTGGGCTGATATATGACTTTATGAGCCAAGTACTGACGACGGAGACTTCATTCAAAATTTCATAGGACAAGCTTCAGATGATACGCCATAATCTTTAATAATCAAAATTATGGCTCTGCAAGTTTGGTTAGGAGTTATCTTGATAAAGAGCCAGTTCATTATGGAACTGTGACCAAAAGAACAAAACTTAGGCTATCTTTGTTGCATCTCTATGCGTTCGATGTGGTTTCTCAAGGCCAAGTCGCATCCTTTAAGTTTATTTGATCAATGTGAAAATTCTGAGATGACTAGACTCACTGACCAGATCAAATAGTTAATCAACGTTAGACTTCTTTCTCCAACCATTGACACTCTACACTGTGGACCCCATGCTGGTATCTCTGGTCACTTTACTGTAAAGCTTCAACTACCGTTTTCCTCCTTTTTCCGCTTCATGAAAAGACCGTCGAAAACAACCAGATTTTTTCAAAAACTTCTACTGGCCCAAATTTGAGCAGAACATTGACGTTGCGGTAAGAAGTTTTGACATTTGTATGGTGAAAAACTTCGTGAACTGTTATATTGATGTCGCTAAAGCCCATTTTCTAACGGGTGTCGTAAAACTTTCATAAGGTAACCTGTGTACGATGCAAGGATACATGAAATTCTTACTTATGAGGAACAGCACAGCCAAGAACCAGTACCGCCCAGAAAGTAGTAGTGCTCCGCCCACACTTCCTCCAATCTGTGCAATCTGTGAAGCTATGTCCTAAAGTAGCCGTAACCGGAAAGAAACTTCACGGTGCTCACGACAAAACCAAGGCTTTATGGCTTGGTTTAGCCTAGTCGTCCATACATCCGTTCTGCTTGTAGCCCAGACTATAGAATCCATCAATGAGTTTATAACCGAAATAATTGCCCCAAATACACGTTTGACAAAAATCATATACTTTTGCCTGGAATTCCAAAGTACATGAAAGTAAAACACATTGTCTGTTTCGGCTTTTCCATAGATATGGGAAGATCAGTCACCATACTAGTCAAAATCATCGCTGAAATCGTTGCCAAATTTCTCAACGAGCTTGTTGCTTAATGGCTGACTAATATCCGACAAGGCTCCGCATTTTAAATGCAATTAATCTGTGTTTTGGCAAATAATAGCCAGAAGATGCTGGTGATGATTGGCAATGTATCTGTGCGCAACTCTGACCGTTAAGCTGAGATACTAATATTAACATTGCAATCTCAGTTGAGTGCTGTTCTGCTTGATTTTGCAGTCACTAAAGGATTAAGTCAATCGCTTCCTCAATAGATACCGCAAGCCACTGGAAACATTTTCATACGTTATCTTGCAATATCCTGCAAAGAACTTTGCGGTTAGTCCGCAAAACGCAGATGACCACTTTTAATTCTTTTTATTGTTTTTGTCATCCATAAGACAAAAATTACTCTCCAATTTCTCTGCTTTCTGATTTGAGGAAAAGAGTTTGATCGAAAACGATAAAAAAACCATACTTAGATTGCGCAGATGGATCCTGATTATCAATTTGGCTGTAAGCAAAGGATGTCGCATGTCATCTTGCACTTGCATGATTATATTGTGTCACTCTTGAATAGGGAAAACATTCAACAGTAGTGTGTACTTCAGGTATCGAGAGAGTTTTTGGTTCCGTATGGTCTGAAGTTTTTCATTCAAGTTCTTTTCAAATATGGATTCTTGGAAGAGCTAATAAGATTCGCAGCAATTTTTTTCAAAATAAAAGCTAATACTATAAAGCGTCAATGGGATCGATTCTTTCAAAGAATTTGTTATATCAAGAATTCTACAAGGATCTGTCACTAGACCGATTTTGTGCTCTATACTGCTCTTCCCATGTCTGTGAGCCAACCTTTAGTCCGAGTTCTCGAATTGACCAATAGTACATTTTTATTTCAAGACCCGCTCAAATATGTGAGTAGCTTGGAATACTACACTCAGAAAAATTTCACTTTAAATCACTTTTTTAGAATCACTTTAAATCAAAAGTTGAAATCACATTGAAATAAAAAGCGAATCTTATATGAATTCCACTTTATTGTAAACATTTTCTTTTCAAATCAAAATTTTTCATCATTGAATTAAAAAGAAAACGTATATGGCGCCAAATCATATTTGAACATTTTTGATTCAAAAATTTTCAAATATGATTTGGCTTCATGTACGTTTCTTTTTAATACAATGATGAAAAATTTTGATTTGAAAAGAAAAATTTTATTATAAAGTGGAATTCATGTAAGATTCGCTTTTTATTTCAAAGTGATTTCAACTTTTGATTTAAATTTGATTCTATTAAATGACATTTTTCTGAGTGCACTTGGCCGAACTAAGTCTTTACTTTCAAGAATAGGGCATCAAGCCGAATAGCAAACACAGCTTTTTTATAACACAGGTTTTGTACTTTTAACCTTCCAGTTATCGAAAGTCGGAAACTATTGCCAACAAGACAAAAAATTACTGTTTTGCTCGAAAGTTGCAAGATTACTGCAGAGTTCAACGCTCAAGTACTTTGGTGAGGATTTCCATGAATTTTTGAGGTTTGATCCGTATGTTCGGCTGACAAATCGATCAGACATCTGGTCGCTAAAAAGATGGTTTCATCCAACCTAATCTGACTTACGCATCCTCACCCTGGACTTCCTGTTCCAAAACTTTCATCGATAAAGTAGGGACATTCGGGAGGAGAAACCAGTGCCTCTACAAAAGCAGGTTGTACAAACTAAGAGGTGCCCGAAGAAGCTTCTGCTATATCCGGAGTCGAGACTGAAACCACTTGGAGACCGGGTTATTGAAGTAACACAAGTTTCTACAAACAGATAGATGAGGTGATTCAGTCTCTTTGGAGCACAGGTTGCTCCATTGGGCCATAGTTGTACCCAGCAAGGATTGCGTGTCAACGGCAGCTTCTGGATGCGCTATTTAAATGTGTAGGTCTTTCAGCGAACAAGAAAGACTACATTGAAGACATATGAGACTAGGCAAAGTTATTTGTAATAAGTCAAATCTAATTCGTAGCGTAAGGCCAATTTTATGTGACTATGGTCAAGATGATTCCAGCCGCTGTACAAGCCGCGTAAGACCATTAGAATAAAAAAAGAACTTTTAAAGAAAAAAGTAAAAAAATTAGGTATAAACCAGATGACCAAAATAGTATAGGCGCTATTTTAAGTTTTTATTGTTAATTAAGCTACAAGTTACGTTGAAAATGTGCAGTTTAACCGTAGTAAATAACATCAGTTGCCTGACTGTGGTTGATGAATCTATATTCTATTTTGATTGTCAGAATTTTGAATCAGCTTCCGCTGAAAATGGGGTAGCATCTGTGATGCAATTGACTTGGCGAAAACAAAGTACTTGTAGCTTATAGTTTGCTATTCAATGGGATGCATTTGGTAGAAACGAGCTCACACACGGAAAGCTGCATCCGATTTCTAGCAGAAAAAGAAGCTCTCCAAAAGAACTTTCAAAGCACTTAAATCAAAGCATGAATCGCTTAATTTTTGTTTCGGCTCCATACAAAACTTTTACGTTACATGTCCTCTAGCTTCGTTTTAATTGCTTTTAATGCACTTTGTCCAAATCTGATAGGAAGCACCTTATTACTTAAGACAACACAACAGTGCTGCCCAGGTAAGAAAAATTACAATTGAGTTTTTCAAATAGCTCAAGTCCATTCGATTTGTATAAAAAAAGACTGTAACAGTTCCGTTTTTTTGTACTTGAGATAAGATCAGGCAAAAAAAATATCAACACAGACCAGTTAGATTGCTGCATTTACCCAGTAGGACCACAAACATCGATGACTTTTACCATGCACTCTTTCATTAATGCCTATAAATTCCAAAATAATGGATTACAATGTAATGTGTAAGTAATGCAAAAAAGAATCATTGTGGTACAGAAATCCATGTGGGTTTATCTACTAACTACTTTACTGCATTACAAAGTAATGCACAATGAAGGGTAGAGTAATGCAAAACGGAGCGAGTATCGTTACTTATAATGACATTCTAATGTTAAATTCATCAGTGCGGTCATGCGAAAAAGATCCGACGATGATTACTGGGAATAATTACTGCATTACTGGTCCTACTGGGTACTTAAGTTGCTGATTTCATACAGTTTTTTTGTTACAAGCTAATAGTATTTAAACATTACCAAGACGTGCGACGTTAATTTAGCAAGTATTTGTCAAATGTTGTAATGCAAATTATTTAAAACTTATGTTTAAAATTTATCAATCAGTCTGTAAATTGTCATTGGTTCGTGCAACTGCTACATGTAGTATAGTCACAACCAAGCAATTCAAACAATTTCCCTCAATTTCCCACTTTATTTCTTATATTTCGAATTTCCTTTCTCCCAAGCGATTCTAATTCTTCGCTGTGGATCATTATATTAAAATTCATCTACCTCTTAAACTACTGGTCATTTCATTCTAAAAATTTTAGATAAAATTAGTTAAGTTTTAGTTTGTGTTATTATAAAAATAAAAAAAATTATCTGGTCCAAATCATTCAAATAACGAGTTGACATTATTATTTCCGGATTTCCACCGGAAAACAAAAGGATTTTTTCAAATCTAATTTTAAAATTAATAAGAACAGGTTTTCTACAGTAAACAGTATGTATGTTTTTATTAATTTTTTTTGAATCTCAAAATCGGCTTCCAAAATAATCTTACATCAACTTCGTCAACTCTTCAGCAGCCCATAGCTCGGCAAGTAAACACCACCGAAGAAAAAAATGTGTATCCGCGTTCATATCCTCTATAAGTACCATTACGTACAATATGAACAAAATCCAGAGCCTCGACTTTGTTTCGCAGTCCGCTTCATGTGAAATGCCCATATGTAAAGCAACAAACATTATTTATTCCGTCAGCATGAAGCACTTATCTTAATCGTCACATACTCTTATCAGAACACACATTAAATTTTTGCCACCTTGTAAGTGTAAAAATCTCCTTCGCTCCAATGATTATGTTCCTGTTTATGCAAACACTAAATGCTAGCATTCCAAACGTCCAGTAAATTCCAGTGAATAGCTTTTGGCAAGTTATTTTCACTAGAAACTGTTGCCTGAGGCTCGAAGCATACAAAGTATGTCATCGTAGCAATCACCGAGATCATTCCAATTTAACTATTTTAAATAAATGATGACAGTGTACCACTATTACAAATGAGCATGCAGACAGGCTGCGTTAAATGTATCGGGCAAGCAGCTCATTGGATACCCTGACAACGTCTAGGACTCGAGGAATGTGATATGCAACGCTAGCATATTCAAGCTCCATATTTACTTCAGGGGGATCTCCGAGCAGCAAATAAGAGCCTCAATGGTACTTTTACCATGAGAGCGTAGCAGCTTCAGGCCTTGTTTGTTTTAATATATGATCCATAAAATTTAATATTAAATTAGTTTTCACACTCAGCTCAGACTGAGGTGCATCCTCGGCGTTGTCTTTAATTTTGTATCAAATCGATGCATCGGTCTATCAAACAAGTTTACTTTGAAACTGGTGTAAATAAATCAAAATAATACAAATATAAATTTCATTATTTTAGTTCATATCTTCATTCAACAAAAATCATTAAGCTTGATAATGAAATAATACATTCAAAATAAACTTACATTATAATTTCTGTTAAACTTTTTTCTGAAAAAAATCTAATGATGTCATTGTTTCCATTCTTTTCGTTTTAGATTCATAATCATCGATTTGGTGATCGATCCGAGACGGCCCCATCCTGTATCACTGAACCAGTGCAATGAAGTCAATGACTTTTGATCACTCAACCATAATGTCGGATGCGAATAACAATAGCTCGGGGATCATGGAAAGTGCGGGAAGTATGGTCGGTGGGGCCAATTGTGGTAGCAGCATCAATGGCCCTATCAGTAATATTGGCGCCAGTAGCACTAAGAAAGCAACAAATGAGAAGTATTCCTTGCGCCAGAGGCAAAAAAGACAAACGACGAGTCGAGGAGCAGTAGCCGCGGCCAGTCCAACGGCGAGTTCGCAAGCAGCCCTGAAAGATATTAGTTGCGATCAGCAGCCGGCCATTGTCAAGGAGAAACCTAAGCCCAAAGCAGCGCCATTGAGTAAGTACCGTAGAAAAACGGCAAATGCCCGCGAACGAACAAGAATGCGTGAGATAAATTCTGCATTTGAGAACCTGCGTCGATGCGTTCCGCATTCGTTAGGTGTGAGTGGCCGTAGCAGTCCTAACAGTAACAACGAGAAACTTACGAAGATAACGACCTTGCGGCTCGCTATGAAATACATCCGAACGCTAAGTGAAGCTCTGTCGAATCCTGGCAACGACATTAGTTTCCTTTGCAATAGCAACAGTAATGACTTCTGCAATTACAACAACAATAATATAAACACCGTACCCTGCCCTATGAGCAGCAATTACGATGATATTTTTTCGCAAGTGAGTACGCCAACTATGTCTATGGTATCACCTACAAAAACCCGTCCCCTGGTAGTGAAAAATCAGAGCAGGACACGCCAGAAAGCGAAACAAAAGCCTGAATCTATGAATGTAGACATCAGTTTACCTATGAATTCTCCTCTCGGCGACAACCCTGCGGATTTGGGGCTGCTTTTAGAATCTGACGGCGAGTCATTACACCTGTCCGAGCCCTGTCTTAGTCCTCTTGGTCAGAACATGAAACCGTTTAACTGCAACCCTACGACTGACAGCGCGCTTGAGCTAGGACTTCTTCTTGAGTCGGACAGTGATTCATTGCAGTTCTCTGAACCCTGCCTTAGCCCTCTAGGAGCCTTGGACTCATTTAATCCGTTCGGCGATTTATTGCACACAGAGTTTACGGAACACACATCGCTCGACATGTACTTAACGTGACCAGATGCTCTCACCCATCAACCGTACCACTAAGCTTAATGTTCCGTTGCTGGGCATTTAAGATGCCCACAAAGCCACAATATGTTTATAAGAAATATTTGCATAGAAGCCTGTAGACCATTTCAAAC
This sequence comes from Nemotelus nigrinus, assembly GCA_947369275.1. NCBI lineage: Eukaryota > Metazoa > Arthropoda > Insecta > Diptera > Stratiomyidae > Nemotelus > Nemotelus nigrinus. Next base: position 60,745,708 of record OX376372.1, read on the forward strand.
ACTAAATGTTGAGCAATCGTATGAATCAAAATAATTAAGTTCGAGTCATTGAAAAAAATTAACTGAATACTGAGAAGAACAAAAAGTGTTATAAATCCCATTTAATTCTCAAAGTGTCATAAATTCAACCTAGATAAGAGAAAAGAAAGCCAGTGGCTAACTGTAAAAAGAGTAGGAAAATTATGTTATTTAGCACATTTTCTATTAACATTCTTGCTTATAAAATAAGGATTTGTCCTATGAACTGAAAAGCCAAGCTTGTTTAAGAGTAGTTATTTGTATGTATTTACTGATTGCCAGATTTCACATTCCTCTTTTGTACACTATTGTTTATTAGATGGTAATTTTTCTTTTTTTAAGTTTTCCGTTTGTATTATGAGTTTAAATTAATTTAAGGTTTAATATTTATCACTCTTGTAACAAAAACTAATAAAATTTTCAATATACAAGTTCTGGTTTGATTAAATGGAAAGGTATAAACAAATTTTTAAATTTATAGGTGGTAATGTATTGCGCAGAAAGCTTAAAAAATGAGTATCTGAAAATAGTAGGAGAAACAATCACTAAGTGTCATTAATGTAGCTAATAGACAAACTTAGGTTATTAGAAATTGTCTGCGCAACTTCAAAACTCAGTTCGGAGCCCTCTCCCCAATTTCAGCCCCATATAGCAAAATGGGTCCGCCAAAGTTGTCCTTTAGCCTATTCAGCGAAGCAATGGCTCCCAGAGCCATATCACACGTTTTGCAGGTTTCATCCAAATATATCAGCTTGATATCCAGGGTCAATCCCAGATACCTGACCGACTTGTTGTTCTAGACCTCAACAAAGCCAACTCTCATGGGTATGACGGTCGGTATTCTTCGCTTCATTGGCACTACGATCTCTGTTTTTGAGATCGGCAGCTGGAGGCCGTACTTTGTTATCTTTTGCAACACCCTCGTCATGACTTAGTTAAGTCTGAGTTGGGTGAAATCGGCTTATCTAGCAGTCATTACCGCTTCAAGGTATCCTATCAGAAACACGTCCGTTGGCATTTCCAGGTGTAGGAAAAAACCGTACATGGGTCTCTATAGGTCGGTAATGAAAATCAAACTCTAGGCCATACCTCAGACTATAGGTTCCTTCCTCACTCTCGTACAGCAGTCCCTGAGGTAACCTCACGTCATTGCCAGCAAGTAATCGAAAATGCGGAATCTCTGCACAAGAGCCAAGCATTTTGCACGACCGGCGTTACCAACAAGATGACAAGTCTGGCGCGTTTACATATCTGCTCAACAGTTCGAAAAACCTCTGAGATTGCATCGATTATTGAATACCCTTTCAATGAAATAAATATTTCGTTGACAGTTCGCATTTGGGTTTAAGCACAGATATCATTTTAAAAACTGCTCAAATGTAGCACTTAGCGCATAGACTAACGCTATAAGTTTCATCGAAATCAGTTTTTTTGCCCTTAGGAGAAGTTCCAGTCAAGTGAGAAAATGAAAAGCAATACCGTTAGTACGCAATAGGCAAGAAAACGACCAGCGGCGGATTGTAGTATGCGAGAGCACAAAAGTGCTAAAATCTTTGGACAAAGCATATGGGCTGGACTTGCTGGTATTCCTGTGGGTCACCAATTTTTTATTAGCGAGCAAAACCAAACTCCTGTATTTATGACAGGAAGAAGCTCAGCCAGAATCACGAACACACATTATGCCCTGTCAGGGTATTTTTACTGGAACAAGAGGAGAAAGTTTCGGAAGGTGACGTATTCGCTGACTTTCATCCAGTTTTCTGCACTATATTCTTGGATATCACAAGTGAAGTGTCAATGCGCAAAGACGTGTACAATGTAGGTGATGCAGCAAGGAGCAAGCTACGATCTTTTTACCTGGGCTATGTCTGGCACCAACAAGGAGTTCAGCTAACTAGACGTTATGATGACAATGATTCCTGAAGGACTAATTTGGCTCTGCATCATATGATATATAAAATTCAGCGCTGATTTAGCAAGCTTCATGCCGTCTACCACTAGCTAGAAAAACCGAAATGACCGATATGACCTTAAAAAGCAATGAATCATCGAGCTTCCGTATAGTCTTTTGATGTCACCAGTAGTTTTTGTTGAGAAGAAGGATGACAGTACAGAGTTTTGACTATACTATCGCTAGTTTAATGCTTAGCGAAAGATAACAGCTATCTATCGAAAAAAATAGAGAACATCACGGATACTCTTGTTAGCACGAAGTGTGCTTTCGACTTTCCATTTTTTTTTTGCCACCAAAGGTGGCCACCATTTCTGTTGGAACTACTGCAACTGTTCATGCGTGGTTCATATGAACGTGAGCTAAGCTGGAAGACTTATTTGGTTGATAGGGGACAATATAATCGTGATTCGCAAAATATTCAAGGAACACCTGTTCGGGAGCTAACTTGAAGCTAAGCTCCAAAATACCAGTCTTTTCTGCTGCGAAGTTAAATGTATTCGGCAAGTGGTGTCTGCGAGAGGAGTTAAAACTGATCCAGCACAAACTTAAGCCGTAAAAATTGGTCAGTATCCAAGATTAAATATCAGCTTCAGAGCTTTTTGGGCCTGACGTTTTATTACCGCCACTTTATGAATGATTCGGCTGCAATCGTCAAGAGTTTACATCAGCTTATAAAGAAAGACCATCTAACAGGAGTGAGCAGTATCAAACAGCATTTGAAAAACTTGAAAAAGAGCTAATAGCTGAATAATGATGCAAGTATTATTCGCATCTCTGCAGTATTGTCAGAGCAAGTTCATGCTCATGAGCGGATAGTTGCTTACATAAGTCAGCTAAATTCCAAGCCAGTAAAAAACTACTGTGCCACTCGAACAAAACTGTTGACAGTATTAAAGTTACTATACGGCTCACTATAAAGCTTATAAAGCTTTCAAACTGCAGACTAGTCACGCTGTCTTGAAGTGGATACTCAATTTTATGAATCCCGAAAGACAATTGGTGTGATGGATTGAAAGGTTGGAAGCGTATAGTTTCGATAAAGTTCACCGGAAATTTAACGTGCATGGAAATTTTGATGACCTATTTAGACGCCCATGCTGACCAGAATGCAAGTATTACCATACATTGGAAAAGAAGGTGGTCAATTAAATGGAAAGCCCCCTCGCCAGTTCAAAAATATTCACAGTGTAGCTATCAGACTCGCATTGCAATAACCAAAAACTACGAGAGATCATACCCTGAAATGAATTAGCGCATTGGCTTGAATGACAAATTGTATCACTATAGCACTACGTTGAAGAGCTACTAGACAAAATTAAAGTTCTTGCATAGAATAATATTAAAATTAAGATGCGAAACTACAGAAGGATCAGTGGACTGAAGTAACGTGGAGAGGCCACCAAGAAAAAGCCTTAAACGCTAAATAAAGTAAAAGAACGATTCTTTTTGGCAGCTGCACGGTAAGACGTGGAATATTGAGAAAGGACCCAAAAACGCCCGTAGATGAGATGAAGACTCATAACGTAGAGGATCCATTTGAAAGTATCGCCATGAATAAAATAGGATTGTTGGAAGATCCAAAATAAAAGACAGCTAATATGTGCTGGTGGTGGCCAACTTTTTACTAATTACTATGCTGTTTTAAATCAGGAGGTTGCAACAGAGGCGGAGCAAATAGTGCCTAAATGGTTGAGCATGTATGAAATCCCAAACGAGCTCCATCGCGGACAAGGTCGAAATTTCGAATCCCAATTTTTCGCAGAGGTTTGGATTGGTATTGGTATAACGAAAACAAAAACCACACCTCTTCATCTACAAACCGACGATAGTGCTGAAATGTTTAACAGAACCTAATAGTCGACGATAATCTGCGTGATTGGAATTGTCATATTTATATTTTTGCTTGACTTGCCAAGCAACGACGCAACAACGATTAAAAAATTTGACCGAAATGTTGGACTTCCACTAGATGATTCGGAATTCTTCCACAAGACACCAAGACGGCAGGAGATTTTGTCTCAGACACAGTCTGATTGAAAACGCGATATGGTTGACGATATAAAACGGCTTCATTTGGTGTTGCTTCACAGCCCTCGTCGGCTGAAAAGCCTCAGTCCAAATCTATAGCGAAAATTTAAAAGATTGTATCGTGTGATCAAGTAGCTCAAAAATGTAGTTTACGATACTGCATCACTGTAAAAATGGATCGGAAATGAAAGTTGTCCGCTTGAATCAACCTTGCCATATCCCGGTGACAACATTATTGATGACGCCGACAAATCTGTTCGGGACGAAACGATTTCAGGAGGAAAATGTCCATGCAAAAATATTTACATGGGCAGGCAATTTACATTTGTATTACTGCTGAAACACAATGTGCAGCTGTGGTCTTGGCTCACAGCGTAGCCAAAAACTGTCAAAAAGTTAAAAGCACAGGATTGCATTGGACCAGTTACAACCCACGACGCCGTGGCCGAAATAGGCCAACATTCTACTTTTTACCTGGCTACAAATTTGACAAGTCGTATATGATATGTTGTGGCTATGAAATCTTGTGAAATTAATGGCAGAAATGGAAGTTTTGAATCATTCAATGAGTAGACAGTGTCAAGAAATGATTAAAGCAGCGTCTATGGCAGGCCACAGATGCATATTGTTTTTCAGTAGTTAGCTGCCGCCCCACCTATCCGAAAGGGTCAATGCCGACCAGAAAATCTAATGACAGAGAACTAGCGAAGATTTGTATGTTCGGTTGTTGTTTGAAGCGAATTCAGGCAGCCAGTCTGAATTTGTAAGTCAGAAGGTACAACTTGGCAGAAAAGCGTCAAAGAACGTTCAGCCATGAAATTGCGCCCGACGTGGCTATCTTTCTTGAACATCGAAAGAGATTTATTTTGAAAAAATAATTTAAGTTCAATTATAATTTAAACTTTACTTTTTTGGCTGATTAATATTTTTTTTTGCTCTTGATATCGGTTGTGCTGCGGTATGGGTACAACACTAGCTGCCGAAGTCTCTCTGGTGCAAATCCGATCATTACCACACACCGGGTTTTGAGTTGAATTTTCTCTGAAGAGGTACCTGAGCAAATTTTTTGCTAAGGAAGTCGTGGAGCTTAATAAGGTTCCTACCAACTTCAACCCTTAAATTCAAAAAGGGTTGTAGTTGGAACAAGTAAATTAAAAAGATCCCACGAAAACCCTTGTTGGGTTTAAGGAATGAAACTAGTTGAGAGCTTCATTCACAAATCTGCAATCAATGTATGATATATTAGTGTGGAGTGAATAGTTCCACGACTATCTTTGCCACAGATTTAATGCATGTACTCATTCAGAGCTAGGGGAACAAAAAGCGCAGTACACAGTTCCTCGTCTGAATTACACTAGAAGCAAGTGCTATACACACTAGAATTCACGAGTTTTTAGGTGGAATCACTTAGCTTATAACAATCTTCCGACTTAATTTGTCGTTTCTAGGGACGCAAAGAAATATTCTGTTTCGTAATTTTTCAGCATAAAAAGGAACATATACTTAGACAGAGTTTACAACATAATATCGGAGACCCAACCGTCTAAAATGTCTTTACTTCTGTAATTGATGGAATAAACCAAACATATTGAAGAACTTTTGATTTTATAGAAGAAAAATTATTTGATACGATCAATTTCTTTTTAGTTTTTAAACTTAAACAAAGGAAAATTTTGTAAGCTCTTGTTTTTGACTTGTGTGAATAGGATGGTTGTCAAATTTATTAAAATCATTTTATCCAATATCTAGCTATGGGCTTCATTAAGTGAGAGTGATGTTAGAACGTCTTTACGAACATGGTTTTTCACTTAGTTTTGACTATGAATCTTCTTTAGAATAATATCAAAAGAGTCATATTTCTTGACATTTGCAAATTATCAATTTTTTTATTCTGCTAATATGTTTCTATTGTGTCACTGCATTATATATATTTCAAAGTCCCATTTATTAATATCGAATAAAAAGCCAGCGTGGCTTAAAGCGATGGTTTTCTAATTTTTTTTGTAGACATAACTTAAGTAGACACTTCCGTCCCAACTAATTTTTATTGCGACTCGTCTAATTCATGTAGCTAAACAGACGTTTCAAAATATCTTATACAGTAGCTGAGGAATGGTCAAATGGATGTCATGATTTTATGAATTATATTATCTTTTAGCTACCGTGAAATAAATCGAAGTCATTACTCTACTCATGCACAGTTTCTACCGCGTTTAACATTTAATTTGAATAATCTTAGGAATTCTTTATGATCCCATTACTCTTCGTTGTATGTAGTATCTAACTTATCGCGAGTGTTAAGTAGCCACTTAAACAATAAACAATACGATACGTATTCATCTGCCTCGGCCACAATTTCACTCCGCATCAATTTAAGGCGATATAGCAATCGAGAATAAATCAGAAAATTTCCATGAATCCAATATTGTCGACATAAACAACACGGGAGCCATAAATTTACAATTGGCTGCCACTATCAGAACTATCTCGGCTCGGCGTTGACTTGAAGGAGCTGATCTTCACCCTCAATAATAGAAAAACGGCACAGATAATCCCTCAGTCAGGTAAGTGCACCAGTATCGGCAATATTTCCATCCTCTTGTCGTAAGTACTACGTAAAGAATACGTTATTATCGACGTAATAAATTGAATCTAGATTAGGAAACACTTGGAACAGCAGCTAAGCGCTAAGTGCACCACCTTGCCGGACCAGTGTACAAGGTACAGTTGAAATTAAAACTATTTTAACAGATTTGAGCCGTAGATGAGAGTACATGTTAGGTGACTTGAGCAAGAATTTTACGAAAGTTCGTATGATTTGTTGAACATTTTGTATTCAAGTCTCAATCATTGTGCATTTATTTTTCAGATCAAACTGAGGCAAGATTGTAGCATCTAAAATGCTCTGGTGGAAATAAATTCGAATTTTCAACTATAGCAGTACAGGTTACGAATACATACGGATATGCTATCAGAAACGTTAGGCCCAAGTGCTAGTCTCTTAAGGTTGCATTTCAAATGGCGATTTATGGATTTATTGACAGGTCTTTAAGTACCATTCACGTAAATGGGGCTGCGCTTCGGATTCCTGATATAAAGATTGAATGTAACTGTTTGTAAGTTAAGCACCGGATATCATACGAACACGAGCAAAATATCAGTGTGCTTTGATTGATTAGTATTTAAAGCTAATATATTTGAGTTATTCGAGGGAGATGAAACTGACAAGTTTTTTCAATTCATTTCACAAAAATTCTAAATTTTCATTGATTATGGATCTGGCCTCTTATTTCAATAACTTTGCAGCAAGTTTCGAATTTTCCTGTTTTAAATTTAGGCTTTTTTGGTCTGTAAGGTTTGTTTTTGTTCTTTGAAACTTGAATAATCGCAAAAATTCTTGTTTAAAAAAAAACTTACCGATTCTTCCGTGTAAAGAAATCAATGTTTTGATTTTAATAAAACAGTATTAAACTTATGTATTAGTTTGAAAAAGAAATTCGGCACCAATTGATAATGTCATTGATAATAACATTGATAATGTCATTGAAAATGAATCATCGACAGCCAGTAAGCAGCGGCACCGAAATTTGATGAGAGTGTGTGCGAAAAATACCAGACAAGCTACTAGGGTATCTTCCGACATGACGACTTTCAAGCGAATTTACCTGGTGCTGATTGATCCCCGTTACCTTACTAATCTTTCAATTGTGCGATGGCTAAAATGTCTACAGTGCTGAAACTCAAGTGAATGACATTTGGCTGCAAAAGAAATTATCATTTATCCGGCTTAACATTTTTTAGATGTACGTCCGAAAAACAGTCGGAATAACTAGTTGAATGATGGGTGCCTTCAAGCTTTGTAGCATTTGTAAGATTCATGCCCGTGCCTCGTATCTACACTCAGAAAAATGTCATTTAATAGAATCAAATTTAAATCAAAAGTTGAAATCATTTTGAAATTAAAAGCGAATCTTATTTGAATTCCACTTTATTACAAAAATTTTATTTTCAAATCAAAATTTTTCATCATTGAATTAAAAAGAAACGTATATGGAGCCAAACCATATTTGAAAATTTTTGAAACAAAAATGTTCAAATATGATTTCATACTTTCGAAACCACTTTGTCAAAATAGAATTTTCAATGTAGATTTAAATTTTTAATGTAAATAAAAAAGTTGTTCAATTTTAATCATCCCGCGAAAATAATTCCAATTTGATTCTGCTTTCGGAGGCTGGTTCCGCAAAACGATCGAGTTTTCCGTATCAATACTCTCGATTTTGATAAGCTTTGATGATTTACATTGTCTATGCTGATTTAGAGACAAGAAGGGAACCGTGATCAAATTCAATTACCTTTACTAAGTAAAGGTAATTGAATTTGATAGATAGATATAAGTCGGAGATGTTAAAACTTGTCACAACTAGCATAAATAAAAATGTGATGATTTCCAACTGCAAGTGGTCACGCCAGTCAAGTATGCACTGTGTACTGGTGTCTGATGAGAATCAGTGCATACTTTCGAAACCACTTTGTCAAAATAGAATTTTCAATGTAGATTAAAATTTTTAATGTAAATAAAAAGTTGTTCAATTTTAATCATCCCGCAAAAACGATTCCAATCTAAAGCCAATATCTGATGAGAATCAGTGCATACTTTCGAAACTACTTTGTCAAAATATAATTTTCAATGTAGATTAAAATTTTTAATGCAAATAAAAAGTTGTTCAATTTTAATCATCCCGCAAAAACAATTCCAATTTGATTCTGCTTTTGGGGGCTGATTCCCCAAAACGATCGAGTTTCCCGTTTCAATGTTCTCAGCTTTGATAAGCTTTAGAGACGATATACGTTGTCCATACTGATTTATAGACAAGAAGGGAACCGTGATCAAATTCAATTACCTTTGTTGGCTTTAGTTTGCCGAAAAGTCATTATAAAATTACCTCAAGATGATTGAGTAAGAAATTTCTTGGAGAACGATTGAGCAATTGTGTTTCACATACAAAGCAATTGTGTTTCACATATGACAGGGCTATCTAGTGGTTTATTTTTAAGTCATAGGTTATTTTGACAATGAAAGCTGTTTCCCGGATAAAATCTTGACAAAATGTGAGTATCGTACCTCCGCAGAACAAAATGAGTCATTTTACGCTTGAACAACGATGGGAAATATTGAAAACGTATTTGCAAAGTGAGTGCTGTGCAGCTCAAACAGTGCGTTTTTTGAAAATTAGTTTTGGCCGAAATGAAGCACCCACCGCGCCTGCTGTACGCAAGTTTGTGCAAAAAGTTCGTGAGACTGGCATGCTAGTAGACAATGCTTATGGTGCTCGTTGTCGTACGGTGCGCATAGACGAGATTGTGGCTGCCGAAGCCGAGAGTGTGAGACTCATTCCACGAACATCAACTCGCCGTCGATCTCAATAGCTCAACATTTCACGCACTAGCCTGAGGAGGATTCCGCACAAAGATCTCGAATTATGCACTTAAAAGGTCCAATTAACTCAGCGATTGAAGGCGCATGACCATCCGCTTCGTTATCGTTTTCCAATTTGGGCCTTAGAGCAGCTTGAATTGGACACCAATTTCGCGCGAAATATCATTTTTTCTGACGAGGCGCATTTTCATCTCGGTGGCTACGTTAACAAACAAAATTAAAAAACACGCACATTATTGTCCAGGAGCCAATGCATCCAAAGAGAGTGACGGTTTGGTGCGGATTGTGGAGTGGTGGCATCATTGGATAATTTTTCTTCGAAAATGAGGCTGGTAACAACGTTTCAGTCAACGGTGAACGTTACAGAGCCATGTTATCAAATTTTTTTTTACTGAAATTGAAGACATGGATTTGGGTAGCCTCTGGTTTATGCAGGATGGCTCGCCATGCCACAGGTCCCATGTCACAATCGATCTTTTACGCACCGAATTCCGAAATCGTGTTATCAGCCATCTTGGCGATGTCAATTGGCCGCCTCGGAACAGCGGTTTGACCCCTTTGGTTTTTTTTTGTAAAAAACCGTGAAGGGCTGATGTTACGCCAACAATTCAAAAACGATTCTAGCACGCCAATATCATCCAAGCAATCCGTGAGCGACAGCCCGAAACCATCACCAATGTCTTGGAAAATTGAAGTGACAGAATGCGCTGCTGCGAAGCCAGCCGAGGCAGCCACTTGAACGAAATTGTGTTCCACCATTAATGAGAATTTTAACTCTTACTAATAAAGCCATAATGCATGGGAAAAAATTAAATTTGGTTCATTTTATTGCATTTTTAAAAAGAAACTTGAAACTTTACAATGAAATAAAAAGTACATCACTTGCCCCCTATTTTTTGTGTGGTTTGTTTTTTAAGTTTACTTTTTCAAGCATGAAATGGATAATGTATATTTGGATTTTGAATATGTGAAAACTTTTGCAGGTGCTAGCCCTAAGTTTTTCTTAACCCCTATAGCTTCCAATACAGTTATCGGATCAAAACGAAATTCGCAAGGTGGATCGGTCTTTATGTGAAGCAGGTCTACTTGACTTGTGGCTTCCACAAATTACTTGGTGCTGGCAGTTAAGGGCTGCAAGCACCAAGTAATTTTGCTATTTCCGTATCAACGTTCTGGAAATCTGTCGGATAGCAACTCCAAACATCTTCCTCTCCTTGTACCTTTCGATGACGTCATTTTCGATGATGTTATCGTGTCAAGGTAGAATATGCACTCAAAATCTGCACGATTCCAGCGGTTCCTGTGGACTAAGGTTTTTGATTTATTGAAATTAATAGGTCTGTATTATATAACATCAAAATAATATGTGTTTCGTTAGAAGTTTTCTATTTTTCGTATAGAACCTGGTGGTTACTTTTCGAAATCGAGCCTGTTTTCCGATTTTATTATTATGGATTGTACATTAAATTAATTTGAGAATAATTTTCAGTGGATAACAGAATCACAGAAGATCCACATGGAGTACTGTTTTATAAAAAATATATGATATTCACCCAATTTTCATGAATAATAGCGTATACCATACATATACTCATATTGCTTTCTTTCAACAGTCTTTTAAGTTATTGCCTCAAATACGTAATGTATTAGCTCAAGTATTATTGACTCAAGTAATAAATCTATTCGAAAAATCATCAAATGGTTCAAATATTTATTACCTGCATTAATATGAAAACCAAGCAGTCATTAAAATATTCTTAATGAAACTTTCTCAAAACGATGTCATAAAACTGTATCAATTATGAATTAACATTCCTTTGGTTTGGTAAGCACTCAATATTTCATGTCATCTAAATCACGCCATAATACTACATATTTTAGCATATAACAATAAATGTAGGAGCGTTTATTTACGATCCATAATATCAACACGATCTACGACGTATCTTAGCATCATTAAATCACCTAGTTGAGTCTACCTCGTGTTGATGCATTGCAAAGGCGATGCTAGCTCTATGCCTCCGGTGTAGATTAATGAGCTAAGCCGTGAGTTTCAGTGATTTCACTGCTAGTTAAGGTATTCATATAAAATAAAATAAAACCTGAAAAGCAATTCCCGAATTATGTAGACCCAGCGAAGCTAATTAGAGTAGTTATTCAAGGAATAAGATCATTGTTTTTACTAGATATTTAAAAAAATGTCAGGCTGCTCTTAACCCTAGGTTTTACCGTAGTATTCGTTGATGCACTGAAGTTTGTATGTGCTGAATGAATGAAAAAATAGAATAATTTGATCACAAATGACTTAAATTGGAGTTGGTTGTAGTAGTTTCCTGAAAATCGACTGTCGAAGTTAGGTTTTGAAATGTACAATAGACCCATATCGTTGTTGATGCCAGAAAGTCAACTTATCATTTTGATCCGAACTTAAAGAGTTATTATCATCATTTCACAGCCACACATATTTTGTTTCGATCCATTATTGCAGTAAAACATGGTCTATTCTAAATATGTATGTACATACATACCAAATAAAAAAAACTAAAATGTAATGATACAAAAGTAAGTGGACATATTATGAAAATAACTTAAAGAATATTCAGACAGGTCATTTGTGCAAGATACGAGGGGAGACCCAAAAGTAGTGTACGTTAAACATCGATAGTATTATCGATAGTATTATCGATAGTTCAGAACTATTAAAAACCTCGATGTTTTTTTTTTTTGCAATCGATAGTTTTTGAAAACAGAAAAAAATGAGTAACGTAACATTTCGATATCATCCCATTCACTGTGAGTATTTTACGTTTGCTTAGTTTTTCTCATTTAATAATATTTCCTTTTCTTGTTATTATAAAACAACACAAACCAAAGATAACAGACCACTCTCATATTTTGTTGGTTTTGCCACTTGTTATTCATTGTAGAATGAAATAACATCAAGAAGGAAAAAAATGTAAAAGAAGGAAAAAATGTGTTGAAAATTGAGACTAAGTGAGAAAGAATTCCAAACAGTGATTTTGCTAAGTGTAATATATGCAGCAATCAATACAAAACAAGTAAAAACACGAAAACTTTATCAGATAATTTAAAACGGAAACATAAATCATAGAGGAAATTATTTTTTGTTGAACCTATAGCAAAAACTCATGGTCCTAGTAGCATCTTTGAGAGTAGTTCAACGAAATCTAGAACAATCATCAAAAATTATTTTGCAACAGCAAAATTCTGCTCAGATGATTCTATCCGAAAAAATATTTAGATGAACTGTATAATTCGTATGGTTGTTTTGGACATAGTGCCTTTGCGGAAAAGAGAACATGAATGCTTTTGTGATTTCGTGGCTGATTTGGACGGAAAACATGCAATTCCTGACACCAAATACTTCGAAGATGTTAAAACGCGGGTTCAAAATGCCATAAATGCAGTTCAACATATTTCTTTATCTACTGATATGTCGACAAATCCAAACAACGAGAGAATACTGATTTTGATATACAAACTGACAATTGCACAACGATAGCTCAACAAACCTGAACTGAAGTTAATTAAGCAGTTCCGTTCTCGTTGGAATAAGGCATACGCCAAGATAAAATTTTTCTATGATGTCAGGCAAAAATTGACTTTGTAATTAGCCAAATGTGTGAAAGCACCTGAAACGTTACTCACCGAAGATTTGAATGTGCTGAACCATTTGATGTGGCTACGACAACAATATCTGGCGCAAATTACATTACTCTTTCTTATATAACTCCGTTATTGCGAGGGCTGACTCTACAATTATCGAAAGTGGGCATTAACATAAAAACACTGCTGGAAAAAATATTTATAATGCTTTATGCAAGTAAGTGCGGGAACGATGAATACCGTTTGAGAAAAGGGTCCTTATGATGTTAGCCACCATTTTGGATCCAAGGTTCAAAAAATAAGTGAAGACGATGGAAACATAGCTGCCCAATCTCTTCAAACAGAATATACTTCTTTTTTGATGATACAAAAGCCCGAATCAACTCAGAGTACTTATGAATTTACGGCGGCTGCATCTACAAGCAACTGAACTGGTGAAACTGGGGAAATTTACTAACGAAGGAATAGTGGAAAGCTAAACAATCCAAGGAGTTATTATTTCTACCTGAAGATCTATTCAAAGACAAAGCATATAGCTGCCCAAATAATGATGCAATAAGACATAGATATATACCAAAACCTGGAGCAACCTGCCAGTGGAAACGACAAATGTCCCATCGACTACTGGTTAGATTCAAATACTGAGACAAAGAAAATGTTTGCTCTCTAGCATTTATGTATACTTGCGTCTTCTATTTCGAGTGAACGAATTTTTTTTCGAAAAATGGTGTAATTCACAGAGATCGCAGCAACCTCTTAAAGTCTCAAAGCGTCTCAATGAATTGCTTTCTCTAAATCAAAATGCTCAGCATTTCGGAAATGAATAAAACTCTATATTTCTGTGTTTCTCTATAATAGTAATTGAATTTTCAGTTATTTTTAAAAAAATTAATGAATACTGGGTGTATCTACTAATTTCGCAAGACACATATACACCATCGATAGTCTATCGATAGCCTATCGATAGTTTTTAAAAAACATCGATATTATCGAAACATCCAACTATCGATGTTTAACGTACACTACCCAAAAGTAATGAGACTACTTTTCATTATTATTCCAGATATTTACAAGTAATGATTATTCTTCTTAAAGTATTGTCCATTAGACGCAGGGTTCGCAAAAATCCGATACTTATAATAAATATCAAAAAATCCGATATTTGATATATATCCGATATATATCGGATATATATCACGTTTTCGAAAAGTAAGCATTTTCCAGTCTGTAATTTATTTGAAATTGTCAAAATGGAAAAATAATAAAAATTAGTCTGAATATTTCACCTTTTATTCCTAAAGTAACAGAGACGTGAGTAAAAATTTGATTGATCAATTAAAATCAAGGTCAATTGTCAGGCTTCCGGCACAGATCTATGAGTGGTACATCATCCTCTGACTCCCACTCAAATTAAATTCACTCAAACTAAATTATCTTATGGGATTGGTTGAAAGTCTTGAAAATATGGAGTAATTTATGGGGTTTCTCGATTCCTAATCGGTTACGTATCTTCGACTGCACAGGACCGAAGAAAGAGAATATTCTTTCGAGACCAGCTGCATAGATATATGCCCAGTACGCTGTTGATGCTACCGCTGACAGTAATTGTTCACATAGTGTTTGAAATCTTTCTTTGCCATCCCAGTTGAGCCATCGATTATCGTTTGTGTTCATATTTAAGAGCTTCCACCATTCTAAAGGTGGAGTCTGTTTAAAATTTTCACCAAAAAGATACTTAGGAAACATAGATGATTGCGTCATCAATGACGTTACAATAGGCATGAAGTCGGACGGCATTTCAGCGAAAACTTTATCTCTTTGATTATTGCTCAAATTTTTGCCCAAAAATCGGTGATCCAACATATTAGCCAAAAAATGAACAGGCTCTAATGCTATGTCACGTCGATACCAAAATAAATTCTTGACTTCTAATGTTTCATTTTCTAAATCCTTTTCTAGCCGGTGCCATATTTCTACTGCCACCAATATTGTTGTTTCATTTCTTTGGGCTCTGTATAAGGCTCTAGCTATTGGATCCAAGCGTGACAAGAGTTGAATTGCATTGTTCGTGATTTGTGCATCATTTACGATTTCGAGTATGTTTTTGTCAACTTCATTTTTATTATTTTGGCATATTTGTACCAATATTCCTCAATTAGCAAGGTAAGAGCTAATACAGTCTCTCGTTGTATTCCATAGAACGGTTATGGGCATTACCAACTTTTTACCATCGGCAGCCTTGTACCAACTTGCGGGCAGATGTTTATTCCTAAAATATTTGATCACCTTAATTATGTTTCCAGAAACGCCTTTGATTTCCACATCTTGCGCTAGCAGGTTTAGTATATGCGCACAGCAACCATATTGAATTATGCTATTACTATCTTCTTTACATAATTCGTGCCTCATTTTTTTGACGTTAGCTGCATTGCCGGTAACGATGCTCTTAACAATTACTTTGAAGTTTTTGTTGGTATTTGTAATTATATCCGTAGCAATTTCTTTTAAATAATCAGCAGTATGAGAATGGCTTGATGTATCGATAGTATCAACTAGTATCGATTGTCCTTCGGGTGTAGTGAGGCTGCAGCAAATTATAAGCTCATTGTGAACGTTAGACCAACCGTCCAAAGACAAAGATACGGCCTTGCCCTCGATTTCATCTTTTTGTTTTTGTAAGGTATCAGCATAACTTTCTTCTAGGAGACGGCCTCCAATTTCACGAGATGTGGGAGGTTTATAGCCTGGACGAAGTGCCATGATCATTTCTTTAAACTTCAAGTGATCAGCGTGCAAAAACGGTGTATTGGTGGCATAGAAAAAGTTTGCGACCGCCAAATCAATTTTTTTCGCTTGGGATTCCGATGTAACAATTACTTTTTCTAATATGTTGAATGATGGTCCGCCGGTCGACAATGCGCATTTTTTTTTTCACTGATTCGATTATTTTGTCATTCGATGTTGAGGGGTGGGTATCATGAACAGAATCTGAAAGTGGCACATATGAGTTAGAAGCCCTTGACACTGGACAAACATTCACATGTTTCAATAGCCGCACAGGAATGCTTTGCAGCTCTTTCTTGCACTCTTTACATTGGGCCCATTCGCCACTGTTCCCCATCTTTGAAATATTCTTAAATCTTCCCCATAAAGCATTCGCAAATTGTTTCGAGTAGTGTGGAAAAATGAAATGTAGAAAGAAAAACAATTAGCCTCAACAATCTGACAACTTGTATTGTTTTTACACTACCTTCAAACTTATCATTCAATAGGTCAGCTATCTACTTCAATGAATATTGCACAGCAGATGAACGCAAAGATCACTGCACTACACCAACTAAATAACGATATCAAAATGAAATACAAAAGTAGGATTGAAGCATTTACCTTTCAAACTAGCAAAGCATGTCTTAGATAGATATTAAATTGATAGTAATTGAGTTAACAACTGTCAAATGCTAGTCCGCGTGCACGTAAGTAAAACGGGGAGTCCCCGAACTTCAAATGAGATAGCTATTCGGGGAAAAAAATCTAAATTATAGTTTTTCTTTTAATGTTGCCAAGATGCCAGATAGAAAATATCAATTGAATTATATCCGCATAAATATCAAATGGTATATATATATATATATCATAATATATATCCTGTGATATATATCGGCGAACCCTGATTAGAAGAAATGCAATTGCCCAATCTTTTTTCCCCAAGTGAAACACCCCTGGAGCTCTTCAACTGTGATATTGCCTAAAGCACTCGTCGAAGTCGTTATCAGCTCATCCACAGTCAGAAATCAACGCCCTTTCGATTTTCTTTTCATTCGGAGAATCAAAAAGAAATAACACGGCGCCAGGTCAGGAGAGTAAGGAGGGTGAGGGATGAGTGTCACGCCTTGTGATATCAGAAATTGATGAATTCAAAGAGCTGTGTGCGCAGGTGTGTTATCGTCGTGAAGAAGCCACTCACCCGATTCCCACAATTTTGGCCTTGCCCTCCGCACTCTCCCTCGCAGTCGTCTCAAAACGCCTTCAAGTAATACTTTTGCTTCGCCGTCTGACCTCTTGTGATAAACTCCTTGAGCACGATTTCCTTGATGTTAAAAAACAGATCAACATGGTCTTCACATTCGATCTGAACTGCCTGGCTTTTTTGGGACGGAGTGAATTTAAAGTCTTCCCGCTTTGCCTTGGAGTTGAACCGTCGCACCAACTCTCGCCAACTTTTGATCATAGACACGAAGCTAAAATCACTTTGAAGCTCATTTTTCAGCTCCTCGAACAATCATTCGGTTGTTTCTGTGATATTTGGGAGCAGCCGTGGAGAATTTTTGTGCCGAAACATGCCTCATGCCAAATTTTCAGTCGAAATGCGCTGAATTGAGCTCCAGCTAACACCAGTAACTTCAGATAATTCATCAATGGTGTACCGACGATCTTCATTAACTTTTTCCCGGACTTTTGAAACACGTTCGTCATTTCTGCATGTTGAAGGGCGACCAGTGCTAGGTTCGTTATCGATGCTTAAATCTCCACCTTTGAAACGAAAAAACCACTTAAACACTCATGCACGTCTAAGCGCTTCCTCCCCATGTAAGCATTTTGAAGCATTCCAACTGATTTGGTGGCCGTTTTTCCTATTGAAAAACAAAATTTTTAATAAATTATTTGCTCCTTAAAATAAGACATGATGATTTCGACCGTGATAAAAAAAACTACTTTGCAAGAAAATCACCTAGAGAGAACAAAAGCAGTTGTGGATGGCAATCAGTGAGCTTCTGACTGGCAGAGATATAGGAGAGGGGAAGTGACCTCAGTCATCACCCCACCTTCCCCCATATGAGAGCACTGAGAGCAGTCTCGTTACTTTTGGGTCTCCTCTTGTATATTAATTTGATGTTTCTTTAAGGAAGTTCAGGAAAAAAACTTAATTTGGGCAGACATTTTTCAAACAACAAATTTACTTCAACTATCCGCTGTTACAAAATTAAAAAAACTATGAAGATTTTCATATACATCACTTTATTTGTAATCTACTCTCTGAACCCAGCACAGATTGGTTTTGATCAAGTGGCCTACAAGGTACTCCTGCCGTCTAGAAGGCCAAAATATGGAAAATTTTCAAAATTCTAGTTTCAGCCCCTTTATATATAACATATATATGAACCTTTGTAATAGATTATTTTAATTATATATTATACAAAAAAAAGATTGTATTATTAAATTTTTTAAAAATTATGTACAGAGGGCGTCAAAGTTGAGGTCTCAAAAAAAAAACCAAAACGAAAGATTTTGAGATGTTTTTGGGAGCGTGGAATATTGGCTGTGTAGATAGCTAAGAGAATAGAAGAAAGGACAGAGTCTTGGGGAAGATCGGCTATAGCTTTCGAATGAAGATAGATTCTTATTTTTCTTAGGAATAAGAATAATGTTGGCACTCCTCCAATTGCTGGAAAAATATCTATTAATAATAAAATGTTTAAAGAATATGGATAGGAATGGAGAAATGGAATATTTGCATCTCTTCAGTAAAACGTTTGGGATCTTATCGGGACAGGTGGATTTTTTATTATTACTTGAATTGATTGTGAAAAATATGGTGTTTGGAGTAGTGAAAAGAAGGCTCCCGCATTCATTGCTGAGATGTAGAGTAGATGGAATGGAATGACTGAAGAGGTCTTTATCAGGAGTGGAATTTAAAGGAACTTATATTGAAGATGGTGTTGGATACAGCTTGCTCTGTTGTTGGATTCGGTGCGAGATTGTATGAACCATTTGAATGTTTTTTTTGGCAAACGTATTAGCCTTTGATTGGAAAGGAATTGATTGTGAAAGAATGAGCTTCGTAGCAGGCATAGACTGGGCAAGGTAAAGTCAGATGTTTCGCAATTCGCGGAAGGTGTTTCCATCAAGGGAGAATTTTGAAAGTTTGGCTTTGAGACGCTGAGCATAGAACGTTTTGATCTGATTACGGATCAATGTGTCAAACTGTATTATGAAGGACCGATTGGAAAGCAAAAGTGCAGAAAAGATTACGGAGCACCCGACGTTCAATGTTTGTCTTGTGTTCGATGCGCAAGATTGTTTGGGGTAAGAATTAGGAGAGAGTTTTAGTTGGGTGAACCTTTAGGAATATGGACATTACAGGAACGCTGAATAGTAATCTTCAACGAACGCATCAATTTGCTCGTTTGCAAGACGTGTGGAAGTGGGGATAAGAATAAAAGTTAATTAGTGTGAAATTTCTGTTATTGTTACGGTAATTTCAGACTAACAACGCAGCGGTTCTTCTAGGTTTCTTATTGTGTTTCATAAAGCCGAATCACAGAGACTTCTTCAATGCCAGCTGCATTATTTGCTTCATTTATTTCCCTCGCTGATGATATTTTTTGTCTTTGTTCTGCATCTTGTTGTACTACTTATAGTAACGTTTCGCGCTATTGAGGTATAGTTGCTAGAGTTTTATTGTTTGATTATGTTTTGCATGTTTTTGAATAAATTGGTTCGTTGAGTTGGAACTGTCGGGTGAGACTACTATTTTGGTCGATCATATATTGCAGTTCAGTAATCTTCTTCTCTATTTCGCTATATGATAGCCACTGTAGAGGTAACGTCGACTGTTCTTCCCGACAATTCTATTCCATCTTTGCTGAGAAAGGGTGTGGTGGAGTTGATATCTGGTTTCTCCCATGTTGATTCTGGAGAGAATGCAGGATTCACACTCTTCTGTTTTTTCTTTTTCTCATTATGGAGAAGACTTTCGTTTCACACATATTGGGCCTTTCCACACTTGTATCCTTGATGCACTCCTCAAACCGGTTTTCTAGGCAAGAGACGGAAGAATCAAGGGGAATTCTCTACAAAAACTAGAGATTTCCCCTTGATTCTTACGTCTCTTGCCCTGGAAACCGGTTTGAGGAGTGCATCAAGAATACAAGTGTGGAAAGGCCCATTGTGTTCTTGCCACTTCATTTGATAAAGCTCAAAGAAAGAGCTTTTGAAATTTTAGCATTGTTTTGTTTTTGACTAAAATTTTGTCAGCTTATTTATTGTTCAAAACATAATTATCAATCAAAATGTTTTTTGTAGTATTGACAGCTATATTAAGTTTTGTTTCTACTGCACTGCAAACTGTTCAATTCAAAATTTTGATTTCGAAAACAACAGCTACTACTTGTTTTGGGTAAAAAAAATAAACACTTTGTAAAAGGATTTAAACAGGCAGTCAAACACACGACTGAGCACGTCAGGGGTCACAGTAAGACTCGATACATAGCGTTGGAGACTATAATACATGGCCTTGAAAGCTCTAATAACAGCTACCTGCCTCTATTAATTTTCCGCCATGCACTATAGCACCAGGTGCTATCGTTTATGACAACTACGGAAACTACACCTAAATCGACTACATATGCCAGAAGTATATGAAGAATTAAGATTGCTTGCGCTATGCCTTCTATCAGTATCAAAGATATGCGGCGATTCTAACAATCAGAGGCGTGACAATCCCGCAAATGGAAAAGAAATGTGGCGCAGCGTGAGTATTTCCGAGAAGAGGAGAGTATACTCTATGGGTCTTGTATAGAAGATTAACCGTAAGTCTCATTAATCACGTCTTATTTCATAATAGATATTTGAGTGGATTTTCCCAAAAGTCGTCTTTTCCAACTAAATAGCAAGAGTTTAAGAAAACTATTGAACTATACTTTTTGCATGTTCATAAAATATTTCACTACTGGGGGATTTTTTTATATTTTTAAAGCCTTCAAGAACTTAAAACAATGCACCAAATACTATTTTTTTCAAAACTCTGCCGTTTTGAAAGCTTTCGAAATTTTGGAAAAAACTTGTGTCCAAATATTTCCAATGCAAAGACAATTAAAGATATGTTGCACTTTTTCTTCCAAAAGAGGTTGACGGCTAAACTCTTGGCAGTAGTAGAGGGTGAGTAGAGCGCGTTTGAGAGTATCCTGAGCTTGCGAGTTTGGAGATATGTGTTTATCATAAACTTGTTTTTAAAAACGATAAATGTGCTAAATAAATAAAAACAATGACCTGAATGTATTTTGTTCGTTCCATTCTAATAGGTTTCGGGAAAAAAGCTTGAATTATGGCCATATTAAAAAACGACTCATGATGGAAACATTTCTCAGTACAAAAATGTTTAAAACTGATGTTGGTGGCAAAAATCACAAAAATTATTTACTTTACAGCAGCAATAGTCCATTGAGTGAATTTCGTTTCATATAGATGACTACATACGTAGTTGAATGGCTTAGAGAATAATATTTATTAATCTTTGGCATACACTCGGAAAAATTTCACCACTTAAAATTTAGTAGAATCAATTTTAAGTGAAAATGTGAAACACTTTTAAATAAAAAACGAATCTTATTTGAATTAAATAAGCCCCCACATTCAATAAAAATGATTCCACTTTACTATAAAAATGTTATTTTCATATCATAATTTTCATCATTGAATGTCAAACAAAACATTTTGTGCTAAACAAGACCACTTTGATACAGCGTTATTGAAATGAAGGCAGATTATTTGAATTAAAAAGAAACGTATATGACGCCAAATCATAATTGAAAATATTTGATTCATATCTATTTTTTTTATTTATACAACGATTTTTTTCTGAGTGTATTTATAATAAAGCAACAGTTTTTCAGGATATTCGTTGGTTGGATGGGTTTCTGTTGCCGTCCCTGCCGTAGCTACATAGTTGATATGCACCTACATAAACGAAAAAAGTGTGACTGTCACCTAACGAACTACTAACGTAGGCGGGATGGCTACGATAAGATAACATTGCTCTAGGCTTAGTTAAACGAACAAAGGATAGTGTACTATGAGCCGCTGAAATCTGGTGAAAATCTCAATGTGCATCGCTACCAAGAACCATTATTCAAGTTGGCCAAAAAACGGCGAAAATCAGACACGAGACATGAACGAGTGCTATTAAGACAACTCCCCGTGCCATCACCTTCCTTCGTTCAGGACACCATTGAAACACTAATAAAATGGGATCACAAATGGTATTTGTTACTGCATCCGCTGTATTCGCCAGACCTGGGCAGAGACGATCACTTGTTCTATCGAACTTTTACTTCTTGTGGTCGATGGTGCATGGTTTGGCCAATTTTGAAGAAGTGCGAAATTGGTTGGATAATCGGTTTTAACTCAAACATGCTTCGTTTTTCGTAGCGGTACACAAGTATTGCCAGAGAGATGCTAAATATATCTAACTAGTGAGGCCCGATACTTAGAATAAATAGTTTTTGTATTTCGCTCAAAATTTGCAATTCTTTACTGACAAAAAAACCTGGAAACTAATTTGCACACCTAGTATGTAAAAAGATATTGAATTTTTAGACAACATGTGTAATGTGAAGTCGCATCGTAGACACTTGTAACTGGCTACAATTTTAGCTCCTGGAGCCAGAAAGCAAATTTAGACCACTATTTGTTTTTGCTTTGGCGAACCTGTTGCCGCTATGCAAAAGTAGTACGGTCTATTTCCCCTCTAAAATTTGACTCTGCTGAGACTTAGCTTTGGCGAGCCTGTCGCCGCTACGCTAGTGAAGGGAGTCTCCGTTTTATTTGGTAAGAAGTAAAAAAGAAAATATTCTTTTCCATATCTGGTCGCCGCTTGGTCTTTGGCTTACCAGTACCGAATGTACTTTATTGATTATAATCCTGAGCTTTTATAGCAATAATAGTACAGTTATTGTTTTTCAAAAATCTGCGCGAATCAAAAATAATTTATCTAGTTCCGGGGATTTACCACCGCGTTCAATTAGGGCGCTCTAGTCGCTATGTGTGTATATGTGACATTTCGACAAGTGTCGAAACGTCAGTGCAGTTTTAGTGTACACAACACATGTTTCTAATTATAATTTTCCTTGGAAACCAGTACAAAGCAGTTAAAAGGAAAATTTGAAAAATAACTAAAAGAAAAATTTCAAAAACTAATTCCAATTTTTCGTATTTGAATGTATTCGGAAATTTCGCAAATGGATCTTATGCAAGTTTCGAAATAGTTAATCTTTTCGTGAGTATTTTCTCTGCTTGAAGTGCTGTTGTAGCAAATGCCCTTGGTTGTTGTTGTTCCTTTCACAGTTGAATACTGTTTCCGTATCTGCTTTCAGAGAGCGTTGACTTTGTACACAAACTAACTACAAGATTGATATTTTAGCGTTACACAGGGTTAAAGATCTTTTCTCTTAATTAAATCTCCAAAAATTTACCTGCAATAAATTGTTACTGCCATCCAAATTTAAAACGTCACGCATTCGCTACCGATCTTTCTGTGGCTTGTTCGTCTTCTTGCAGCCACCAAACACTGGCTTTATCGTTCAATCATATGAACACTATTAATCACCGCCTTGTCATTAAACATCCAACCAGTTTCGATTTCCCTACCGATCCGAAACCAATAAAATCAGAATTCCTTAATTAGACCTCCAAGTCTAGATTGATATAATATTTGATCTTCTTGTTCATGGATTTCGGTACATATCTTCAAGCTACTAAAAATTTACGGCACAAAGAAATGCAGCAACATAAACGGTAAGCATAGCACGTGATGCAATAAATTTTTTTGCTACGTTCCAAAGTGGAATGCAAACACGAAAGAAAATTTCGAGAAGTGAGAAAGATCTTTATCAGTTTTATCATGATCAGATTACTTTGGCATCGACAATGATCTGTGTATTTCGATTCGGGCAAGCTGACTGGGTGCTACTGATTCGAAAAAAAGTTTATTAGAATCGGGAGACAGGGGACATTATGATGATGATGATTCGATTCAATACTAGGATTATATTGTTATAGTGCATTATTGAAGAAAACAGGTGCACAATCACATGAAATTAGGTGCAGCAATCACATGAAATTATTAGGTGAAATAATCAGATATCTATCTATTCGCAATAATCGTTCCATCTTTGTCTTGAAACATCAATTTTGCTTCTACCAGTCAAAACAAATTAGCCGTCTGAGTCTGCCTTCGGGCTTTTCGCTTCATACAGAATGAAATAAGTCTAATTTTAATACCTATCATGATTTTTTTTAATAGTCACTGCAACAGCCTATATGATCTGCATCCATTGAATAGTAATTTAAATAAATGTAAGAGCAAAACCAATAAATTTCCGATTCAATAATAGTGTGTTGCTTAAATTATCTCTCAAGTACGGCTTGCGACTGAATACTGATGCTGATGCTGTTGCTCGAATGTTCAATTGATTATTGTCTGCCAAATAAGTCGCACTGTGCTTTGCATCAACAATTGAAAAGTTGCTATTTGTAGCCTTCTAGAGACTAGATATGCAGATACCATTCATGGAATAGTTCGGGAAAACTTAAATTTAATAATCGAGAGCCGCTGCAGATAACGTGCTCCGAGTCTTATTTAGATGATCACTGAAATTATGCCTGTCGGGGCTAATGGAATTGAAGAAAGGTAGGGTTGTTGATGATACTTCGATGAGCTAAATTTTTTTACTTATTACGCCCGTGTTTTTGTCTATCTCTACGACTGGAAAATGGTGCTCGGCTAATCCAATCACAGATGAAAAAAATATGCAAAATCTTCCTTCTACAGATTCAGTAAGCAAACGCAGCAAACAAACACTGAGAATTTGCGTGGACAACCCTGCTAAGTGTGATCGTCACCACATCAAACATGACGTCCCTGTTCAGATCATTTCTTACTTATTTCATCCAGTCTGCATCACAATGTGGCGTTTTGCATTTACATTGCGATATTTGACGCGATCGTTATCCGTCTGAACTATTCAATCAAATTTACGATTTGAAAGGTATCGTTAAGTGATTGCGACTGAGATCGGTATGCAGTATACACACATATTTACATGCATTTGTACTGAATCTTAAAGTTTAATAGCAGTCTTGTGTATTCGATAAATTGATTTCGATAGTAAATTTAATACATATAGATTGCATTGAAAGTACTATTATTATCAATTTGCGGATTGAACTGATTTTAGAAAGTGTTATACTCTTAGTAATTAGTAAGATTGCTATGCTTTGGAAGTGACTATACTTAATGTAATGAAAATATACTAGGGGGCTTCGCCCCCTGCTCGCTTCGCTCACCAACCCGCAGACCATTTACGATTTTAAATTGTACATTTTACTGGACGTATGTACTAAAGCCGTGCGAAAATCAATAAAAGTTCACAGTCGCAGAGATCAATTTTTTTGTTTACTTAGATCTGTAGAAAATGTTTCATCCAAACCTCCACCAATATTTCAACGTCGTTTAACAAAAAAAAATGGATGATCATGTTCTGCGGGTCTCATTTTCCTTTCCTTCTCATAACGCTTCCTCAAAAACGATGTTCTTTATAATTTTCTCTTCCGTACGACATTCTAAAATAAAAATATAATCCGACCAAATTTCAAAAACTTTTTTTATTAATAGAGAGATAATAGGATAGTCACAAAGGAATTTCAAAATTAAGAATTTCTCTAAAATTATCAATCTAACTGTCACTAAAAAAATTTAAATACATCTGGTTATGCAGTCTAAATGCTGAGAAGTTTGTTGTTTATAAAAACTAAATCAAAATCATGAAATATCACAATTATGAGAATTGTTAATGAGGCCAGGTGACGTTTAATGCTTTGAAGTATACTGCCGTCTGTTATTATACTTTAAGCAATATCGCACTAGACTTCGAATTTATTTACTGTTATTCACCTACCTCTTTAACTACTGGCTATCTCTTTCTAAAACTTTTATAACAAAATAAGTATAGTTTTAACTTTGTTTTGCTATTACGCATAGAAAAAGATATGGTGCATTCACGTTCAAATCTTCGAGAAGTACCTGTATGAACGATGCGAACGAGATCCAGAACCTCGACTTTTTTTCATTGTCTGCTTCACGTGAAATGCCTCATATATTTAATTACTTATTTGGAACATGAAAATTAATGTTTTTTTTTTCATTTTTTCTGAATTTTCAGAGCATTTTTAGAGTTTGATCAGTTTTCCGGCAATATTTTGACTTCTCCTATACCTGTTTTCTAAATTTATGTGGAAATGCGGCCATAATGACACGCACGGTTGGATATTGGAGTGTTCAAACAGCCTGTATTATGTAGGCTTAAAAAAAGCATTGTCTTTAATCAGAAAGAATTTTCAGCAATAGTAAACCAACGGGAAAATTAATGCGTAAAAATACTCTCCGTAAGCATTCCGTATAATGTATGGAAGCATTGCAGATCCATACCCGGTTCATTTCTTTTTAACATTGGACGTCCTAAGGCTGGCAAGCCACATACAAAGGGAAATTGAGCTTTGAGCTTAAAAGCTTTATAAAAACAGCTTTTTGGAAAGTCCGACATCGTATTCTTGCATTCTCGTTATGTTATGCATGAGCGTGGAGACAATGCTTGCTAAGTGAATGCGAAGCTCATTGGAACAACAGCGTATTCTCGCATCACACGTTATCTAGGGGAATCTTAAAATTATAGTATGCTCAATAAAACAATATAAAATCTTAATAATCGAAGCTATATGGAAATATAATAGGCTTTCAAAGTTATTAATGGTTTCAATATTAATTCGGATTAGTACACATTAACAAATTTGGGCTCAACTTGACTCCAAAACGATGTCGAATAGCAGGGGCGGCGAAACACATTTTTCCGGGGTGGGTAGTAAATAATTGTCGATTATTGTAGATAAGTGGGTGGCTGGGACATATTGAAAAATCATTTAAAATTTGCACATTCATTCATTTATTAGCATAATGTACATCAATAACACGTAAAAGGTGAATTATTTATTGTGGTGACTTTCATTCTTGCTTGAAGTCCTGAAACTGACCCAGAAACGTTTGCCGCACGATCGTAGTATTGGCCCCTAAGTTTAGAAACAGGCAAATCGAAGCGTGAGAAAACATCTTTCACGAGGTTGAACAATGTTTCAGCTTTCTCGTTGGATGCTGTAAAATCCAATGAAGTACTAAGTTGCTATGAGCTCTTCAGATACAACTCTAATGTAAACAGAAAATATTTCCGTCCTCGATAAATCTGCAGCTCCATCCAACACTATTGCGACAAATTCTGCTTCCTTAATTTTTTCATGTTCGTTAGCAGAACCTCTGTAGCCATAAGCTCTATAATTTTGTTCTGAATCTCGTGGTGGAGCCATTTACTTCCAGTTTCTTTTATCCAGGACTCAAGCTCAAGCACATCTTTAGCGCGCGCTTGTAAAAATGCCATAAAATTTGCATCTTCATCATTATTTGCTCCACGTAATGCTAAACCTTGCTTCCTTAAAGTTTGTTAGTGTGTCAAATACTTTTTTCAAGCCAGTGCGGTGATCCGCCATTTGTTTCAACGCTTCAGATGAAAGAAGTTCGACAACGTTCACAGAAGAGTGATGATCTTTTAAAGCCCCCACACTTTCGAGATGCAAAGAACTTTTCGAATGTGCTTTGATCCGTTCCACCCCGTGCTTTCAATAGGTGAAGCCTCTGTTCACCCATGTTTCTTTTGATTGTAAATAACTGGCAGCGAAAGAAAGTATTATTTTTTTTGCGATGACGTCTGTGCACACTTTGCAAATCAAAAAACCAGCCTCATTTGTATCGAAGAACGGAAAATGGGTTTTCCATCTCTGATATACTTTGGGTATAAGCGATGTGGAAACATTGGAATCTAAAAAGCCATAAGAAAATTTTGTATATGTATGCATATGTTTATATTAGCTGTCCGTAACGTTTCTATGGGAAATATCCACTTCATTAGTGGATCACAAAAGAGAGTAAATAATGCAAAATAGTTTATGTAGAGAAAAGTAGAGGCCGAATGAGCCAAATTTTAAAGAATGAACTTACCGCTACCGTACTAGTTTTAAGTTTATACCGACAATTGTCACTGGGACTGTTTGATGATGTCGAAGGAACAAAAGAATCGCTTGGCTATTTCGCAACTTCGGAAGTATTGTCCTTGAGTCTTTCATTAATACTTTTCAACTGTATGATGAACCTGTCTATTTTCAACGCTACAATCTACAACGCTACAACCTTAAATCGCGTGATACAGCTTTGACTTTGAAATATGAAGTAGAAATGTGCACATTAAAAAATTTGCGCGAAGATTCAAAGTGTGAGCGGTGAAGCTATACCATTCTTCTTGCTTACCTCTCTTTCTTTGTCCCTTCGCAAGTGCAGTACAATTAAAACGATTTCGCTGGAATTAAGTTTCAGTAGCGATGGCGATGGAGCTAAAAATAAAACTTCGAGAGCATAGGCATGCTGTGCACGATAGAGTGTTCGTTCACGGAATATCGCTGCGGAAATTCGGAAAGAGCCTTCCCCTTTTGTTTTGCTACTTTTTGTTCTTATTCTTTTCTTCTTCTTGTTGCTGCGTAGGTATGATTCTCAGGCGTTTACATTTGAGCTGAAGAGCCTCAAAACCAGTCACATAAACCAAAAGCCGGCTCCTCACGCTAAAGAGAGTAATTTCTGACTAATATTGAAATACACTAAGCATAATACATATCACTTAAAAAATACCCTACGCAACAGGATAGATATCCTGGGTAGTTGTAGCCATAGAATAAGGATACAAAGAAAAGAAGCACTCCATCTATCCAATGCTGCCCAGTTTTCATGAACTGTTATGTATGTTCATCATCGCCGTTTTCTTACATTTCGCTCTAGGTCATAATATGATGGCCCCAGCTCATAAAACCAAGCACCCCACCTTTTTATGTGTTTTGTATCTCTTTTTGTATTTCGTGTCTCTTTACATTGGTTTTCTCTATGGTGACACTGAAAGGGTGCTGAGGAAGGGTACGTGTCACCCGTCTGCATCAAATCGGATTCGTATGATGGGTCCGTGATGTAGTAGTATTTTATTTAATTTTATTAAGATTGGTCAAGAGATTTGAAGTTTAACTCCGCAATTTGTGGATGTGTAGATTCCAAGGCTTGGCTTGGGCCTATCGGCTTCAGACCATCCACTCGATCGTAAAACATTGCAATATGTAAAATTAATTGAAAGCGTGTTTGACTGTAGTACTGGTTACAATTTGCGCCTTTAAATGCTATTTTGTGGGCAACACTTATGATTTCTAGGGTACCTTGGAAACCATCAGATATCATATGTTTTAAAGGAATGTGGTTGTTTCGCTGTTGAAAAAATTCGTAAATTCTGTCTTTGTTTCAAATTTTATTTATTCTTCTTCACCACAAATAAAGAAATTAATTATAATTTTTTTCATTATATTAATGTGGCATATAGAATCGAAATTTTAGGGTGGGTAATTACCCACCGTTTGATTTCCCAGGTGGGTAGTACTACCCACACCGCCCAAGGCGTCCGCTGGGCCTGTCGAATAGGGCCTTCGTTTAAGACACTGATCTCGGTTTTTGATAGCCGAAAGCAGCCTGATTCATGATAAATCTAATGTTTATGAAAAATTCTCTTAGTGGTTCCCAGTGCAGCCCCACACAGGTAGAAAAAGTAAAAACTTATTGAATCATTTGAAAACAACTACTATATTTATATATTTCTAGTCCGCCCGCAGTTCATTGCATTTTCGCTAACACAAAATACTTATTCTGCAATTCAGTTATGCGAGAAACTCGGATTAGACTTTATATTCGTAAAAAGAACATAGTTCAATTAATCGATTAGTAATGTATGCCATCTCAGAGGTTGTTAGGGCCGTAGTAAGAGCGGAAGAGGCATGTCATCAAGCCAGACCGGTCGTCCTGCTGGTAACGCTGGACGTACAAAACGCTTTCAACTCGGTGAGGTATACAGACATATTGCGGGCCCTTGAGCAGACGTTCCGTATTCCTGACTACTTGCTAGCCATGATGCGGGACTACCTAAGGGATCGCTGGTTGCTCTACGACACCGACGAAGGAGTCAAAAGGAAGCCTGTCACTTCAGATGCGGCAGAGGAGTCGATCTTAGGACTTGACCTGTGGAGCATCATGTACGATGATCTGCTGCGCCTGGAAATGCCTGCGGGTGTGTTTCTGGTAGATTACGCTGATGACTTCGCAACGGTTATCACTCCCAGATCTGCCGAATCCACTCAACTCAGACTTAGCCAAGTCAAGAGGAGGGTGGATCGGTGGATGACCGAACTCGGCCTCCAGCTGGTAGTCTCTAAAACAGAGATTGGTATCCTGAAGAAGCGGAGGATACCAACTGTCATACCTATGACAGTTGGCTCCGTCAAGATCCAAACCAGCAAGTCAGTCAGGTATCTGGAAGTGACTCTGGACACCAAGCTGACGTATTGGGATCATATCCGCAGGGCATGTGAAAGGGCTCTAGTAGCCGTCACTTTGCTGAGTAGGCTAATGGCCAACATCGGTGGACCCAGTGAGACGCGACGGAGCTGCTGATGGTAACGACAGACTCCATCTTGCTATATGAAGCTGAAACCTGGGGAAATGCACTCCGAACTGAGAAGTTCCAGAAGCGCATTGCTAGTGTCGAGCGCAGGGGTGCCCTGCGTATCGCCTGTAGCTACCACATGGTCCCAGAAGAGGCTGTGATTGTGATATCGGGAGTAGTCCCGATCGACCCAGTGGCGTAACTCTACCCCTCTTCAGGAGGGGTAACTCTTTCGCTCAGAGCTGCGCAGAACTGATGCTTTGACGCACGCGCGTACGTTTACTCTCCAACTTTGACAACAACGTTGGGGTGAAAGTGCTAAAGGACGCTTATTGAGTATTGGTTTAAGTGAAACCACGGAGAGGTAAACTTCTACCTTTGTCAATTCTTGACAGGGCACGGTTACTTCAGGAAATACCTGAACAGAATGGGTAAGGTGGCCACACCGCACTGCCAGTACTGTGTAACTGAGCTCGATGATGCTCAGCACTTATTCTTTATGGGCAGTTGCTTCGTGAGTTTGAGGCACCCCATTGAGTCCATGATCGGCCTGATAATGCCTGAGACGGCCTGATAATGCCTGTGTGTCTACATAATATCGTTTTTCATTCTTTTTTCATTAGTTAAAGTTGTCTACTTGCGAAGTGTTAGACATTTTACTGAATCAGTCATAGTACCCATATACATACATACATACAGTTGCTCACAAAAGTCAGCATACACCGCTTAAAAACGTGGAATTGACAATATATAGGTAGAAAAAAAATGAAAATACGGGTGAAAAACGAACTTAAAAGGAATATCAGAGACATTTTAATCTATTTTACACAGAATTAATGAGAATATACATATATCTACACATATACATAGTAAATAACAAGAAATTCCGCTGAAAGTGAGGAAACAAAAGTTAGCATACACCACAGAAAATTCAAAAGAATCAGTCTAAGCGATGAGTCATACTGCGATAAAGATTGCTACCGTGTTAATATACAAAGATAAACATTAGTACATTGCAAGTCGATCAAACTAAAGTGATTTGGGTGCCTTTAATGCTTAAAAATGAGTACACGGAAGGAAACGAGGTTGGAAGT
The DNA here is from genome assembly GCA_947369275.1 of Nemotelus nigrinus. Taxonomy (NCBI): domain Eukaryota; kingdom Metazoa; phylum Arthropoda; class Insecta; order Diptera; family Stratiomyidae; genus Nemotelus; species Nemotelus nigrinus. The sequence goes on from OX376372.1 coordinate 60,777,271, forward strand.
GCGAAAAATCGTCCTTAGTGAACGAGTGGAAGGGAATCCGTATGGCTAAATTGCTAAAATAGTTGGAAGAAGTTGGGCAACGGTGCAAACGATCATACGGAAAGCGGAAACGAAAGGGAGAATACAAAATAAACAACGAACAGGTAGACCGAAATCCTTAAGTAAGAGAGATGAGAGAGACTTGTTACGGAAAATAAGTAAGGAGCCACAAAAAAGTGCTCCGGCAATGGCCACTGCACTTGCAAAGGCAACAGGGAAGCAAGTGAGTCCAGAAACAATACGAAGAGTTTTGCGTAATCAGGGTTATAACGGTAGAGTTCCGCTCAGAAAACTTTTCATTTCTCCAGTTAATGATAAGAAGAGGCTTGACTTCGCTCGCCTGCATCTTAATAAGGACGAAAATTTTTGGAATCAAGTTCTGTTTAGTGATGAGAGCAAGTATAATATTTATGGCTCTGACGGGCGCGGATACGTGTGGAGGAAGCGGAACTAAGCATTCGCAAAGAAGAATCTGCGTCCTACAGTGAAACACGATGGAGGGTCAGTCCTCGCATGGGGCTGTATGTCGGCCGCTGGTGTGGAGCAATTACATTTTATTGATGGTACTATGGATCAATACATGTATTTGAACATATTGCGAGGCGATTTGATACCTTCTGTGCAGAAATTAGGCCTACAGTCAGGTTGGATCTTTCAGTAGGACAATGATCCAAATCATACAGCTAGAAATGTCAAGGAATGGTTGCTGTATAACGTCTCTCATCAGCTTCACAGTCCACCTCAGTCTCCCGATTTAAACTCTATAGAGCATTTATGAGAGGAATTGGATCGCAGAATTCGTGAGCCAGCCGTAAGAGCAACTATTACCAGCAAAGAGACCCTGAAATCTGCTCTGCTGTGTACCTGGATGAATATTCCACCCAAAATAACCGGAAATCTCGTTCGTTCGATGCGAAGGCGTTTAGAAGCTGCTATTAAGGCTGGTGGAGGGCCTACAAAGTATTGAGCTCACGTTTTTTGGTCATTCTCGTTCTTTTCGAAACATGGCTCGTAGTATATGCTGACTTTCGATGGATGAATTTTCTGAGTTTTCATGGCTTATTTCTTTCTGTGTTCTGATTTTCTTTATTTTTATGGTATGAAACTTATTTTTAATGCAAATTAAGCTACTTTTACGTTTTCATTGCATTCTCTCTTTTTCCACTGTACCATATTCGTGTTTTTACATGCTGTATGTTGACTTTTGTGAGCCACTGAATGTATGTACATAATATAGTACCCTTTCCGGCTCTACCTTTCTATGCATACCGAGTTTGTTAACAAAATTAAAGAAGAAAAGGGAATTACCAATTTAAAATCTCATCTCAATACTTCGAAATGTTAATCATCGCACTGCTGCAAACCTTTCATTGAACATCGCGTCAATAATGCCCTGTGATCGGGACGCCCAACAGATGCTACCATCGTTACTCTGTCGTTTGTTAGAAAATGCTGATTAATTACGAGGAATCAATATATCATCAATGATTTGCCAGCTTGGCAACAACGAGCGCGAACACAGGTTTCCAAAGAAAAATTGTGCACTTTGAAACGATCGTAGGTACATCTACGATTTGGAAACGTTCGTCGTTGGTTCGCTTTCGTCTTCGTCGTCTAGTTCGAAAGTTATACAGTCCTTGCACATAGGAGCGTATACGTGCTACATACATATATACGGACACTCTGGATAGTTTAAATAAATCTATTTGCAATCGAATCGGGTGATATTTGGCTTTGAATAATATTGCATACAGTGGCACAAACTAACGACAAGCCGCTCTTAGGATATAACTTTAATCCGTTAGACTAGCCATGAATTACTTTTGCCAGGCTTTAATAAGATAAAACAATTTTCAATATCGAAATACCTTCGAAGCGAATTAATCCAGTCATTTTGGAATATAATCCACATCCACTCTTGTGACACATTGACAGAGCTATCCCATATAACGACCTCAACGCTCCTCCTAGCTCCTGACGACTGTAATTAAAAAAACTGCAACCGCATGGCACATCTATAGATTCATCGGCCGATTCGAAGCCAAATGAATTGGACTGCAATCAGTAATTAACTTGTAGTCAATGCTGGTAATTGATATTCGATTGGGAGCCGTTGGGTGGGTCTGACCCGTCCCAAAGACATGCAGTCCGTGTCGCGTATAGGACCACTCAGGTGGTTCATGGAAAAGACTAGCAGCTGCCGATTATCACATTTGAGTAGATAATCACTGGATGTAGGTAGGAATTTACCGAACGATCAATCCTGCTGCCAAAGTGAAATAGGAGTCTGAGTTTTTCAATTTAAGATTCTGGAAGATTTGAGGCGTGGGCGGAATCAGATTTAACAATTTAGATATACTAGACTAGAGATGCGTTGATAATAGATACTGATTTGTTAAGACATAAGATTAAGAAGTAAAATTCACAGTAATAAATAAATAGTAAGAATAAAGATAAATATATTGCTCGATAGTTCGAACAACTAAATATTATTAACAAGGAACTTAAATAATAATAAGTGATTATAATTTTGATAATTACATGAAAACTAGCATTGCATTGTTCGGAACTTTTCCAATGCAAAAAAAAATCTATGTGTTTTAAACACATTCTGCGTAATATGGTAGTACCTGACAGATCCCAATTAAAATTATTGTCCAAAACTTGACAAAATTCACCTAAAGTCAACTTATGAAAGCTACCTGGCAAAAATATTCCACCCCGAAATTTGACAAAAGAGAATTTTAACTTTTTATTTTGGCAACTGTTTCTTTCTGTGGCGACTACGACCAGAAATCATGAATGTAGATATGTGCACGGCAACGCTCTATCAAATTTCCAAATTGGAGATTGCCGCCCTTTTGCATTCTCATGATTTCCAAGATCAAGCCATTTTGAATAGTGAAATAGCGCGATTGGTAAAAACAGTCAAGGACTGGTATTTGGTAAAAATATTGTAGCTTTTGTCAGGAAAATAAATATAACGATTTGTGTTTTGTATAAGGCCGCGTTTCCAATGCTGGAGTGAGCTTTCGCCAAATCTTAGAGTAGAGCTGGCCTGTTCCCAATGATAGATTTTCGAAATTCGAAAATGGTAATGAAATTTTATGCTTTGAAAACTTAAAGCTGTCGCACTCATTGCTAATTCGGGGGCATTTTATGAAAAACTATAATAACCGAAATTTTTTCTAGATTTCTTGAAAACAAACGATTAAATTATGTGTAAAAGAGCATCAAATTAGCTAGTAATTTGTATAATATATATAATACTTTGTAATGCATATGTTATGTAAATAATAAATTTAGATGTTAAATAAATAAATAATTTGAATGTTCGTTTGAAGTTTAAATACGATAAATTCATTTTCAGAACTAGGCCGCGTTTCCAATGCTGGCTTGGAGTGCAATGTATCTAGGTACACATTAGCTGCCATGAACTAAAGTTACCCTTTTCAGATTTCTTTACTTCTTGATCGTTCAATATCGACTGAACTTATCCTGCGAGATTTTGTATCATGAATTTCTGTTGGAATAAAATGATGAGTGGACAGTAATTGATGGTGCTATTCTTAATTATTTCGAAGCAATGATTTTGGGATAGGTTTGGGTGAAGGTAAAAGTACGTTTGGAGTTGCATTTGCAGATAGAGGTAACTGAGCTGAGCATATTAATGTCATGTAGAATTACTCTTGCCCATTTACTAATTTCCAGTAATTTTGCTGAGCAAAAAGCACACTGCGTCACTTTGAATCCAACGTCTAGCTGATATTAGGCAACTATATGGCAGTGGTGCCATCTTGAAAATTTACTGCACTACAATTTTCAGCCTTTAGCTTCCGAGTCAGCCAACAGATTTTAACGAAATTTATACATTATGTGAACCTTACTCTAAACCACATTTGGTAGAGTTTCGAATGAAAAATGTGTATAGACTTGCCAGATTTGGTAGTTTTTGTCTTTTGAATTTCGTAAATTTGCTCGGAAAAATAAAGCTTTTTTTCCTATAACTTCTGAATGAATCATGAAATCAAAACAATATTCATGTAGTAAATGGACCTTATTGTAAACCAGCTGTCGTAGTAATTTCATAGAAAAATAACGAAAGGGCTGCCAGCCATGGACATTTTGTTTTTTTTTTTTGCTAAGCGATGTTGTCATTAAATTTTGAAATGGGAATGATCCTGCAATGACAACGAAAAATTAAAAAAGTTTTGTGGGTGGTGACCCTAAAATTATTTTCACCCCTATAACTTCCAGCGCAGTCATTCGATACAACCTAAATTTACAGGGTGGATTTGACTTAACGTGAAGCAGATTTGGTACATTTTTGGATATGTTTCTAGCCCCGGATTTCCAGCACCAGATGTTTTCTTAAATATTGCATCACTTTGTAAATATTGCTTCACTTTGTGTTCATATACAAAAGTGTTCCCAGCACTGATAATTTTCATCACTTATGTTATAGTCGAGAAATGATTTTTGTTGTTGTCGGTAAGAAATGGTTGATATGATACTACAAAAAAGTATATTAAGTCTTTCCACATTTTCTGATCACAAAAACAATTTCTTCGAAAATGTTTTCTTGCGGTTCTTTTCTTTTTTGTTCTTCTCTGTAATCTTTCTTGCATGCCCACATTCTATGAGTGCCTTGAGTAGAATGCAGTTTTCTTATACTCAGTCATTATCGCACCAGACACTCCAGAAGCTTAAGGTGGAGTCAGCAGTACTAATGACAGTATTCTTTAGCCATGCGCATTTGCCTTCTTTGTCTGGTCTCTTCGCTCCTGGACTTAATTATACCTCGAAGACAAGTTCTAACGCAAGTTCAAATGTTTTTCAGTTTTTATTGTCGCATGGGGTAGCTGAGTTGATACAAACTTGACCTGTAGAGGCAATTCCTCTATTCAAGGCATTCCGCTCTTGCAAAGCCATATCAACAAGATTAGTCCAGTCAACAGCGGTAAAAAAATGAAAAACCGTGGAATTTTGAGAATCAAGGTCGATTTTGCTGAAAATTTGGATTTAAGCTCTACTAACCCTCTTCTTCAAAATCTACCCTGTGCCGAACCGGGCTTTTTATTTTTAGGGGTTAAAACTACTCCTTATTGCAAAAAAATTAAAAAAATAGATTTTAGCATATATTTGGTTAAAATAAAGTTTAAAATATTTATTTGTAGACTACTCGACACTCTCAAACGAATTTTTAACTAATCAGACATATGTAACCCCCGTAAAGCATCCCCTAAGGGGTAGTAACTTTGAAAACTAGTATTAAAAATGTTTTATATAATTTTAAATGATTGAAAATTGTGTCATTAAATTTGAATTATTGTTAGAATGAAATTATTGTTTTAAATACTTCAACCCTAATAAACCACCCCCTGCAAGTATGATATATTAAAAAATATTAAATTTTTTTTTTTTTAGAATTAGAAATAATTGTAAACTGCATCTATTGAATTGAGAATATTTTATTAAATCAGACAGATGCAACCCCTGAAAATCATCCCCTAAGGGGTAGTAACTTTGAAAACTAGCATTAAAAATGTTTATTATAATTTTAAATGATTGAAAACTGTGTCATTAAATTTGAATTATTGTTAGAATGAAATTATTATTTTAAAAAATACTTCAACCCTTATAAACCACCCCCTGCAAGTATGATATATTAAAAAATATTAAAATTTTTTTTTTTAATTAGATATAATTGTAAACTGCATTCATTGAATTTATTCATTGAATAATTTATTACCCTGGTAAGTGGACCTTATAATAATAAAATTAATACAGATATTACATTATATTTATAAAAATTAGTAATTGTCGCTGTCGTCGTCTTCTTCGTCTCTTGTTTTCTCATTCTGCTGTTCATCGTCACTCTCGCTATTTTCATTTTCATCCTGATCCAAAATGGGTGCTCTGTTTAAGCATGAATCTTCACTGCAGCCTCTGCACGTAGCATTGCAGAACAGTCCTACTCGTCGACAACCGCACGCTGAGCCACACTCCTTATTACAACTACAAAATATCATTTGTAAAAGTTCTTCAGGCGCAGGTTGATTAGGGTTTTTGACTGGATGTAACATTCCTTCAATTTTAACCCAACCCCAATCAAGAGGGTTAATATTTTTGTTACCAAGCCATATCTGGACTTGTAAAAATACTCTCTTTATATGCTCATTTAAAGCACCGTAAGCTGTGGTAATAAAATTAAAAAAAAAAGGCTGCTCAATGCCAAAAAGGTGCCTACAAGAGCATTGTCTAAAATTAACACTTATATTAACGAATTTAATTTGAAATTGTGTAAAATTATTTGTTGTACTTACAGTTTTATTTTTTATTTTCGTTTTATTTTTTTTTCGTTATACAACACTTAATACGCATAAACAAAGATTTTTAACAAAAAATAGAAGAATAAAAAAGCCACGTGTATATTCTTTCGATTCTAACAGTGTACTGCTTACATCAAGAGCAGAAACGAGAAGCATAATTCAAAACATACAAAACAATACATATACATATATATATATATATATATATATATATATATATATATATATATATATATATATATATATATATATATATATATATATATATATATATATATATATATATATATATATATATGTATATACATGAACACACATATACCAACACAGATGTAAAAAGACCAGTAAAATACTTTCACAATGTGCCAGCTGTTGCTTGGATGTAGCTCCGCTTCTCTTTCCTTATTTTTAAATGCTCCAATATTCGTGCTGCAAAATTTAAAAAAAAGCAGTTTGTTTTTCGACGATAACTCCTGTATTATTTAAGCAAAAAACTTTCCAAAAAAGCATTTGGTAGAGAAATGGAAGGGCTTTAACGTTATGTTTATAAAAAAAATTTTCAACCCTTATTTTTGAAAAGAGGTGAGTTCAAAGGGGTTGGGTGTGCCACAATTATTGCATGAATGCAAACTTTGAACCACCATATCTCCTTCAATTTTTATGATAAAAAAATATAAAAAAAACGAAAATTTTCAGTAAAAAAAAAGCTACAATTAATACTTGAAACAAATTTTTGTGTTATGAATACTTTTTGATTTATTTAAGAAAAATGCATTTTTTTTTCAAAATTACAAAAATGTCGATTTTCATTTAAACAATAATTTTTTCTAAACTAAGCATTTCAAACCTGTCAAATCATATGGATTATACCAATTATACCTAAATAAAGTTAATTGCAAGTAGGGCGCTATTAATTTCTATTAGGGTTGTAATGACGAGGGTTGATTTCTTGCATTTTTTTAAAAAAAAAAAGGATAATCACTTTATTTTGGTCATAAGTCAGTCAATTCTGATGCAAAAGACTTTTATTAGAGCTCATTTGAAATGATTTTTAATTTACTTTCAAAAATGTTAAATGTGTTTTCTCCAAAAATTTCACCATATTCGATATATTTGAGTTTGAAGGTTCTCAATTTCGGGGTTCTTCGAAAATGAGCATCCTTCAAAGAGCAATAACTCAGTCGCTATTAGGTCTACATAAATTTTTCAGACACGAATTTCTTTGTTTTTTTATAAGCTACAACTTTGTTTAAATATTTTTTTTTGGTAAAATTGATATTTTTCGAGTTATTCATGAAAAACAGTTAAAAAAAGGGGTTGTTTTTAACGAAAAATGCACAGTTTCAATCGCTTATAAATCGGGAAGGATCAACTTTACAAACAAACTTTATAGAACAAAAGTTGCTTAGAATTGGTCAATCTATCGACTTTCATGGTTAATTTGATTGAAAAAATGTTCATCCCCTAGATGGGGTGGTTTTCACCCAAAGGGCAAAAGCCCGGTTCGGCACAGGGTAGATTTTGAAGAAGAGGTTTAGTAGAGCTTAAATCCAAATTTTCAAGAAAATCGACCTTGATTCTCAAAATTCCACGGGAAAACGGCTGTTGACTGGACTAGATAAGTGATCTGAATCGATATTGGCGGTTCGATACATCTTTCTATATGATCACAAGTGGCTGCGTGAGGCGATACCCAGATGGCCTTATGAATATCTTTACGCGGAAACCTGGTACTCGCCACGACGAAGCTCTTCAATAGTTCTAAGTTCTCTCTTTTAATATCAACTTTGTGTAATAACACAAAACTGATATAGATGATGATGATAAATAAGGGAGATCGATATGGGAATCAAACAGGATGATTGAGACCTATACGCCGTATTCGATTTCGAAAACATTATGTGTAAATAGAGGTGATCCATTTTTTATCTGTACAAGTTCGGAGGCGCGTGTTTGAAGGTAAGATGTTGTTATTTATATTTTCGTACAAAAAAAAAATACTGCAATGATTGACTGAACTGATCGTGCAAACCGAAATGTGAATCAAGCAGTTCAATTGTGACACCGAACATCGAATCGTTTCGTTTCAAAAGAATTTCAAAATCATTTTCAAAAATATTACGTAATTCATTCAAAAAGTATCAATGAAGAATGTTGTTTCATGTTGATTGGGCTTCATTGAACTTGTGGCTACAAAAAAGGTCACCAGAAAACATGTCACCAAGCTTAATACTTAGAAAGATCTTAATCGCCAAGAACGTCCCAAAAGCGTGAATTCCATCGCCGCAAAATAGAGACCCAGCAGCTTGCACCTTTCTTACATCCACATCCTTTTTGTTGTATTCTCCTTATAGTGAAGTAGCTCTGGCTTGAAACATCTTGCTCAAAAGAATATTCAAAATATGTATTTCTATTTTAGTTATGGGAGAATGAGTATACCAAAATACATCTGTATGTGATATCGCAAATTTATTGTTAGTTATTTCATCGTTATTTCATCGAATCTAAGAAAAATATACATATATAAGTATGTATATATATATATATATATATATATATATATATATATATATATATATATATATATATATATATATATATATATATATATATATATATATATATATATATCAATTTCTAGACATATATGGATAATTCGAAGGTAATCTACCATTAAAACTTTGATTTCTGTCAATATACTGAATTATATTTACCTTTTAAAGAAAAAAGTGGACTTTAAACTAAAATACATGGTTTTGAAAGTTTTGATTAACTTGATTGAAGAGAATAGTATTTGTCGTAACCTAAATATACTCGCCTTACTCAGCTTGATAATTGCAATACAACATTTTAAATTGAGTGTTATAAGTTTTCCTCTCGCTTCATATAAGCACGTCTCAGCTAGCATCCATCCATTAAGCCCAATATAATTAGGTGATATCGAAGTACAGTTACAAGCTATCTTTCAACTACATTTTACTGCAGGTACATACTAAAATCGTTCCAGCACTAGTAAGTATTTCGCGGATGTCTTAGAGCTCACTGCATTCTCATTCATTACTCAGAAACAAGACTTGCCAATGTTCCATGACTATTTGCATTTACCTTATCATATTTAAAATCTCTTGTATCAATCAGCCTGGAGTCTGTAGGGTGTCTCAAAGGAGTTTGCGAAATGTGCATGCGCTGAAAAGTACTTCGATGGCTAGAATTGCATTTGAATTTCCGTCTTCGCATTATACATATCTGGCAGAGGAGCAACTGATAGTGCAAATAGCTTGGACCGAAATGTTTGGCTGTGGAAATTTAATAAACGTTAAAATGCAACATTTTTTTCTTGTTTGTTAAACTTGTGTTTTTATTTTTCAGTCAAGTTTTTTTCAATGAAATAAATAATTCTTTTCAGTGCTTTTTCAGTCGTTAAAAAATCGTATATTAGTCGTTTTCACTACCGATTTCAAGAGTGCTGCCCTGTACAACGAAGAGTATATTCGAATGATCGTATTGATTACCAGGTCAAACAGGCATCGATTCAGCTAAGTATTTATTACGATGCTTTTGATGTTATTTCAATTGGAAATTGTAGCTTGCAATTTAATGAACTAGTCCTAGTAACATGAGTTGCCAGGTGAAACATCTGGGCGGTCAAATATTGCATTAAGATTAGAACATCATTGCTTTAGAACTTGATTGCTTCGGAATCACATGTGCATGTGTACAACCAACCATGGAATGAGACACAGGCTTCTAGTTAAGTGCAAATATAGCTTGAAAGAACATTTTCTAATCAATTTTAAAATATTGGTCAAGCGGAACTTTTATATGACAGATTCCAAGTTTGGATACGTCTATTTTGCTTCTGAGCTCTAAATGATGAAAAAAAGGCAAATCGACCAAAAAACGATAGCTCCGTTTGAAAATCAGATAAAGTATCAATGAAAAATTCTTAGTCATGGGCCTTGCATTGAAAAAAGCCACACCATGTCAAAAATCCATGCACATCATTTTGTCAAAAAAACTGAAATGCATCGCTCATTTATTTCGATCGGATGATACATTCCTGGGCCACAAAACTATGATCACACATTGAGCAATTTTACTATTAATGAATGTTCTGTAATAAATACAGACTTTAGTAATCTTTAATTCGAGTAATGCAAGAGAGAGATTCTTCAGCCACCGCTGAAAAACGGGGAGAATAACCTGACCTGATAATAACCTGACCTGGCGGAGCCAATGAAATACTTTCGGGCTTAGATTCTACTCAGAAAACTCAATCAGAAGATCAGCTGAATTTTTTTAGTTATACCATCAACAGAAGGAAAATTATATTTACAGTCTAAAATTTATCTAGTGTAGTCGAGTGGGTAGAACAGTCTTACATACCTCTAGTGTCTTTGTATTCAATCTAGATTCAGACGAGGGATCACGCGCCGAGCTTTGAGTTCATCTAGCTCTGAATAAGTATCTGAGTTAAATAAGGAGGAAAGGGAATCGTGGAACTAATCACTCCACACTTGTATTCAGAATAATGGTATATTTATGAATGAATCGCTCTTCCTCTAGACGTAACAAAAAATTGTCTTGAGTCTACTTTGCTGTTAGCCTAAAACTCACCTAAAGGGATTAAATTAAATATATGATAAATATATTAAATATTTTGCTTAAATGACTAATTTGAATTAAAGCAAACGTGCTCCTTATAAAATTAATGTCATCATTTCTAAGTACAAAATTGACGAAACCTCCCAGTCACTGCTACTAAATTTGGTTTTCTGACCAACCTGTCCTCTGAATTTCACTTGGTTTGAAGAATTTATTGAAAGCTGCATAGAACAATTGTAGAACAATTTTATAAGGTTGAAGTTTACCACTCTCGAAGAATAAAAAATGTGAACTTCGAATTTTCATGGTGATTTACGAGAACGATGAACCCACTTTATAAATTACCTTGAGCCACGGTAGCGTTACTTTATTCTATATATCTCTACCGGAATTTGTAGTATATGTGGCTTTGCGAGGATACGCGCTGCATTTTGCTGCAGAATTGAGTGTAAGCTACCAGATCGATATCCTAGTGACAGTCGGTGTTCTCCCGACAAAATTTCAGTGAAGATCTGACCAGGAACCGGAGCTTAGTCCTGTCCTTCCTTTCCCCATTAATAAAGCTACCCAGTCGAGCAACGCCCATCCACATCAAAGTTTCAGCACCTGTGATTCGAGAACGAACACTCCTGGATGAACCGCCGTCCACCCAGATATCTGGCTCCCCTCTACACGCTAAAAAATCATTGTTCTACCCTTAATATATTTTGCAGCTAATATATTTATATTAAAAATATTTCTTAACATTATTATATTGACCTAGCAATAACATTATATTGCCCGCACATAGCATGCTTAAAATTTTATAAATTGACATGCGTGTGGTGAATTTGTCTGTTACAATATTATATTAGTAGGCCAATATTAAATAGTAAAATGGCAATAAGTTATATTAGCATCTTACAATACTATTGGTACACCAATATTTAATATTAACATGCCAATATATTATAGTAACATGGCAATAAGTTATATTAATGTCTTACAATAGTATATTGGTTTACCAATAATTAATATTAACACGCCATATACTTTATTAGCTGTATTAGCAATGTCGATATGATTTTTTCATAGTCCCAAGAGGTCCCCCATCTAAGTACTAACCTCACCCAACACTGCTTAACTTTGATGATCTGACGAGATCAGGTTATTCGAGTGTGCTATTGCCGTATTAAATATTAATATCCTAACTAACAATACTAGCAATGTACTTTGTTGTATGACCAAAAATTTCACCACCTTTGGTTAATATATTTATATTGGCATAGTAACAGATTTATGTTAAGATGTTAAAACATTCATATTTACAGATGTTCTTAACATAAAAATTTAACAGCTTAATATATAATGTTAAACTGCAAATATAATATTGTACCTTCCTAACATAAAATATTGAGCTGTTAAAATTATGTATTAGGGACAATGCTGTTACTGTAACAATATTAAGATGTTAATATATTGATTTCGGTCATTTTTCAGCGTGTATCTATGAAGACGTAAAGTTTTCCTTAATTTTCATTAGAATGACACCATATACTTTCTGTGTCACAATAAAAATAAGTATGCAGGTGAGATAATAACAATAAAAGGGCTATATTTGTTTTTCATTAAATTTTTACAATGCTTTAGGTAAGGAATTCAATTTTAAATACATCTGGTGTCGTGACGGAAAAATTCTATGTAGGAAAACTGATGAAGGTCGTATATTTAAAATTAAATGTACAGAAGATCTGGATTTTTTCGATTGAAAATATTAATATTAATCGCAAATAGGAATTTTTCTTTCCTTTCACTAACTCATATAAATGATAGTCAAACAGATAAGCACACTTTATTTTAGTAAACTGCTTACAGCAATACACAAATATCATTTGAACATATAACTAATAAACAAAGAAATTCCTAAACATATGCATTACCCATTAGTAAATCTGTCGTTAAATTATAGCTGACAAATACATTTACAGACACTAATAGCAAAATTACAATTTGGGACAATTTATGTATACATGCTTCACGCGTTGACCATATTGTTGATTTAACTTTCAATATTTGTAAATGGCGAACGATCTGATGAATCTATTATATGAGCTAACATGTAGTTGTTTGGATGATCTTTTGATGCAAACAAATACAAATAAAGCAAGGTTTTCAGTGCTTTTCACCCATATATAAGAAACATAAACAAAAACCTCAATAGCTTACTTTTAAGAATTTTTAATAAACTATAAATTTGATATTATAATTTCAATTGAATGTTGGAATATTACTTATGTTCATTGTTTACGAATCATTGGGTGTACTTGTTATTACATTGAGTATATTATAAATCAAAACAGAGGGGTAATTATTTATGATAAAAATCGATTCAATGTAATCAATGTGGAGATATTTTTTTAGTATTTTAATTGTATTGGTATTGCCAATATCCATCATCATCATCAACGAGGCACAACAGCCCGACGTCGGGCCTTGGCCGCCTGGATCGATCTCCCCCAATTGTCTCGGTCACGTGGCCGCGTCCTCCAGTCTTGGAGCCCCAATAGTTCGCATACACTGAGCTCTCCCAACGAGCTCTTGGTCTTCCTCTTGGCCTCGCTCCGTCAACTCATCTTGCGTTCATGACACGTTTTTACATGCGATCGTCATTCATACGTTGCACGTGCCCAGCCCACTGTAACCGTTGAAATTTGACGATCTTGGATACTTCCAGCTCATCGTAAAGTTTGTACAACTCATTGTTGTACCGGATGCGCCATCCATCTTGGTCGCTAACAGCCCCGAAAATCCGCCGTTTAACTTTCCGTTCGAAGGTGTGGATCCTATTTTTGGAGGCTTGGGTCAGGGTCCATGTTTCGCAACCATAGCACAGCACAGGTCGTATGATAGTTTTATAAACGCGGAGCTTAGTTTTTCTGTGCACATATTTGGATTTCATTATAGGGAGGACCGAGAAGAATGTCTTATTTACTAGTTGTATCTGTCGCTTGATTTCGTTATTTTCGTTGGCGTCACTCGATAGATTGCTACCCAGGTAAACGAAGCTGTCCACACATTTGATGCAAAGGTCCCCTACGTTGATGGTCGTGTGCGCTGGCGTCCTTGTCCCAGATTACATCATAACTTTCGTTTTGTCCTCATTGATTCGTAGTCCAACTTCCTTTGCTGCGGTGTCAAGTCTAAGCAGAAGTCCTTCTGGATCGGTCAGTTTTTTAGCCATGATGTTAATGTGATCCGCGTACGCTGCCAATTGTGTCGACTTAAAAAGTAGCGTGCCGCTGGTGTTCAGGTTCATTACCCGAATAGCAAACTCAAGTGCCAGGTTGAAGAGCGTGGGCGCTATTCCATCGCCCTGCTTCAGGCCACCCAGATTTTCAAAAGGATCCGTTAATCTGTTCTGGATCCGGACTTGCGAGACGAAGTTGGTCATCGTCATCTTTACAAGTCTTACTAATTTGCCCGGTATACCAAATTGCAGTATGATGCTATATAGAGATTGCAGCATGATGCTATATATCCATAACATTATCGAATAAATTGCCATAAACATAGTTGCAGAGTTTATATCTCCAAATTACGGCGTTAATGCTCTTTACTTTAAGCTTGAAGACTTGATTAACAAGATCAGGTAACTGAATGTTATTCTGTTAGGTAATATAAACATTAATCTTCGAATTCAACCACCAAACGAATACTTAAATTTGCTATTTGAGTTAGGTTTTCGTTCATACGTTAATCAAATATCATATCTTCTCTAATATGATACTGAGATCACGGACCATAAAAGTACAGTTTTCATCCTTAAATATAAGAAACCACATGAAAATAGCGTTGGATCTATGAAATAGAAATATATGAAAAGGATCAACTATGACAATCTTGAAAATGATTTGGCTTAAGTAACCTGGTAAACAGTTTTTCGAATGACAATGTTGATGAATCACTGACAATATTTGCTACACTATACGGAACATAAATGCAAAACTCCGTAAACTAAAACCATGGATTAGGTACTGTTGGCCTTATAAATTCATTAAAAACGAGGAATAAGCGAGGAAAAGCTTTAAGAAAAAAACCAGGATTTGATTGGCTCAAACAATACTTCCAAAAATATCGAAATAAATTGAATTACCTCATTTCCTTCTTTAAAAATGAATGTTTAAAAAAATTTCAAACTTACGTTAGTAAACCGCTCGCCAATTTATACTGCCTCAATTTTGAGACCGGGAGTTTTCCCCAAGTCAAAGTAACAGCAAATTAAACATGAGTAACTACCGCCTAATATCATTACTTTCGAATATATCTAAAATAATAAAAAAGCTAGCTAAAAAAAACCTCTAATGGCACATTTGAATGACCGACACTTCATTTATTAAAATCAATTTAGTTTTTGATCAGGTTTCAGCACCCAAGATTCCATGGCTAAATTAACAATGTCTATTACAGAGTCATTGCATAAAGGTCACAAAACTCTAGCTATTTACCTCGACTTAGCAAAAGCGTTTGATTCTATTCCACACAAGCTGATCACAACGAATTTCTGCACTAAGTGGACTAATTGTATTCAAAATTACCTGCTAAATCAGTTCGGATTGGTGATTACTATAGTGAAGAGCTTACTTTTGAATATGACATAGAACAAGGGACAGTACTGGGACCAATTCTCTTCCTGATGAGTATATATGACATTTTTACTGAATGAAAATGAAAAGAGTTGGTGTGGCGCAAAAATCAATGGTAAGGCATCAATTCTCTGACGCGAAGTGTTCAAAAAATACAATATATTGCTTTTCCTGCATCTCAACGTGGACTTCCAGAGAAATTGGAGATAACGACCCATTCTAGAGAACGTGGCACCAGATACGTTTATGTTCCAATAAAAAGGGTGATCAAAACTAAATATTTAGGAGGAGTAATTATACATAGTATCTGAAATGGGGTTGAGGAAATTAATTCCTACTTGCTATGAGGTTCGTTCTTTTTTGTGTAAACAAACAGTGCGAATGTTTTATTCTGCCTTAATTCATTCAATTATTCAGTGTGAAATGTGTAATACACTGAATGTCCTAACAGTTGATCAAGATTCCATATTTTTTAAAAAACTCACTTCGAACCAGATTCAACTTAATACTAATAGCACCAGAGAAGGCAATGCAAAATATCTGTTGCTGCCAAACCTTATGACACAGTTGGGACAGAATTATTATACGGATGAATATTTTACTAATGTTCGAAGAAATTTTTAGCCCTATGTGTGCGCTAGGTGCCAAAAAAGAGATCGGGACACTTTGAAAATAAAGGTTATCAATTTCGAAACCGCTTACTTAAAACTTTTCAATTTTAATCATCCCACAAAAACAATTTCCAATTTGAAAATTTTTGAATTGCGATAACTTTCGACAGAGTAATGAAGTCATTTTATAACTTAGAGGACATGTTGATATTACTGAGTTGTAAATTTATGTTGTTTTCTATGAGCATGTTGGCAGCCCTGTAGCTATGGCAGGCACTGAATATGAAAACTTTCAAATTCTCGATTCTTATGTTTTCTCTACATAGCCAAAGTAAAATCTTTGAAATTCTATATTAGGCAAGAACGGTAGCCCTTCCGGAATTCACCTATATTTTTAGCATCAAAAACTTCTGCTCACAAAAACTCACGGCCCGATTAGAAACAACTGAAATTCACAAAACGTATTGTTGTTAAGTAGGACCAGGTTTAATAGAAAGGATTTCGAAATGTGGGATAATCTGCCCCAGTGGTTCCCTTTTTAAATATTCCCAACAAAAATAACTACTTTTTGCCCTATGAATTCTGGTTCCTTCACCAAATATTAATGAAATTCACACAGAAGCTGAACTTTATTCTAAACCACATTTGGTAAATTCTAAACCACATTTGAAAAATCGCTCAGGAAAATAAAGTTTTTTGCTCTATAGCTTCCACTCAGGAAATCGAAATTAAATTCATTTGGTAAATGGAACTTATTTTAGACAGTATTCAGTAGGAAATTGGTTGCCTATATGTATATATAGCCTACAACTTTCAATGCGGCTATCGGATCGAAACAAAATTCGCAGGGGATGTTGAATTCAACGTGAGACAAATATGACATATTTATGGCTTTGATACTGGCATTGGGCTGCCAGCACGCTATTTTTGTATCATTAAATGGTCACATTAGGTATTCATGTCGCGAACATTTGCAATGAAAATAAGTAACCAATGCTTAATTTTCTTAGTTCTTGAAATTTTTCGAATGGAAACCCCAAACGCCTATCTACCCCTGTAACTTTCGACGATTCATAGGCTGGCTTGATTTTGAAGAGAAGCAGTTGTGGGTGGTTGCAGTGTTGGTAAAAATTGCTAGTACTGAGTATTTTCTTTATTTATGTTACAGAAGATGCTGTTGTCAAAGTTTCGTCTTTCCACCTTCTTAGTTTAAATGCATTGGTGAGATCAAAGTGGTACATTGCCCTCGCAACAAATTTAAGCACGTGTGGTAAAATATGCACTCAAAATCTGTACTCTCGGCAAGACATAGCGAGAACAGACAAGCACGAGTGTGTGAATGGTTTGATTGCCATCGCTCACCAGTTTTATGAGCGTACTTGTTTTGCTCGCCTTACTTCAGAGTGACTCGAAATTTAGTCGGTTCTAAGTCATGAGCCAAAGGATTTTGAAAAAAGGGCTGTTGTTGGCTCCGATGTTACTTTCAAACCAGTTTGGTTTACGAGATCACGGACAATATGCTTCAGTGCAAATCGGTACAAGGTTCTCTCTTGAATAGTTGCTAAACATTTCTCAACAGAGAAAATGCTACCTACCTACACCATAGCATAAGAACTAATAAATAGCACTGAAAGTACGTGATTTATTGATGGAAGAAATTGGCAGGGAATGAAGGATTTACCATCAGCTGGCACTTAACAAGAAGCAAAACCAAAATAAGTTCACTTTATCATATGCAAAAGTGAAAAAACCATACTGTCAAACAACGGTTGAGAATGTATATAGTGTTAGCTAATAGGTGAAAATCTGTTGACGTGCGTATAATCCCATCAAGAAACAGTAAGCGCAGCGAACGTTTGTTGGCAACAAACGAATTTATCTGTAATGAATTGCATAAAATCGTGGGAGATATTCCCTTTACTCGCCAAATTGTATCGAAAATAGTATTCCGCGTTAACCATCTTACCACTTACCATTTTCATACTCAGAATAGGTGTTCAGAAAACCAATATTGCATAAATTGCCATTCGCTAAAAGTCTCTTTGGCAAAGCACATGCATATTGCCTAGTGGGAATGAGAAACGTATCTGATCGTAGCGGCGTTGCCCCGCCAAGCAACGCCGCTTCAACTTCTGTCTTGCTTCAACTTGGACTTGGCTATTGCTATCTACTGCTCGCAATCAGTGGGGAAATATTGCAAATTGTATCGCAATTCATGTATTTTCCGAACTAAATATAGTTCTTAAGCTATGCCTACACCATATGCATATCTGCGCACTAAACATCACACCTTTTATGCTGCCTCCTCACTGTGGGCCATCATTGGCCACTGCAATGATCACAATGATGGCCACAATGAAGCCATCATCACAAAATTGCCTCCACACACTAGGCCACTAGATGGCCCAGTCATGATTTTGCGGTTGCGCATGATGGCGCGCTTTGATGTGTGTGAAAAACCGCTCCGAAAGCCATCCTCGGCCATGGCCATTTCCATGCTTCGCCACTTTCGGCCACTGCAACATGATGGCCCACAATGAAGAGGCAGCATAATGCGGCCTCCTTACTGTGAGCCATCATCAGCCACTGCAGCACTGGTCAAAATGATAGCCACCATCAATAAAATTGCCTCCACACACTGGGCCACTAGATGGGCCAGTCATAATTTTTCTGATCCGCTTCGATGTGTGTGAAAAACCACTGGGAAAGCCATCCTTGTCCATTGCCATTTCCATGCTTCGCCGCTGTCGACCACTGCAAGCCATCGCTTGTTTACGCAAAAGGCCACAGTGAATATTTCGAATATTCTTCGAATGTTTCATCAAATAATTCGACGAATGTTCTGACGAAAATTTCGCCAAACCAGATTGTTTACCATAAAAATATGCGGGCCGTCTATTATTCCTTAAAACGAATACAAAAGAAATAGTTTTCTGACCTGAGAGCCACATTCAATACCTCTTCCAGACCACCTTATATCTTTCAATTTCTTTCGATGGTTTAAGTCTTTCAAACTCTGATAATATTGGTGCGCTCATGGTGAGCGGAAGTTGTCTTTCTGGCTTTGGCACTAGAGCGGAATTTTCGAAACTTTAATTTTTATAGTTTACAAATCAATCTAGCTGACAAATATGTCAATTAGTCGTGATTGTGAAATGTTTCTTTAAAATGGTACCTCGCTTGGTATAAGTGAAATGGGAATGGACAGTGTAATTGGGATTCTTATAGTTTTCTTAGCAGTAAACCGTCTGCTCTTCATTAAATTGCCCAACAAAAATCTTTGGCAATTACTACATTTAAGTTAAAAACTCATTTTCCTTACAAGCTTGTGTTTTTGCTTCCGAAATACTCCACAATGACATCTTATGTCTTTGATACAACTTGCATGATAGTATTCTCTACGCTCATACTCAACTTTATTTTAATGAAAGATATTCAAATATATTTAAACTAGTAAATTTTATTATACTTAAGACCTTAATGTAAAATGCATTATCATTATTATCTTCGCTAGTTTTATTATTTGGTGTATTTAATGATTTTCATTAATTTGAGCTAATTTATAATTTGAGTTTCTGTTTTATTTGACTTGTGTAAGTTAATCCCCTCAACTTAGCTTTTTTAATACCCCATTTTATGTCGATACGTTGACTTATATACAGCAACTGAACATTAGTAATATTTTCTTCGTCCGATAAGAACATTCTCACGTTTTGGTCAGCCCACATTTTACTTCTAGAATAATGATTATATGTAGACGCAGTGGCGAAGCGTCCATACAACCCGATTCCTTCCGGCTTCCCTTTTGAAAATATCGACCTACTTGGGATTTTTCAAAACATGTATGCATCTTAACATGTACATAAAATTTCAATTGAATAAAGATCAAACCATCTTCTGCATAAAATGATAACGCGAAAATTGCCATTAATAAGCCGAAATAGTCCGGCTTGCAGATTCTTATTCGTGAGCCACTTTGATCAAATGTGTATTGCCTTGTGTCTGTCTCTGCTCGTTCCTTGCTGAAATGCTAGCATCGTCTTGCTTTAATTGGTGGAAAATAAGCCATTATGGATCGGCTTACGAATGGAAGAAAATTTCAATCGGTTCATTTAATATTGCCGTTGTGTTTTTTCCATGTGAACATTACTTTCGATAGTTGTATTGCTCACATAAAAACCAGTACGTGAATACTATATACATATTTGAGATATGAATATGAAGATAAAACTTTACTGGGTATCTAAAAACTAAAATTTGTCATATGTTAGTTTTAGAAATGAATTCCTGCCTTGCATTAAATTCTTTTATGATACATGTTCTGCATAAAATTATTTTTCGTATTTCTAATTAAACTAATAAAAAACAGGAATCAGTAACTAAAAAAAATGTACATAAAAATAATTGTCGTGGAAACTCTGAAACTTGATATTTTGAATATGTTAAGCTAAAGTTATAATTTAACACTTAAAAATATTGTAACTGTAAATTGTAAATATAATCAGGGCCTTCCACAGGCGCTGGCGAAAAGGGGGCGCAACTAATCAAACGTAAAGATTTACTCTCTCACCTTCAAAAATTTGATCTTAAGTCATCAGTCACTTACGTCATGCTTATTAATTTTTTCCGTTTAAAAGAAAATACAGGTATTTTCGAATTTCTAATTCTATTTAAAAAATCAACTCTTGTCAAAAATAGTTTCTTCTACCCGACAATCCCATCAGGAAGCAAAACAATATATAAAATCACCATACATGATACAGTTATTACCTGCAATGCAGTCGTATAATGATTGAAAGCTGTTTTGCTTAAAGTTCATGATATACATATGTACGTAATTTACTTACAGCAAACATTGCCTTCACATGTAAGAATAAGAATTGCCTACACATTACAGGCAATGCCAGAAAACACTTTTGATTTTCCCACAAAAATCATTTCCCTTACCAACCGATGACATCCCTCGATAAAAAAGAATTAAACTAATAATATTGCGAAATATTTCCATCCTAAATTGAAAATTTACAGTAAATATTCTTGGACGTTATT
Organism: Nemotelus nigrinus; assembly: GCA_947369275.1. Taxonomy (NCBI): domain Eukaryota; kingdom Metazoa; phylum Arthropoda; class Insecta; order Diptera; family Stratiomyidae; genus Nemotelus; species Nemotelus nigrinus. Next base: position 60,798,529 of record OX376372.1, read on the forward strand.
TTTTTCGTTGGGATTTGACTTAATCATTAATACCCGTACGCAATGGTGCACTATTTAAAAGTAGCACCAGAACATTTTGCTCCTAGTCTATTCCATACGAGCACTATGCCTACAAAAATATGTATCGATCGATTGGTCAACAGCGAATGGTGCACTGAGCGAAGTCTGCGCCACAGAAGTTTTTTTTATATGAAGTTTTCTACATGACGAGAAATTATCATGAAGATCGTATACGTGGGCATGGCGCAAGATCCCAATATTGCTCCATTTACTATGGTATTCCATTTAGGCGATTTCAGCAAGTATTTTGTGATGAAGAGTTGTTTCGCTAAATGTTAATGAAAATTTTAGAAATGCACATTGATTTGTAAGCTTAGTAATGAATTTCGGGGTTAAATATTGATGCGTGTTTTTAATGATTAAGATCAAAATAAAATATCTATATGGGGAGTAAATGTATATGAAAACAGGAGTAAATTTATAAAAGATTTCTGTATGTACTGGCAACGACTGTGTAATAAATTTGCTTTTCATTTTCCTGATGTTAAAAAACGGTATTTTGCAATGCCAAGAGTACAGTGTTATAAGTACAATGCTAAGAGTAGTGCTTGCATTAGTTAATTTTTCTGAACAACATTTATTGGTAAACAGCATTTATTGTTGTTGTATTTTATGTTTATGAAAGATTGAAAATCTACTAGAATGTCATCAATTGTTAGCAGAAAATTGTCGGGCAGTGCAAATAGGAAACGAAATCGGCTCTTAGAGCAAGCGATAGTGCGAGATAAAGAATCAATCCGTAAGTTTATTAGAGCAGACGAATCGGTAAGTGCATCTGCTGATCAAATTCATCATAGTGTAAACGATTCTAACCTAAAACGATTCTAAGCCTAACTACCTCAAATAAAAATGTTAGCAGTGCCCCTGATAGAAGTCATAGAGGGCTGAATGCATCACACCTTGACTTTGAAGATCCTCGTAATTGAACAGAACTAGACAGTAAAGTTGTACAAATTAAAGATGAAAAAGGTTCCAGTCAGTTAAAAAATTATAATTTTCCCTCAACTAACAAAAGGAAGTTGGCCGTACAATTTTACTAAAAGAACTTCTAAAAACGGGAAATTTGTGTCTCGGCAGTGGCTTGTATATTCGAAGTCAGCGGATGCTGTTTTTGGTTTTTGCTGCATATTTCATCGAACATTTTTTTTAATACTCCGACAAGCTCAGGATTTCGAGATTGAGGTCAATTGAAAAAAGTGGAAAGATATTGAAAAAGTTCTTAAAGTATGTACTACTATAGACAGGGAATTGTAAAATCAAATATGAAAAGAAGTGGAACATTGGCGAAATGTGCTAAAACGTCTCATAATTTTTGTGAAATTTTAACTTCACAATATTTGGCTCAGACAGCGCAGCCTAAATGATCATTTACCGTAAATCATCATTTAAGTGCCGTGTGTCATAAGGTAATTTGGACTAATCATCACTAAATGACCAAATTATCAATCATTTAGCAAATCGCTAATGACCATCAGACTTTCGTAATTTAATCTTTAATGAAGTAGAGTTGCCCGATATAATACAAATTTCCCTTTTAAATAGTCGCTTTTCCCATTGAAAAATAATAAGACAACTTTTTTGAAACGTCAGATTAAATACGGCCATACCACACTGGAACGACCGGTTCTCGTCAGATCACCGAAGTTAAGCAGTGTTTTGCGCGGTTAGTACTTAGATGGGGGACCGCTTGTCATTTTTGCTGTCGGATACTAACAACCTAGTTGTCTAGGAAACACTATACAAAAAATTTCAAAATATTTACACAATTTTAATGTAGTTTTTGCCCGGTTTCTATTTCAACTTTATTAATTAGCACATAAGAGAGGCAACATACATTGAAAACTCCTTCAATTTCTCCATTTTACAAAAACTTGACAGTGACAGTATTCATTATTAACGCAAGGGCTGTGTGTCAGGTACTTCTAAATTACTAATTTAGGTATAAATGATCATTAGTAAATTAGTAATTTAAGTGCCTGTGTGTCTAGGCTCTAAGAGGTGAGTCTGACAGTTTATATAGCAAAGCTAATGCAAACTTTTAGCAGCTTGTAGAATCGATTGAGAAGTTTGACTTAATACGCGCATAGCATTTGCGGCGAAGTCATAATAATGAAATTTGAAGTCAATATCTCAGCAAAGATATTCAAAATGAGCTAATCGAGCTTCTTTCGAAGGCAACAGCAGCGAAAATTTTGGAAAAAGTTGGGGAAGCTAAACACTATTCAATAATAGTTTATTGTACTTAAAACATTAGCAAAACCGAGCAGTTGTCTTTGACAATAAGAATAGATCAACAAAGTCATTATCAGTTTTCTGCCAAAGAATACTTTTAAGTTTTTTTTGTTCCTGAAAAGTCCAGTGGAATTAGTCGGACAGAATTAGTTTTAAATGACCTAGAAAAATTAGACATACCTTTGTTTGATTGCAGAGGCCGAGGATATTACAATAGATCCATTTGAAAGGCAAGCACTCAGGAATGCAAACTCAAATTAAATTATTAGAACCCAGAGCATTTTTTGTACCTTGATCATCACACTCTATGAATTTGGTAGTTTCAGATGCTGCACACTGTTTCGTTTTTTTGTTACAGTTGAATATATTCACGTCTTTATTAAACACTACAGCACTATGGCAGGTTTTGAAAAAGTATATAGTGTCGCTGGCCTTTAAACCGTTGTGTGAAACGAGGTAGGAAAACTTGGACCGTTGGCTCTTAATTTAGGCGAAGTTTACGAGGCTTTAATCGAAGTTTCGCTGAATTCAATCACACCGCTGCATGCTTAGCCAATAAAATTATAGATTTCCAATTTGTGTGTTGGATTTTGATCTGGTAGACATTTGAAACAAAATAAATATTGCAAGTAAATGTTTGCAGAGTCCTTAAATTTGCTTTGAGACAGCGGTTGAAACATTAAGCTCTACAAAGATGTTTTTAAAGCTGTTACGTCCAGAGAATGAATTCGTAAAGTTTTTAGGTAATGCAAAATCAATTGTGTGTGACTTGGATATTCCTTATGAATTTCAAAGTTCATCTGCATTAAGTTCAATGTGAAAAAGACCTCTGTTTCAATACAAAGCTAGAAATGTAGCGGTTTTGAATCCTCAGGAAAAGTTCAATATTGATTTTTATTTTAAAATACTGAGCTGTGCAATACAATCATTTTCTGAAAGGTTCGACCAAATAATGTCTCAGTTTGGAGCGAAAATTGATCTGAGCTTTTTGAGGATATAAAAATGTTTTCTGTAGTTATGCTTCCTAACAATTCACCTACGAAAGTGTTGTCTTTTATTTTTGATAGACATTTGGAAAGGGTTGAGAATACTTTTAACGCTTCCTATTACAGTCACACCTGGTAAGCGTAGTTTTTCTAAGTTAAAGCTGATCAAGAATTACATGAGGTCAACTATGTCTCAAGAAAGATTAGAGGACTTAGCAACAATAGCCATAGAAGAGGATTTGTTGGAAGAGTTAAATTATGATAAAATCATAAACCAATTCCCAAAAATGAAAGCAAGTAGGGTACAGTTAAGCTAGTACGAATTAATTTAAGCTTTTCTCTTATCATTGACTTAAGGTCAGAATGAATTTTAAATTGGGTTTACAACTCCTACGATTTTTTTTAGCTTATGTATGTACATTTATTAAAAATTTAAAACACTCTTTTAGTTGTTGTGTTTTATCAACTTTATTTATTGTTGAAATATTTATTTTTGTATAGATTAATATCATGTATAGCCTTATTGGTTATGCGGACTGAGGAAACCCCGATAAAAAAAGCGTGTCTAATGTTCTACATTCTGTGTTGTGGATACTAATATATATATATATATATATATATATATATATATATATATATATATATATATATATATATATATATATATATATATATATATATATATATATATATATATATATATATATATATATATATTTATATATATATATATATTTATATACCCTTAATTCTTTAGTGTACTCACACATACGGGTATTGGTTGATTGGCCATGAGGTATATTCTTTTAGGATTCATTGAATGTATTGCATAGGCGCAAAATCTGGCTTTTGCACCGGGCGCAGAAATCATTCGCCCCGGCCCTGAATATAATAATAAACAAAATAATGTTATAGCAAATGAGGAATTGTCTATAAACTCTTATGTTATGGATTGGTATTTTTTCGTGAATATTTACATTTCAATCGATTTATTTCCAATATATTTTTTTATTTAATGGATGCAAAATACCTGCTTTCATTTTATTCCTGTTTTACGTGCCGCAGGCTCAGCCCGACGTTTCTTTAATGCTTCTATTTTATAAACATTATTTATATTAAAGCAAATGGTTTCATTTATATTGTACGACACCCTATAAAAACTGTTCTTTAATTTGTTGATAAATCATTTATCATTTTTTGAATTACGAACTTTTAACCTGTAAAGTGTGACGAGAATAAAATAGAAAGTAGTAAGTATGACAAACACCAGCATGATAGACATCATTATTATAATAATTATTCAGCTTCCCTCCATCGATATTTCACCCCTCGCCACTGGTAGACAGTAATTCAAAACATGAGCAATATTCGATACAACGCAAAAAGTCACAAAATAAGATAACAATATTGGCCATAATCTTACTATATTTCTTCTAACTAAAAGTGTTATTGGTTAAATAATAAACGTAAAAAGGACGTCAAAAAAGGTGGCATGTAATTTATTCAGAAGCAAAACAGCAAAACGAATCAATGCCAATTGATTGAAAATCATTAAAAACTAACATGCCGAGTACAAGTACACAAAGAAAACTCAATTAAAAGCACCATTTAGAGATGTTTCTCCAGATATCCTCTATATCCACACTTTTGAGAAATAGTAGAAATTTAATAAGTAATAAAAAATGCAGGCGAAATAGGAATATTTTACCACTTTATTGCCATTTTCATAAGAATTTATTCATTTTTTATTAATCTACTCTATTAAACTGAATAATATGATGGATTGACGACAGTCATGCGGCACTTGATATCTAATACAATCCAAATGGAAGCTAATTGTCTAGTTGAGAAAATGGTTGATTTCGCAGAAGCGTAGTTTTAGAATAGAAAATTGGGAATCGACTGCTGCTTTCAATTTGTTATTCCATGGGAATCTGTCGGTAATTGGCAGGTGCCCCAAGATCTTACTGCAGTAAAAGCTAATGACGTTTCGATAAACTTGTATTGTCCGTTTTCGGATACAATAATTCAATTAGCAGCGAAAATTTCATTCAGTAATTAATTGTATTGCTTTGGAGTTGAGTTTATTTATTAACTTTATGATTTGTTATTGACAGTTTATGATAGTTTGTGGGTGCTCTGTTAGCTGCTTTAAGAGACTGCATTGGCAATTAAATCAAATGTTAAGTCAGCAAATTAAAGACTTAGTCGTTTAGTCGTAAAAAGTTGTTATATTTCATGTAAAACTGTAGATGTTTCACTAAACAAGCACATAAAGTATTTGTGGATGATTCATTAAAAATTATTATTGGTTGCACTATTTTGTAGTTTTATTAAATATTTTGTATTTTTTTGGTAATTTTGTTTTGAATTTTGGTTATCATCATCGCTTCAACAAATATTCTTCATCCAGTCACATTTAATTCAACATTGCATATGGTTTCAAGAATCACTTATGTGAGTTCGTGCAAAATCTGTCGTCAAAATCAACTATTTTTCAGAAGTATTTTTCTATTCCTTACCTTCAGACGAAAACTGAATAGCTAAAATCCTAAATTAAATGCTTTTAGATGAAACGAACTGAAAATTTATGGGCTTTTAAACGGGTACTGCTTTAATCTAAGGAATGCTACCAAAAACCTTAATAAAATTTGTCAACAGACGAAATTTAACCGCCATCGTCACATAGTAGGCTAGAATTTATGAATGTGTGGCGAGCTACTTGAGTAAATAAAATTTATTACAGGAGTCACTTCGGACTATCACCGGCAATTTGGAAGCATTTACTTTTCATATCACTGGAATGCTATAAAAATGCTTTCAAATTTTTAGCATGATACAACGATAAGGCGTCAGGCATAATCTAAGGAAATTCACTATGGCTGCACTGTTGACATATAAGTTTAGCGCTTTTAAACGTATCCGTCCAACCATTAAACCAAGAATATTTAAATCAAAACTTAGCGCCAAATAAAAAGCATTAGTCAGATAAAATCTCCATGATTTCCGGAGTCTACTAAACTATATCAAAGCATAAAATTAAATGACATTTTCAAGATAGATTTGAAAGTTCATTTAGCCTGTCGAGAAATAGATCAGTAACATGCTTTCGGTCCTAAATAGTCCGAAATCAATCAACGGTCGCTTTTAATTCAGTTTCTTCTTCAAACTATGTCTTTATCCGGCGTCGTACAAAACATTCTTTTTTTTAACGACAAGAATGTTATGACATTATTGTTAAACAATTTTAGATAACACTCAGACTTTAATGGCTGTGATGCTAATTGTTGGATTTTCTATCGAAAAGTGGACATGTAATTAAATCTTCTGTTATGGTTTGCTTATCTAAGCACATTATGTAAATGAAGGTATTCTTAGTAAGTGGCACCGAGCGCCAAGATACATCGTAGCTGTTGCTTTATTCATTTAAGAATGCGAAGAAATTATTCTCATAAGTTCAGGTATTAAGCATAATACACTGACAAATCCTGTCTTAAGTTCTAAGGAAGGGATTAGTGTCGCAATACGAATGGTATGTAAAGTTAAATTACGATTTATCTTAATTATTTTGTTCTGGCACTACGAAATTGAAAATATGCAAATGAATTACAAATTGCAGTTGAATTTAAGGCGCTAAAATTCGTGTTGTATTTGTTAATTTGGCTGGCTGATGATAAGATGTGAGTCAAGTAAGAAATTATCTAATGTCATGAATAGCACCTTTGAGTGGTTTAAATATGGAAATGTAGTGACAAAATATAAAAGCACACTTTGAGAAGGTGTAAATATTGCTGTTTGATATGAGAACTAAAGTTTTTCAACAAAAGTCACATATTTTATTATGAAATTAGGTGTTAGCTTTTCTAACTTCTTTAAAGACTCAATATACGTTTTGGTTTACATGCGTCTTCATATATTTGAACATTTAATTTCGGCATTTAAGTTGAACTCAATATGCTATCTAATAAAATAAGAAACCAGGAGTTTAAATTCTGTAACCCTTATATAATGCTGATACAGGAAAAGATGTTGGATCTTCTTATTTACGCCACTTCAAGTTGCCTGAATGACAGCGTCTCGGATGTAGAAATAGTGAGATTGAACATTTAAGTATTTATATGTAATCACAGCCCGCATCGTATTTGGATTACTTTGAAGTGCAGGTTTCTTCAGGTGTACAAAAGTTAAAGCAAGCGCCGCAAGCAGTGGGGACATTCTGAATAGAGCTGGGAAAATCGACTGAAATTGGTGCTGGGCTCACTTAATTGGAAGAGCCAAACAGTTTGAATTAATCAATTGAACCAGTCAGGTTTCGATTGAAACATTGAGTATGTAAGACACAGGTTTACATTTGAGTTCTACGATTGAAGAGAATATTCAATAAATGGAGATACAAAACACAACGATTGAAAAACATAAATTGAATTTAATGCATAAATGAATTTAAATTAAAAAAAGGTAATTCCTTCGCTACAAACGTAGCTGTTCAGATTATTTATTTAGTACTTACAAATCAGCATTAAAAAATAATGATTTTGATATGTTCTGCGAAGTAAGTCCTGTTTGTCTTTCTGTGCGAAGATAGCTTATCTTCCGAAAATATAGTTTTCTACGAGACAGCTATATTTGCAAACCAGCATATCTGCAAGAGCCAAGGAAATCTAAAAAAGCCTGGAGAAGCTTCTGCAAAAGTCCCAATAGCATTCCAAAGGTCACCAAAGGCTTGTAGGACTACTAAAAACTCAAGATGTAGGAATGATGACCACCTTTGGAGAAACTTCGGAAGTGCCGCTGAGAGTACACTTTCCAGGGTGCAAAAGTAGGAGTAGCGGTGAGAGTGAGGAAGAAGTAGCAGGCCCTGGTTGGAAACATCACACAAACAAAACATCACGTATGAAAAAGTTAAAGGGATAAACTCCTGCAAACCTTTTAAATCAACAGGGCCAGACGGAATCGGAAAAATTAAAACACTTATTGAGACCAAGCCTGGAACTCAGCTATATACCAAAGCTGTAAAGTCTGACACGGGCTGAACTCATACCAAAGTGTAGCAACAAATCGCCGGACATGTCAAAATTGTACAGGCCCATTAACATCACATCTTTCATACTAAAAACCATGGAGAAACTGATTGACTTCTACATAAAAAGTGATATTCTGGCAATTCGACATATAAGAGGCGGAACTTCGGAAAAATTAGGGGAAAGCTAGATTTTGGTATGAACCTTGTTACTGGTGTGCTCAGTAAAATGTTAAAAGTCCCTACCGATCCGAATGCTGCGGTACATTTTATACGGGGTCAAAGATAACCAAAAGTGACCTTTCACAAACATCCCAGTGACGGTCACCTCCACAGAAAAACAATATATGTAAACAAAGTAACGCAGCACTTGGATCGATGGGGACTTTTGACATTTTGCTCAGGACGCCAGTACCAAAGTTCACACCAAAATCCACCTTTCCCCTAATTTTTCCGAAGCACCATGTCAAATTTCCCTGGACTACAGACTATGTAAAGCTGCAGTGGGTTAGAAGAAAACCATACAAAAAAACTGCTGTTATTAAGCTCAACAAGCTTCAAAGGATAGTCTGTCTGTTTATTACAGGAGCAATGAGCTCCACCCCAACGGAAGAAATAGAAGCCCTTCCAAACTGAGAGCAAATACACTTCAAATATCCAAGAAACAGCTAAACAGGCTATCAGCCTCCAACAGGCTTACAGGTGCAAATTACGAGACCTTCAATTTCACTTCAAAATCTTGGAGGGCATCAGGCCCTTAATCTAAAAGTTGAACTTCAGCGACCAAATAAAGCTAATTTGTATGCTAATTTATAGACAAGAAGGGAGCCGTGGTCACAAACTAGTAACCTTTATGAGTAAATGATATCGCCAGATATAAGTAGAGGATGTTAAAATTTATCACAACTAACGTAAATAAAAGTTAGTGATCTCCCACTGCAAGTGGCCACATCAGTCACTTATGCACTGTGAGCTGATGTCTGATGAGAATCAGTGCATACTTTCAAAACCAATTAGTTAAAAAAATTTCAATTTTAATCATCCTACAAAAAACAATTCGATCAAAACAGTCTTCGAGAAGAGTTTAAATGACTTAAATGTCACAAATCCATCAATGAACACATAGAAAAGTGATCCACCTTCCTCGTACAAAGGAGCCAAAATTTGATACACGGATGGTTCAAAGATAGATTTTGAAGTAGGAACAGGGACAGTAGGTCCCAAGTGCAAAATACATTTTCCTCTCCCAAAGTAGGCCACCATCTCTCAAATAAAACTATCTGATATATTTAGAGCCTCACATATAATAAAGATAAGGAGTAATAAAAGGGTTAGAATTAAGGTTCTCGCGGTTAAGAATCGTGATCACATTAATTCAGCTATACTCTTAGAGATGAGAGTGGCCATAAACGAAGTAAGAACACAGAACAGCCTCGGAGTTGACATAAATCCGCGGCCATGAGCGGCCAAGTAAACGACGAAGCGGATACTAAAACCAAAGAAAGACCTAGAATGCCCTTCACAGGTCCTTCTCCGTACTGTGGCTTTGCAAAAGCGGATAAGAACAAGGAAATTAAAACATGAAACACGAAAAAGAGCGAAAGCTACTGACTTTATCATGAGGGTTTGAAACTCATAAAATTACCTTGACGTCGACAACAAAAAAGCAAAAAAAGCAATAACTCTCTGTAAAAGTGGCATACGAGACCTTTATGGAGCAAAGTAAAGTATCTACACAGAATATGTAAGGAACGGAATACCTTTCGATATTTTTTATTTATTTACAGCAGAAATGTCTTAACTATCAACGTTTTAACAAGCGATAACGCTGAAGAGTTTGCGCGATTGACCATTTGCGGATTTATTTTGCAATTTAAGAAGATAATGGAATATCATGGTTGTGAGAAATTAGCTCAATAGCTCAAGATGAAAAAGTGGAAACGTAACAGTGGTTTTACCGACAAACATGTTTTCTAGGTGTAATTATGTGTGTTGATGGCAGTCATGTAGGAATCGTACCTCCATGCGAAGAGATTCAGCATAATCTACAAATAAGCATGCCTCTTTTGGCCAAAGACAAGAAAATAAGTCCTAAATATTTTTCTTTAACATTAACAAACCAAGTTTTTTTCAATACAATCACTAGCAATATGTTACTCGCTTCCATTTAATGAACAAATAAAAAAAAAGTCTAGCGCAGCAGAACCGCTGGAAAACTGATTTCCGAAGAAGTTATCTTTTGTGTGACTTAAAAATGTATGAAGACGTAAAACCCTTCTTTGTGGCATCATATCAGCAGCAATAAATCTACCATAACATGCTCGTGCTTAATCAACCTATCTTTTGAATTTCGTTTTCATCCAAGGATATCATCAAAAGTTTCAGCGATTAAACTATGTCTAGGGCTGCCATCCGAAAAATTCCCAAAACTCGGAAAATTTAAATATCGGTTGCTTATTTTATTGTAAATGCTTTGCTTATGAATACAAAATGGAAGCACCTATTGGTGCAATATTTACGAAATTGTCTGGTGCTGCCAATCTTGCGTTTGCACCATAGCTGCTTCACGTTGAGTTAAATCCACCCTGTGAATTTCTTTTCGATTGAATGGCTGCGCTGGAAGTTATAGGAGTGAATAGAGTTTTATAGTAACCATCCTCCAAACTTTTCAAATTATACTTTTTGAGACCTAAATATTTCTGGTTAACTGTCATTGCAGAATCATTCCCATTTGGAAATTTAATGACAAAATCGCTCGATAAAGAAATGTCAATTAATTACGAAATTCTTCACAGGTGGCAACCTTTTTATGATTTTAAAACGAAATTCCCACAGAATTAGAAATACAGCAAGATCCGCTTATCACGTGAATTTCGTTTTGATTTCGCAACTGGATCGGAAGTTATAGGGAAAAAGTCTTTATTTTCCTGAGCAAATTTACAATATTTACGAGACGAAAATTGCCATAGCTGGCAACTCTATACTAATTTTTCAACCAAATTTCTATGTAATCTGTTCACCTACAGCATGAATTTTGTTAAAATCTGATGCCTGTATTTCAAAATCACTTCTATCAGATCTGATTTTAGCTAATACCAACAGATCCTGTAGATTTCATATTGATCACATTATCCGGTCGTCAGTTCTTGTGAACAGAAGTTTTGAGTGCTGAAAATTGAGGTAATTTGATCATGGCCTGTCGTTCTTGTTAACCGCGGAATTTTGAAAATTTTTATTTGACTTGATGGACAAAAGTCTAAATTTACCAATAAAATGAATTTATTTTCAATAATACAAAATTTAAAAAAAAATATACCAACATTCAACAAGTCGTGACAACTCGGCAGGTGACAGTTGTCAGTTTGGAAAGAACTGACAGCCGAAACGTTTCATTACCGCATGTTCCAAAACATGTTTAAACCAATGCCTCCTAGAAGTACGGGCCGTAATGCAGAATGATGACGTCAGAGCAATACGCCAAAATGTCGTGAAAAACACACGCAGTCTTATGGGACGTCCGCGGAAAATCGTAAATCGTACAGGTTGTGTTGAAGTGAGTGAAGTGAAAACAAAGTGAGATCCGCGGAACAGTGCTAGTGAATAGCTAAAACACAAATTAATGCGGTGCGCGCGGTATAATATGAAAAATTCGCTACGAAATGTTTATCAGTTGGTGTTAGGTTATGTGACGTTTTGTGTCGATTCACTTTCGCTACAATTGATTGACACAAAATTCAAGTTATGACTAAATATTATTACTACAATGCGCCCACGCACAAAAAACTAGCGTTTTAATCATATTTTAGCTTAAAAACCGCAAATGAAATCTCCGTGTGTGTCGGCACTGCCTCGTGGAAATGTCAACATGGCCTATCGCAATGACGTCACAGCGAGAACGATTACGTAGCCTGACGGCCCGTACATCTAGGACGCATTGTTTGAACCATTGCCTCCTAGAAGTATGGGCCGTAATGCAGAATAATGACGTCCCACTAGACTGTCAAAGTGTCGCGAAAAACACACGCAGTCTTATGGGACGTCCGCTGGCAAATGTTATTTGTACAGGTTGTGTTAAAGTGAGCGGAATGAAATTAAAGTGAGATGTGCGGAACAGTGCTAGTGAACAATTCGCAATTGAAATTTGCTACGAAATGTTTATCAGCTGGTGTTAGGTTATGTGACGTTTCGTGTCGATTTACTGTCGATACAATTAATTGATACAAAATGCAAGTTATGGCCAAATGTTATTATTATAACACGTCCACGTACAAAAAACTAACGTTTTATTCATATTATAGCTAAAAATCCGCACGTAAAATCTTAGTGTATATCGGCACTGCCAGATGAAAATATCAAAATGCCTGCCCAAATTGACGTCATAGCTAAAACGAATACGAAGCCTGGCGGCCCGTACTTCTAGGAGGCATTGTCTGAACGAATACTCTATGGGCCTTTCTACACTTGTATTCTTGATGCACTCCTCAAACTGGTTTTACAACAATCACCATTCCCACACTTCTATTCTTCAACAACGGAACCGTTCATATACCGATTATGCATATGAATGTGTGCGTGTTGTTGTCTTCTCATTTCGACTTGAGTGTTTCATGAAAAATTCCTGACCCGTGAACTATGTTTATAGTTATGTTAGTGATTTGCATCAGTTTCAATCGGTTTCAAAAGTGATGAAAAATTTTCTCCAAGTGCATCACTTTTTGTAGAGATTTCCCCTCGATTCTTCTGCCTCTTGCCCAGAAAACCGGTTTGAGGACTGCATCAAGAATACAAGTGTAGAAAGGCCCTATCAGCTGAAAGTTGCGATCCAGGAATGTACCAATGGAATGAGTAATGCCTTACAGGTATGAAAATATCTGTTAAGGAAAAGTACCGGAAAACTCCGGTACTTGGAAAATTTCGGTATTTTGGTAGAAGAATGGGACTCTTTGTTGGAATGTGAAGTTCGGACGTAATTGAAAAGAGAGCATACAGAAAACAGAACAATTTTTTTTTTGTGAATTGAAGATATTGAAATATTAAAACTAAATTGGTGGTAAAGCAGAAAACATTTTTGTGAATTGAAGAAATTGAAATATGAAAACCAATTTGGTGGTGAAGCAGAGAACATTTTTGGAAATTGAAGATATTGAAACATAAAAACTAAATTGGTGGTGAAGCAGAAAACTTTTTTGTAAATTGAAAATATTGAAGAACATCTGTAAATTTTTCAAAACTATAAGGGCAGTGGAAGGGAAAAAGATAAATTGCAGAACAAAAATTACATTGATGGTGGCGTTGCTGAATGGATCTGAATCCTTATATGTGTACAAGGGGTACAATGTACAAGGCGTGTTGGAAGAAAGAAATAGTACGAGACAATGAGGCGGAAAGATTGCTGAATCGATGACAGATCGAGGAATGGATGGTGAACTGGAAATAAGTATTGAATGAGCAAGATAAGTACTACAAGTTGATATAATGAATGTTTTGGCTTGCAAATAATTCCATCGTACAAAAATTACAAGAGTCATTGGACATAATTCTCGTTAAATTAAATAGAGAAGAGAAAATAAAACGGCAAATAGGCACTATAAAATGAATTATAATTCCGTTTAGTTCTACAGAATATTAATTAAATTGAATTTAAAAATAATAAGAAAGTAATAATAGCAAATACAAAAGAGAAAATAAAAACGAACAGCAATATTTTAATCTATAAATTTGATAATTGCTAAGGCTAGATCTTTGGTGTGGGTGTTGTATGTAATTGATTTTCCTTTTCTTTTCTTGTTGCCATTTATTTGAATTATTATTTATATGATTTTGCATTATTTTACATTATCTTTTGGAATGTTGAAATCGGTGTAAACCGATTCCGGCCGGAATTGGGTGAAATTGAAGCTCACGCAAAGAAATATATATAGTTTGTCATATTTCGTTTCTTTTCGAATCAAAGAGTTAAAAATATTTAACTGTTAATAAAAATGTTCTTGGAACATTAGTAAAAACAAATAATTTCTCAATGTCTTGATGATGATACCCTTTCCGTATTTTATCATTAATTTACGCAGAATATATTCAATCAATACTGTTTCAAAAACTTTCAAATGCCTTTAATGCATGATGACAATTACTTCAACCGTTAATTTTAATGTTCGACGGAAACGTGTCCTAGTTATCATGAAAGCGGTATTTGGAAACTAATCCACTCTTTGATTTCGATTGTATCATCAATCATACTTTACACAATTTTGACATTTCAAAGAACATACCAGTACCGAAATGCCGCTTAAGTCGATTTTCACAATAACGTAAATTATGTTGTTTTACCGATAGCGGCATCTATTCGCTAACTAAATTCAATGCGGCTTTATGTAACATTATCGTGAATCTAAATGATAGCTCAATGAGAATTTCTAAGATGAATGCATTTTTGACACGTATACAGCACTAGCTCACGCTTACATTTTAGTGTCCAGGTTTCTCTAATATTCCTTAAGTCATTTCAACCACCTTTGCCTAAACGAATCGCCAGTACACGATCTCGGTCATCATCAAAAGAATTGGCCAGTTAGTCCCGGATCGCGAATGGTTCAGCCTCACACACAGAGCCAATAATGCATCTGCCGACGATCGAAGTGAAATACGATCTGCTGCACTTACAATTTATAAAATGTTCGTTACGTGTCATCTATTTTCGCGATCGTTTCATGGCTAATTGAAGCCTAATTGGAAGTGATGACACCATAAATCGATCAGTACAAAACAGCTTTCGGTCCATGAGTTCGAATTGGAACAGCAAGAAAGAACGTACTCGTGAACTAAAGGATAGAGACGGGAAAATAAATGTTAAAGTAAGGCGATCATGTATCGTGATGGAAAATGTGATAGGTGAAGTACAGTTTAGAAATATTTTCTAGACATCACGCGCCAATGTGTGTTATATTCTAGCGCTTTACAGTTTTATCACTAACAATTTGAATTTTGTCCCTGTAGTCTGTATTTACTGTTCGCAATACAATGTTTCTTCTTAGTTGTTGCTAATTTACTGTTTACAAAACAATCAAACCGCATCTCTCTGCAGTTCATAGTAGTTTCATGCAGTCAATAAACTAATGAACATTTTTCGTGTTATTCATTCTTTTATTTGTATTTAATGCAATTAGTTGAATTATATATATATAAGGAGTTTATTGAAATCAAAAGAAAATTGATGTCGCTTTACTATTTTACGACAAGACTAATGTTCATCTTGTTGTTTCCCGCGTACGAACCGAAAGACATGCAAACAAATGTGAGTATGACAGGTATGTGCATGTTGGATGCCTAAAAATATTAGTTACCAATGGATTAAGCAGCTACTTGAACATCTTAAGCTAAGACTATACTCTGCGCGAACGTTTCATCAAAACGTTCGTCGAAACATTCGAAGAGTATTCGAAGTATTCACTTAAAAATTGTTTAGCTATACACTTTTTTTTATCTTATTACGCCATAAAACTCGACCTGTCCGCATTGAGAAAAACAAATGAAGAAATAAGTAATAACTAAAGTAATAATAATAAATAAAGTAATAGCTAAGGTGTATCAGAACTGTCTTCAAACCACTTGGTAATTTTCAAGCAAAACTGTATTTCATTCGCACTCTTGCATCTTGCATGTCCAGTGTGATGCATCTTGTCCATGACTTCGTATGCAAACCAAATCGGTTTGTAGCACCAGACCCCAAAGATTTCTTTTCCTTTCAAATGGCCCTTGAAAGATGCCATTAGCGAATATTTTTTACGAATTCTTTTGACTCGTGACCTAAAAAAGACAATATTTTGAGAGCTGCCGAGGTAAAGCGAGCAAAAAAAACATGCCCAAGAAACAGACGAGCGACGAGGAGCTAACCATCCTCACTCTCGTACCCGGCTTTGCTCGTCATGTCTTACTGAGAAAAAGGATGTAAAAAAAGAGCAACGCTCGTTCTAGGGGCGTACAACCCGGAGAATTATTCTTGGCGGCAAATCTATCTAAAGGGTGGAATTTTGGCTGTCAATGTGACAAAATATTGACCATTAATCGATGTTTTTGTCCATAGAAAAACATCGGCTATGCTAAGTTTGGATTTATTTAATTTCACCATCGAAAATTAACATGGAATTTTCATTTCGTATTTACTGTTAATGCCTAAAAAGTAGTTAATATCAGAATATCAGAAATAGCTAATATCAGAATATTTAATATCAGAACACTACCGCAACAGAACCGGTAAAAATACTAATGGTCGATGAACAGTAGAGGAATCGAGCAGATTTTGAGTGCATATTTTACCACTTGTGCTCCAACTTGTTTCGCGTTCACCAATGCATTTAACCTAATAGGGTGGAAATGCTTCTAGCGTTGCCGCTCTAATAAATTAAAAAGTTTAAGAAAGACACTCTTGCTCGATTGCTTATCTTACAAAAACGTTGAAAACAGCATCTTCTGTAACACAAACGAAGAAAATGCTTAGTGCCTGCAACACTTTACCAGCACGGCTACCAAAAGTCTACCACAACTGATTTTCGTCAAACTCAACTCTCGTTTTTATCCGATGACTCCATCGAAAGTTATAGGGGAAGAAATGTGTTTGGGATCGCCATCCGAAAAATTTCAAGATATTAGAAAATTTAAACATTGGTTACTTATTTTCATTGTAAATGTTGGCGATATGAATCGCTAATGTAAGCATTTACTGATACAAAAATAGCAAAACCGCCTCGTTCTGGCAACTCTTTGCCATATTCAAAGTCAAAAATATATCATGTTTAAGTCAACCTACCCTGCGAATTTCGTTTCGATCCAAGGACTGCATTTGATATTAGGCGTGTTTTTTGCTTCCCCTATCTATAACAGAACAATGCTATCAACTGCAGACCCATTAGAAACAACAACTCCCCTTATGTTGAGTCGTTGTTTCCAATGCGTCTTCCCTGGTTAGCATTGTTCTGTTATGGATAAGGGGAGCAAAACAACGTGCCTATTATAGGGGTAAAGAGATTAAGTGCAACCACTCACAAAAGTTTTCACATTTTCGAAATCGTAATATTTTTTGATTATTGTCACTATATGATCATTACTAAAATTTTATGATAAAATTACTTAGTAAAAATATGGCAAAAGAAACAAAACAATCATAGCTGGCTACTTTGTCTTGGTTTCTCAATCAGATTCCTACCGAATATTGCCTACAATAAATTCCATTTACCAATGTATTAATTTTGTTTCGATTTCATGACTTTAGTGGAAACTATATGGCAAAAACTTTATTTTCCTGAGCGAATCTTCAAGACTCAAGACAACAAAAATACAGCAAATTTCTACCAAACCTAGCTTAGAATAAGGTTCAGCTACTGTGTGAGTTCTGGGGACTAAATTAGAATTATCAGGGCCAAAAGCAGTTTTTTTCCTAGTGATTTTTTCAAGATGGCACTACTAGCACAGAACTGCCCACAATTCAAAATGGCTTCTAGCAGACCTGGTCTTACACAAAACCAATACATTCTGTGAATTTCTGTTGTATCTAATCATCGGGTCATGAGTTCTCGTGAACAGAAGTTTCTGATGCTAAAAATAAAGGTGAATTGGGGAAGGGTTACCGTTCTTGCACGATATATAATTTCAAAAGTTTTACCTGGGCTATGCAGACAAAGCATATGAATTATATATGCGTTGTTTGTTTTCTAGAAAGCGACAATTTCTCAGCAGAGTCGATGAATTGAGGGTTTTCACTATCAGTGGCTGCTGTAGTTGTAGGGTTGCCAACATGCTCATAAAAACATAAATTTACAATTTAATAATATCAATACGTTCTGTAAGTTATATAATGATTGGATAGCCTTGTTAAAAGTTATCACAATCCAAAATTTTTTTAAAAAATTTATTCCAAAATCTTCGAGGCTAACTCACATCAGCATGTCGGGAAACTACACTCCCTGGAGATTTATCTTGCAAAAGAGCATGACTTGCCTGTGTTGCATCACTTGTTGCCCCATCCTGCTGAAAATACATATCGTCAAGATCATAATCTTCGATTTTCGTCCAAAAATAATTGGTTAACTTGCGGCCATAGTGCTCAGAATTGACGGCGGTGGCTCTTCCTTGATCGTTGTCAAAAATAAATACGGCCCAATAATGTCACCAGACCATAATGCGCATCACAAAGTAACATTTTCCGGATGTAATGGCCTCTTAACAATCACTTGTGAAACCCATATTCTACAGTTCTGCATTTTAACGTATCCACAAAGCGAGATATGGGACTCATCACTGAAGAATTTTTTTGAGAAAAATGTGCATCAACAGCGCGTTATTCCAATACCCAATTCACGTATTAAACGATCCATATTCTAGAATGGAAAATCTTCAACTAAATAAATGACAGCATAGTTAACGTATATAGTCTTAAACACATAACTACGAAATTTTCGAAGAGGGCGGCGAATTTCTATGTAGAATTTCGCATCTGAATATGGCGAATCATAATGCAGCGAAAATGTCGCTGTCAATGACAGTTAACATTCACGGCGCCAACCAAGGCACCAACCTAATTCATTTTTTTTTGTTTTTGTTTTGTTAAATGCTGTTGTATGAGGATTAAGTTGGCTTATGGCTGACGCCGTACATATGTCAACCTGCGGTTGGTATCACCGCTAGCGAAACGAAATATTAGAAATTTGGCAAAACTTCGTCCGCCGGCATTGTGGGCATTACCATACAGTGCATTCTAATTTTTGACAGCGGCTTTTCTGCGCCGATTGTGGCTATGACTTATCTTTGGAACATATCGGTATGCTTGCTCTCTTCTTTCGGTTTTACTTTCTTAGGCACGAAATAGATAGCCTTAGGCACGAAATATATTTATATATATATATATATATATATATATATATATATATATATATATATATATATATATATATATATATATATATATATATATATATATATATATAAATGTATATATATATATATATATATATATATATATATATATATATATATATATATATATATATATATATATAAATATATATATATAGATATATATATATATATATATATATATATATATATATATATATATATATATATATTTATACAGTCTGTCAAGAATGAGTTTACACATAGGGAAAAAATTCAATTTTTGATCTTTCATATTATAAAATACTACTTTTTATTTATGTAAATGATTTTTTTTTGGCAGTCTATTCTATAACGTTATATATATAGGATAGATTGGAGCCAAAGTGTCGAGGTGGCCCAAAACCAAAAATATCTAAACGTATAGAGCGCCTTATGGTAAATACGTTTCAAATAATTTGTGCTATTTCTGTAATGTCGCTAAGTTTTTGTCCTGTACTGCAGCTTTGACTGCATTTTTGACGTCAGAAACTTCTTCATAAAGATCGCCCATTTAAAAAATGTAGTGATATTAAGTTTTTAAATCATATTAACAATTGATGCGTAAGTTACAGAGTCACCTCGTAGAGAAAGTGGCTTGAATAAATTCAGTTTGTTTTCATTGTTGAAGTTGTATCTTGTCTATATATATTTAACAAGTACAATGTGCTATTTTTATTGCTGATGCTGTTTCATTAGAGAAGTTTTTGTTAAATGTTCGCACATGAAGCCTAAAAATTAGTCATCAATTCTTTGCTCCAATTTGCTAGTGAGTCTGAAAATTATATAATAACCTTTGATTGAAACTCGATAATGTTTCGTCTTCAAGACTCAATACAGCGTCGTGAAGGACTTTTATTACGTTTTGGAAGCAAGCCGGGTAAGGTTATGTTTCGTCCCTATTAAAAAGTTTCACAGAGCGGAGGAACACTCGTGTTCGCAAATTCGGCATCCCAGACAAACTGACACTATTGTGTTGGTTGACCATGACCAATGTATGGATGGTCTGGTCTCCCTTCTCTTCAAGCAATCCGAGACTCTGATCCGTCAAAGAGAGGGACTATCGTAGCCAAGATAGTGGCTTATGCAGAAGATATAGACATAATTGGAAGATCTGACTAGCTGTTCGAGAATCTTTCATCTAGATCGAACGAGCGGCACAAAGACTGGGGTGCACATAAATGAAGGAAAGACAAAGTACATGGTGGCAGCATCTGCAAGAAGAACACCTAGAGCTGGTCACCCCTTCAGGGTAGTTGAGCAAGCATTTGAAGTATTGCCATCCTTCAATTACCTTGGGTCAATTGTAGCAGCTAATAACAACATAGAGGAAGCAATACGCGGGCGGCTGTTCAGAGCCAACAAAGTCTACTACAGTTTGTCATGGCTCTTCAAAACCAGAACATCAGAGCTCCTGCTGTACAAGACCAAGGTCCTGCCAGTACTCACGTATGGATCTAAGACTTGTGTGCTCAGTAAAAGGCACTCTGGCCTCTTAGTCGCGTTCGAAAGGAAATTCGGGGGGAGAATCGTTGGCGCTTATGTGAAGAGGACGCTATAACCATGAGTTGTACGCTATCTACCTAGAAGCAGATATAATAACTAAGATAACGCTCGGTAGGCTACGGTGGGCAGGATACCTAGCTCGAATGAGCGAAAAGGATTCTGTTCGGAAAAACCTTTGCGGCAGATGTAACGGCAGATGACAGCGTGGGAGGCAATTTTATGGCACCGTGAGTAGCAGCATCTGTAGTAACACTATAAAACGTACCATTTTAATAGTCATCAATCGTCTCTTGAGTAGACGTCGGACTTAAAACACTGGCCTTATTTCTTTCAAGTGTAAGATGTTGAGCATTTTTTGAATCGTAAAACAAAAGACTACCAAGTTTAGCTTCACAATCCAGAGAATTCAATGACAAACTGTGCTTGATGGAATGGTGTCGGCAGTTGTCGAGAGAAGAACGAGACTGCATGAATGAATGGTATCTGTATCTCTCCAATTCAATATGCGCGAAGCTTCAAACTTTTATGCTGCCTATTTAGTTCGAGTTTGGTGAGAAAATATGAAAATAATATAGCGAAAATATTTTTATGTGGTAGCAGCTTACAGATGAATTCGTTTTTCCTCTAAAAATTATCGATCAAGGAGGCTAGTAGGAGATCGGAACATTTGGCGTCCCGATCAAGGGTAAATCGGGACGTGTCACCAGACCTCTGGCAACTCTAGACCTGGCAACTCTAGACCGAACCTACTTTAATTTGACATACATGATGTACATTTTATTTTCGCGTAATTCACCATTCCGAAAACTTGTGCGACCAATTTGGACTTTGTTAAAATTTTCCGCATTTGTATTTTTCTGCGAATTCGCATTCTCAATGGTAGGGTTTACAGTAGCCGCTTAGTCCGCGGACTATACACCAAATTCCACCTAAATTATTTTGGCCACTTGCTGTTAACACTCAGTACCCGACCCAAGCGATAGGTCAGTCCACGATTTCAAGTAACCTGACCTAAAATAGGCCGTGGACTATATAGCTGTAAACACACCCGACCTAAGCATTGATTTTTGCGTGACCATTAATATATGTACGTTGAATTTCAGCTCGCAACCCTCACCTTTGACTCAACATTATTTAAATAAACATGTTTGAGAGACAAATGGAAAGATAATTACAGTGTATGAACTAAAATTAAACTAAATGACAGCTGTCACGTACAAACGAGGACTAAATTCGACCTGACCACATTTTAGGTCAGGCCGATGTAAACACCTTAGGACTTGATTGAATCTTGACCTTTAGGAGTGATATGGCAGAATGGACAAAGTTTTGTATTTATTTTTAAAGCTCAATTGCTGTGATTATTCAAAGAATTTGATCACATCGTTGTTCTATTTGTTATTAGTAGAATAATATGATTGATTATATTTACCATTAAAATATTGTTAGTTTTGGAAGTTATTCAACAACGTTAAAAGGTGCACCACATCTCCTGACTTTACCCTAACATAAATTTCGCCTGATTTCAAACGTTTGAATCAAAACTGTACTGTTCTGAAGCTGCACTGAAACTGAAATAATATTAATTAATTATAATATTTCAGAACATAGCGAATTTTCAAATTAAATATGCTACTTTAAAATGGTACATCTTAAAAAAGTGTGCAATGCATTTTTTCTTCAACGATATTTTTCTTTTTTTATATATTATTCTTTTTACGTTGAAATGCTAATGAAAGCATAGGAAAAGTGCAAAGAAGATTAGACTCAGAGCCAGCGTCTGAGTAAACCTTTAGGCACAATCAAAAAATTTTAAATAAATCAAATGTTAGTTTACTATCAACGAAATACTTTCCTGTTAATATAAGGAAGGAATCCAGTGAAGCGAAGAGAACTTCACTTAACTGCTTCCACCCTTTAGTTACTATGACTACTGTGCAGATGAGAACTGCAGCCTCCAGCCAGAAGTAATAAAATTATCCACTGTAGTTTAGTTTAGTTAGTTTAGTACTGTATTCATTTTCACATGAAATTTTCATACAAAATTTCAGCGAAAATTTAGCTTGAAAATAAACAAAAGTTATACTCAGTTCTTAGCATGAAAAGTTGCTTTGAAGCTGCTTTCGCTTTGAAAATTTAGATGGCACTGACACATGTCTCCAATCATTTTACGCCAATTTTGTATGTGCAGTTCATTCTTTCGAGCTAAAAAGTGATATTTGGTGTTTGAATTTGAAAATTGATTCGTACAAATGTCTTTCCAATACGAAAATCGAATGAAGGTTGAAATTTATGACATTTTATCCGTCGAAAATGAGCAATGTCTCTGCTTTTCTCCATTGTAAAAATACCCGCCCGAAAGAATGACCAGATAATGGAAACTTGATAAAATTTAGCTTCACGATTAACTCAGTACCAGCCTTAAGTAATGAAATGGTTGTCATATCGATAGCCATATGACATCAGAAAAACAGCAATGCTTGAAGTGCAAATATTATTCTAAGACAGCTAAACCAATTGTACCTGAAATTGCACACGTTTTTCACCATTCACTTATATTTGTATTACATCAAGTATTCAATCACTGGCAAAAACAAATGAAAGCCGAAACATTTTATATCGATACAAGTTTTCACATTTATTTCAATTATCAACTCAAGCACTATTTAACAATTTTATCTATAACAAAGCTTTATCTCAACCGGAAATTTTTCCATTCTCTCTCATCATAACAACATTTTTAACGTTCAAATAACAATGTTTTTCCCTCAACCGACTTCAATATCCATAAGAGCCACCATGGCCAGAAGTATCGCCACCTCCATGAGCATTAACAGCTGCAGCATTGTTTTGTGCTTTCTGTGCAAATTCGGCGGCTTTCTGAGCAGCAGCTTTTGTTGCTACGAAATCGGCTCTAGTGGCTTCCAACTTATGTTCGATTTCGTTCAATCGAGCCTTAGCTTGAGCAACCATTTTACTCTGCGAAGCCACCTCTTGAGCGGCATCGGCAGCAGAAGCTTCAGCTTGATGGGCCAAATCTTGAGCGTTTTTTGAAGCCTCATTGAGAATCGCGGCTTGCTTTTCCGCTTGGTCGGCTGTCTGGGCGGCTGCGGCTGCTGAGTGTTTGGCAGATTGTAATTGTTCCAATTCACCTTCCAAAGTCTTTTGTGCCTGATCACGCAAGTTTTCCAGAAGTTGCAGGAGAACATGCTTTCCCGCCAATGCGGCTTGAGCTGTTCCTGCAGCTTGGGTCGCTTGCAAAGCCAATGTAGTTTTGGCTACATAAGATGCTTTTTGCGCGGCGTAGTGCTGATTGGATACAGCGTCGCGGGCATCTGCAGCAGAACCTTGAGCGATAGAACTAAGACCACCGTAACCGAAACCATGACCCTCAGATATGTAACCACAATGCACGATTCCTGTGGAAAGAATAATCAATTATTTCAAATAATTTACGGCAAACCGAAGCAATACCGAAAAGAGCAAAAGCTACAAGAATAATGGTGACTTCCATTGTTTGTTAGAAATTTAAGTGCTCTGTTGCAAATGAGAAGCAATTACTAGTTGTAATGACTTTCAATATATTTCCCGGCAGTATATATACCAAATATGACTGCGGAAATTGCTGCGGGTGGGCATGGAATTCCTGCAAATTTTTTGTTGAAGTCCCCAAAAATTAGTGTTCGAGATCTGAAATGCGGTGCTTTGCGTAATTTCTTCTTATGGTAATGAGCACATAATGAGCTGGGAAAGATTCATGCAATCACTTCTGGCTCAAGCATTTCCGATGAACTATATTTTATAACATGCGATTTTTCAATATCATATTAGATTGAACTTTCTCGTAGACTTTGAATATTATTTTTTGAGTATTGTGTACTTACAATGCGATTTTGGTAAGCAGAATGATTGGACAAGTATAATCATGCATCAAAGCCAACAATGATTATTGAATGATTGATTTAATTTTTGCAATTGAATAAACTACTTATTTCAAATTGATTTAAAATGATCTTATCTTTTCTAGCTTTCAAAACCAAATATTTTAGTTTAAAGACCATTTTTCCCTTAGAAGCAAAATATATTTTGATTGTTTGACTTGAAATAATATATGAAATATATTATAATGTTATATATGTCCTGAAATTAAAATATATTTTACTTCTAAAGGAAAAATTGATCTTTAAACGAAATATATCACTTATTTTAAAGTACTTAATTTTTATTGATATACATACTTGTTTTAAATTATGCCCATACTATACTTCATTGCGATTCAAAAATTTGGAAAAATTTTGAAATAGGCTTATATGAACTCGCTTATGTAGTTAATATGTCAATTAACTTAAACAATGGTAATGAAGGTAGTCCATTCAAAATCTAGCATTGAGTGCCTCTGTACAAAAAAAGAAAGAAGCATTATCATCTTTACAAAATAAGTGAAAAGGACGACACTTAAAAACTATTATAAGAAACGGAACTGATCCGCTTTTGTCTACCTGCTATTAAAAAGTCCCGAATCATATGATTAAGTTCATGCAACGTCCCTCCACCGTCCATTTTCTTTCGTTGCAATGGTTACGTAAAAGGACCTCGTACTCTGTCTATTATTTCCTGATTAGAGCTTTATCCCTAAATATTAAAGCCAACTATGACGAAAACCGCTCTTCGTCATGACGCAACTCGACAATATTGTCTGCTTTCTCTTTTCTATTTCTTTTGCTTTGAAAACTTCAAAGCAGCAGCCGAATCCAATGTTGAATCCGAAGATCATGATTCATCGATAAGCTGTAGTATCTTTGTAGCGTTTAGCGTAATCGATTGATTTTTTATTGTGCACCCAGCGATGCAAGCTCCAGAAAAGATTTGGGGCTAAATATTTATTGAAAAAGGGCTAGAATAAGGCCACATAATGATGAAAAAGGACTGAAATAACTCATTTTGAAACAAAAGAATGTTTTTTAATAAAGTATATTGTACATACATTTTAAAGTCTTCTATTACATTATAAAAACAAAAAACAACATTCGTCGATATATTATTGACTTTTTTAAATGCAGTAGCTCAATGCTAGAAATTCCTAAACAATTCTAATACGCAATTCTTCTTCAAAGCGAGAAGGAAGCAGCGATGTCTCAAATGTATAAAAATTTTTCAAAAAATTTTCTAACTGAGACAAATAAGTGCAAATACATAAGAGCAGTCGTATATAGCTTAAATTATGTGAGTACTTGGTAGAAGAAAATTAATAAACTCGTTTTGCTTGCAATGACAAAATACAAGCTGTTTCTAGCAGGCGGATTTTGGTAAGCGGAAGGGAAAACTTTGTACGTGAAAAGGCTAACTAGGTAGTCAACCGATCCAACCTCCAGAAGTCCAAACAAAAGGTTTATTGAAATAATACAAAAAATATGATCCGAACAAAGGTTTCTTTCGGCAAACACATACAAACATATAATAGATGTATGACATTAGTCCTCTTCTCGAAACTGTTAAACAAGCAAGCTTGCAAAGTAACTTATATTCAATTAATGTAGGTAATCACCCAGGCTAAAATTCTCCCATGGAGCAATAAATGATTTTTTGGAATTACATACGCTACAAAAGGCTAAACCTAGCCATATGTGTGCCATGGCCTAAAATCTGGCAGGTGTTTCAAAGCATGCGATTATTAACTCTTTTTCATACATATTATATAATTTGCTATTTACTATATATATATATATATATATATATATATATATATATATATATACATATATATATATATATATATATATATATATATATATATATATATATATATATATATATATATATATATATATATATATATATATAATATATACAGCTCCGCCGATCGCAAGTCTAACTTAAGATATGCCGGTCCCAGGCCCGGAGAAAGGAGGAGGGTTTGAGGCAACGAGGTTACTCTATCCTCAGTAAAACTTGCATAGCTGCAGTCTGATGGCTGAATTACACCTAAGATCAACGACAAGAAATCGCACACAATTTTTACAAGTGGTAAACCATCGGGCCACAAGGATTTTGGAGTCGCATTCATAGTGAATAAGCAGCTTAAGTCGCGCATTACCGACTTCAAAGCCGTTAACGAAAGGCTGTGTGCCATTCGCAACAAGGCGCGTTTTTTCAACTTCTGGCTCATCAATGTGCACGCTCCCACCAAAGTACAAGAAGATTCTGTAAAAGACGAGTTCTATGCCTGCCTTGAAACTCTCTTCGACTCACTTCCATCAAATGATGTAATAATGCTACTGTAAGATTTCAATGCTAAAGTCGGGAATGAAAGTTGGCATCGGGAGACCACTGGAGGATACAGCCTCCACGAAGAATGCAATGAAAATGGCCATCGTCTAATTGACTTCGCTTGCAGCAGGAATCTTGTTGTAAGCTCAACTTGCTTTCCACATAGTCGCATTCACAAGCAGACCTGGAATTCTCCAGACGCACATACCGTCAACCAAATCGACCACGTCCTTATTAGCAAGAGATGGGCGTCAAGTGTTATGGTTGTTCGGTCGTACCGCGGAGCTAACTGTGACTCCGATCATTTTCTGGTGAAAACAACATACCGGTGTAGAATTTCCTCAGTGCACCAATCGAGATTCAGCTCTCCCAAAATCTTCGCGGTTGAGAATTTGCTGAACGATTATACGGCTCATGCATGTACCACCACGCTTGAGGAAAGAATTCCACTAATGCTGCGTGACTCCAGCAACGTAGGTGTCCACGAGTTCTGGAAAGAGCTCAAAAATACAATCAAGAATGTTGCAGAAAACATTGTGGAATACAAAGCCCGACGAGCGCGAAATGAATGATTTGACAAAGAATGCAGAAACTCACTTGACGCAAAGACTAAGCCCAACAGAAAATGGGTCTAACGTGCAACCAGAGCCAAAAAGGAAAAATATGACGAGCTACGGCGAATATCCAATAGAATATTTAGGCGCAAGAAACGAAAATACTTTGACGCGCAGTTGCTGAGCATTAATGTCAACCTAGTTATTAAGAACACCAGAAAAGCGTACAGACTAGTAAACACTATCAAAAATGGCTATCAACCCAGGACTAGCCTCTGTAAGGACAAAGATGGAAGTATTATCAGCGACACCGAAAGTATTAGCAAACGATGGGCACCCTACTTCGAAGAGCTTCTGAATCCGCCATCAAACATCCTGGCAGCAGAAGCTGAGCTCCATGATGATACCGTTGGTCAACCCCCCTCCACACAATCCCCGACAGCAGAAGAAGTCGATCTCGCCTTGCGTTCACTGAAAACGAACAAAGCGCCGGGCGCTGAGCTACTTAAGTCTGGTAGGGCGGTTTTATTAAGTGCACTACATCAACTACTGCTGCGAATGTGGGAGACTGAGGTGATCCCAGATGATTGGCGCAGAAGCATCATCTGACCCACACATAAGTAGGGAGATAAACTGATGAAGTAGATCTCGCCTTGCGTTCACTGAAAACGAACAAAGCGCCGGGCGCTGAGCTACTTAAGTCTGGTAGGGCGGTTTTATTAAGTGCACTACATCAACTACTGCTGCGAATGTGGGAGACTGAGGTGATCCCAGACGATTGGCGCAGAAGCATAATCTGACCCACACATAAATAGGGAGATAAACTGCGGTGTGAGAATTACATAAACATCTCCTTAGTCTGTACGGCCTACGAAATCCTGTCAAAAATCCTGGAGTATAGGATTAAACCATTCGCGAAAGAAATCATTGGCGAGTATCAAAGGGGTTTCAGACCTGGTCGCTCTACAATCGACCAGCTCATCACGGTAAAGCTAATTTTGCAAAAGTGCTGAGAATACGACGTCGACGTACACCAAATCTTTGTGGACTTTAAACAAGCATATGACAGCATCAAACGATGCGCTCTATATAGCATCATGCTGCAATTTCGTATACCGGCCAAATTAGTGAGACTTATAAAGATGACGGTGACCAACTCCGTCTCGCAAGTCCGGATCCAGAACAGATTGACGGATCCTTTTGAAACGCTGAGTGGCCTGAAGCAGGGCGATGGAATAGCGCTCACGCCCTTCAACGAGGACAAAACGAAAGTTATGATGCAATCTAGGACAAGGACGCCAGCGCACATGACCATCAACGTAGGGGACCTTTGCATCAAATTCGTGGACAACTTCTTTTACCTGGGTAGCAATCTACCTAGTGACGCCAACGAAACTGACGAAATCAAGCGACGGATACAACTAGCAAATAAGACCTTCTTCTCGGTCTTCCCCATTATGAAATCGAAATCTGTGCCCAGAAAACCAAGCTCCGCGTTTATGAAACCTGTGCTGTGCTGTGGCTGCGAAACATGGACCCTGGCCCAAGCCTCCGAAAAGATGATCGACACCTTCGATCGGAAAGCTCTACGGCGGATTTTCGGGGCTATCCGCGACCGAGACGGATGGCGCATCCGGTACAACAATGAGTTGTACGAAATTTACGATGAGCTGGAAGTCTCCAAAATCGTCAAATTACAACGGTTACAGTGGCTTGGGCACGTGCAACGCATGAATGACGATCGCATACCAAAGCGTGTAATGAACGTAAGAGGAGTCGACGGAGTGAGGCCAAGAGGAAGACCAAGAGCTCGTTGGGAGAGCTCAGTGTATGCGGACGCCGGACAACTATTGGGGTTCCAAGACTGGAGGACGCGGTCACGTGACAGAGACAATTGGAGGAGATCGATCCAGGCGGCCAAGGTCCGACGTCGGGCTGTTGTGCCACGTTATATATATATATATATATATATATATATATATATATATATATATATATATATATATATATATATATATATATATATATATATATATATATATATATATATCTATATATATATATATATATACATATAAAATGTATAGCTTCTTTAATTTTCTATTGCCCTATCTAGTGTCTAACTAAAACATTGCCCTTTCATAATTAATATAATGGCAACTATTGAGAGATTCGAGAACCTTTCTTTAGCTGAAGCTATTTTTTGTTTACTGCAGTGAAGAGAAGTTCTTGAACATTATTTCGCGGTGACTGGCCAAATTAATGTTATATGTGAAGGAAAAATTAACGAAGACAGACTCAAATTAAAGGTACTGCATCTTATTAAAGATGCAAGCTGCCTACCTGATAAAGTATGAATATATTTAAATGCGTCTTCTTTTTTACAACAGTCAGCAATGATTCAACAGGTTTCATCACATTTTTAGCAACCCATATTTCAGCCTCTAAAATGCAGCTAACGCTTTGCAGAACGCCACCATACAGAGAGGTAAAGCGCTTTGATTCGCTGAAACTAAATTCGCAGAAAGCATATATGCCCATTACAGTGGCAGCGGACTCAAACCTGTCCTGTAAATGGCTTTCGATATAGTCAATCACTCTGTAGCGCACTTGCGCTTGTCACTTTTAATAATCCGACATGTATGTACATATGTGTATCCAGTGGCGGCAAGTCAGGGTGGGCCCGGCCCGCCTGGCCCACCCTGACGAGCCGCCACTGAGTTAAAGTAAAGTAGATATTTCTTGTTGGTATCCGCGTATACCTTATAAAAGTGTTTTTGTGTCGAGCGGGCCCAGTGGCGGCTCGTCAGGGTGGGCCAGGTGGGCCGGGCCCATCCTGACGAGCCGCCACTGTGTGTATCCCTATCATGCGTGTCCAACACCAGATGACATTGTAACTCAATTCGATGTGTTGACCACAGTTTGACTCACTCATTTAAATGAGTCAATCAATTGTGGCAATCAATGTTATGTTAAACTATTCTGCAGGTATGAAACATATTATTTGAAGAATGGAATGAATAAATGGTGATAATAAAAACAACGATTGACAAAAATAAAAAAAAACTATATTGCACTCTCTAAAAAAACTATATCTCTCTTACAGCCTACTAGATAATTTTGCATGTATTCATACATGACATCTCACACAAGTAAAAAAACATAATTTCATTTGGCCTACTAGCTTTTGAAATTGTTTTCTTTACATAGGTATATATACCACCAAAAGGTAAGAAATATTCTTGCCAAAATCTTCAAAAATTCGCAATGGATATGCAATAATAACTTTCAAAAATTCATATACATGAAAGGACCACACTCACCAGATGCAATTTCGCTGACATTTTATGCTGATATATATTTATAGATAAAGAAAGTAATTTGATTCTTGAGCAAAGTGAATCTTATACTTATATTCTTGAAAATTCTGTAAAAAGAGTTTGCAAAAGGCCACCGAAGGAAAGTTAAATCCAAAAATGTATGCACCTAATAAGTGCATGGTTAGCTGATTTTGATTATTCATACCACATTTTACATATCGTGTATTTGGTTTTTTTCAGATTTATTTTTCCCACATAAAATGGTGGTACCCGAAAGCAAAACAAGTTTACGACAATGGGTGGTCAATGTTTGGAGCGTCTTCCACCGACGTCACTAACCGGAGACCGACGAATTATGGAAAACTACTCGAGTGTATGAATTGTATTGATTTTTTTTTTGTATTTTGATTTTCATTGTATAAGAGATGTAAAAGACAGATTTAGAGAATACTTTTTATTATTTCACTGTCAATCGTTTACATATGATTACTTACGGTAGAAATTAGATCTAACGCAAAATAATAACAAATAACAACTAAAGTATAATATTATAATTTACTGATGCATATTATAATAATTCACAGAGGCCTTTTCAAGCAATATTTATTAAGTTGTTGTTTATATTAAAATTAAAAGAGGTCATAAATATATACAATAAAATAACGATAATGTATCAATTTAATTTTTTTTTAATTTCAATTTTTTGACTTATCATTTTCCTGAGTTTCTTTATTTAGTTTACAAGTTATTAAATGCATTCTACTTCTAAAAAATTATGCCTATGCTGCAACATCACAATTGACGTCTGCTGCCATATCCAGCATCCTTGCGATATAATTTCTCCTGAAGTCCAAGGAGTAGCCATTGATGGTTGTTAAGATGAAGTCCAAGCTCGTTATGTGCGCCATAATAGCCCAATGAAATCTGACATAAAAAAGGCGAAACTTCGGAAAAATTAGGGGAAAGCTAAATTTTGGTATGAACCTTGGTACTGGCGTGTTGAACAAAATGTCAAAAGTCCCCATCGATCCGAGTGCTGCGTTACTTTTTATAACGGGTCAAAGGTCACCAAAAGTGACCTTTCGGAAATATCTCAGTAACGGTCACGTCTTCAGAAAAGCAATGTATGACGAATTTGTAGCTTAAAAAATTTCCTACAAAAAAGATTCGATAACTTTTTCTTATAACCATAACGGTTTTTGAGATACATTGATCTAAACATTTGCTACTAACAGCACTCTCTTTCTCAACGGCATGTTGATATTATCCGATTTTGATTAAACAAACAAACTTATCTACCAGACTCCAGGGTAGCCCTGGAGTCTGTTAGATAGGTTAGGTTAACGTGGCTGCCGATCTTCCGAGGCCTGACGACCAGCACACATAGGCACAGGAGAGGCCCGTTGTGATAAAGTTTTGTAAGCTACAAATTCATCATACATAGTTTTTCTGAAGACGTGACCGTTACTGAGATATTTCCGAAAGGTCACTTTTGGTGACCTTTGACCCGTTATAAAAAGTAACGCAGCACTCGGATCGATGGGGACTTTTGACATTTTGTTCAACACGCCAGTACCAAGGTTCATACCAAAATTTAGCTTTCCCCTAATTTTTCCGAAGTTTCGCCTTTTTTATGTCAGATTTCATTGGGCTTCAACACGCCAGTACCAAGGTTCACACCAAAATTCAGCTTTCCCCTAATTTTTCCAAAGCATAATTTTAAATTTCCCCGGACTATAAACATTCAGAAACATAATTTGTTCACATATACGAAATGTCCGCTTCTATGTCCACTCGGCAGTCGGGAACTTTCCTAGCTCTAAATTACGGACTGCTTCGGTATATATAGTATCCTGCCTCGAAATTATATGAAATGTTATGTGGAAAATACATATTGGCCGAGCCCAGGCGAAAGCTGGCGAGCCCGAGTGTGTGGACGGTACAGATAAGTGACTTTGACAGGTCTCACCGGCGCGCGTGCGACTTCCGATCGGAGTGGGTTTTGGGCACGAATCAAAGCGATTTCGTGACAAGCTGTTAAATGCCGTCCACATGTTGGCGGTCTCGTCTAACTTCGGCTCGCTGGCCCTCGGCCAATATGTATTTGCTACATAAAGGGAGTAACGTCTACTGCGGCCCGTACATCTGACTGTACATGCAAAGTTGACACAGCGTTTCGTTTAAATCTGCGACTTTTAACGTGTCCTGAAAATTCACATTTCTTTCGTTTACAATATTTCATAATTTTCACCAGTACTGAAAAACGCGCTGAATGTAAACTTACCTAGGTTGAATTTTACGATATTTTCAAATTGATTACTGTTAAAATGAGAACTACAAATTCTACAATTCCTCGTATCACCATTTAATGCGGCTGCAAAATTTGGTCCACTACTTCGCTACTTCGGTATCCTTTGGAAGCCGATGCAAACAAATTTTTATACCTGCCTTACGAGTGCTGTTGCTACAATTTAAAACCGCACATACGACCATTTTAATGCTAATGTTACATTTGACTAATTTATGACATGAAATCTGCTCAATTTTTATACTGAACTGTTAACATACGATAAATTCATTAACATGCTCATCTGAAGATAGATTTGGACACAACTTAAAACAGTACCCTTCATTCACCTAAAAAAACGGTTAATTTGGGATGCTTTTTAGGCGTCTCCGCATCCAGTGATGTCACAAGTAGGTGCGGTCATGACCATGTCGTAGCCCTTAGTACTTGACCCATGGATTATAACTGACATACAACATTTTGTGCGAGTTTATTTATTTATTTATTATTAATATATTCAACAGGAAAATCCAATTACTGAATATTATAATAAAAATCATAATGAAATAATAAAAAAATAAAACAGTAGCATAATAATCCTAATAAAAATAAACAGAATCAAGATGAATATAAAGAACAAAAAAAAATTATAAGAAATAAAATCAAGGTAAAAAAGTACAAACTAATAAAAGAAAAAAACATTAAAAAAAGAAAAACTACAATCAATTACGTACTAGTATATAAAATATGATTTTTTAAAAAAAGTTTTAAAAGCACGCAATGTCAGTGGTAGAGGACCAAACTGTAAGTTATTGTGTTGTCTTTGTAACCGCAATAGTGGAGAAAAAAAGTAAACATCAGTGCGCGCAAATGGCACATTAAACATAATGGTAGAACTCGTGCCATGAACTGCTTCACGGACAGAAGCGTGGTTACTGATGTCAAAAACATCTATCCTATAAAATAATTTATATAGTAGGCACTCATCTAGGAAAAGTCTGCGTGATCCGAGGGAATGAAGATATAGGAACGTAAGGCTATCACTATACGGACGGTGAGGAAGCTGAGACTTGAAGAACAAAGTACGAGTAAATCTGCGTTGAACAGTCTCAAACGCAGTATTAAAGTAGACATAATGAGGACACCACACTTGACAGCAATATTCAAGGACACTACGTACAAAAGAGACAAAAAAGTGTACACAGGTGGAAATACTAACGAAGGATTTAGAGAATCTAGTGATGAAACCCGATAATTTAGAGGTCCTGCCAGTTATATATGAAATATGCTTATCAAATTTAAGCTTAGAATCAAATAATACACCGACATTTCTAAAATTATCAACAACATTAAGAGGAGAGCCAGAAACAGAATAGGAGAACATTAAACGTGACGTTTTACAGGTAACCATCCAAGATACTTTTTGCGAACGTCGAGCCATAAATAATAAATACCTTAGGTTGCTCCGACTTGCAAGAGTTTACAAAAGTGTTTTGTACCGCGTTGTAGTGGCAGCTAATTCAAGTTAGCAGAGTTGACACTTGAAAACTCAAGCTAGCCAGACAAAAGTGGTAAATGAGCTCAAACTAGAGCTTCAATTTTATTTCCTATAATATTCTCTCGTAGGTTTTCTGAGTGGGACCTTTCTGGTTTATGTAGGGCAAGGCTCCAACGCTTTACGGTATATTGGCCCCAAAGATATCAAAAGAAAAAATGTTACCTCGAACATGGATAGAACTTCCACATCGTATTCTAACCACTTACGTTCTTTCTGTCAACATCCTGAGTGACATAGTCCTGTTTGATTTGAACTCGATCTGGTGAGAAGATCAGATCTGAAAAGTTTGGAAAGACAGGAAAACCTCAACAGACAGTTTTAAAAACCAAAAGGACTTCGTTGGCGGGCTGCACCCGTCTGCCAATTTTTTGGTGCTGTTATTATTTGCTGTGGTTTTCTTTTCTGAAGCTTCTTTCCAGCTTTTGATTTTTGTCTCATTCTTAATCATTAAAGTTTCTTCTTTAGCTCGTTCGTCTCAAAATATGATGTCAGCGCTATTAGTATTAGGAAGCATTTTAATAACTTAACAAAGATGGTATTTGCCATACCCATCTCGGTATACCTCATGTTAAATACCAGATTAAAGAAGACGTATTAAAAAGCTTTCTATTGTCATTGATATGGAACTGTTTGGGTAAGGATGCATTTGCCGTCGTTTGGCTTTATAAATATGCCTTTGTTAGCTTAGTTGGCATGTTGTACCCTGTGGCTACCATTAAAATTTATATTCTAGCTGATCTACTATTTTAGAAAAGCCTCATTGAATTTAAAAAGTTTTCAATACTCCACCACAAAGAATCAATATGCATTATTATCAGCTTAAGTCTTTTTTCTTGGCGTTAACTCCGATACTGTACAGTTTTTTTTAGAACTTGACAAGTTATATTTTTTCCATGCCTGCAGAAAAATATTCGGCGTGTGTAGATTTTTTATTTAAAACCATTTTGATAAAAACGTGTCATCTTTTTGGTGTCAAAATTGTCAATTGAGGCATTCATGAAATGTTTTTTTATGATTTTCTGCGAACAACCTATCCATGAAATTGGCCCGTTACTTGATAACGAGGTGATTGCTAGCAAATTATAATATTGGTGGATTCATTTTAGTATTTTGACTACATGTTTTATTTTTATTAATTTTGCTTAAAAGTTATATTTTTCGTATTGATATATTTTTCTGCAATATCAAGCTCAACTCGTTGCAGTTCCACCAAAAAGTTGGTAGAAAGATCTTGATCCTTCAAGAGCAATCAATGCACTTTGGAAGATACTGAGCTCCTCCCAGATGGCAGTGAAAATTAATTTGAGAATAGCTTTTGAAATCTTGTACATTACATGCCCACATTAGTTAGGTTCGTACTGCATTACACAAATAGATATAAACATTTACATATCTGAAATCTAATACTATTTCATACAATGAATGTTATTCGAAAACATTGTCACTTCACTAGCAGATCTGTCAACGTACACGGCTGACATTTCCTTGACCGACTTCTACCAAAAGAATCTTAAACTGTCCGATCCATGTCTGCCATCGTTCAAATCAATTTACTTAGGGAATTCATGCTCAGTTGTCTTGCACTTCGAAAGCCTGGTATCTTCAGGGTTATGCCCATGTCAAAGACTCAAGAGGTCTGTAACGGTCGATCGAATGTCTTCATGCTCGGTGCTTCTGTCGCTCACATTTTCTACATTTATGCAAATCTGCCGATTATTTTAATTAACTGCGGCGGCGACCACTCACCAATCGAAAATACATAGTTGTTCTGTTTACATGGAGTACCCATCGAATGTTAGACAGATTGAGAGTGTGCCGATTGTTACTTTCGAGTATTGAATGGAAGCAGTGAATATGGAAAGTAGTTTGACTGCACGGTGCACAACTTGGTGGTGAAGCTATTAGTGATATTCGTTCATTCGCTAGAAAGAAAATTCTCGTCAAAATCTTACGATTGACCTCATGCGCTGCAGTCGCATACAGAACGTATTTTATTTCTTTTACTTCGTGCTATTTAAATCAAGAAAGCATAAAGCTGAATGCGAAATTTCTGTCGACGCCACTAAATCCACTCAACACCGCCTCTCGGCCCAACCATTGAGCCACGCAATCCTTTGAGAAAACATGTCGAAGACGAATATGAATTTTAATTAATATTTAATTAGCATTACTTTAGTAAGGGTTGTTTCTAAAGTAACAACGAGGCGTAGAATACATCTTGCATCTCATTGCCAGACATCACGCAGCAATGTTGGACTTCCTACACTTGACTGAATTATGATGTGAATTGATATTTTGATTGGTATGTACTGGGTGTTTATCAGTTGACAGGAAATATTGTCGTGCCCCCAAAAAAACCGAAGACATAGAGACGGGTGATATGATTTTATTGGTATAAATAAACGTTCATCAGTGGCCATGAATGATGTTTTAAGCATAACTTTCACATCGACTTCCGAAATTTGTGCTTGGTTACTTTAATTATACAGTAGACGCTCGGAAATTAGCAGCAGTTTGTACATCGGGTTGTTCTAATTTCTGAAATGCTCTAATTTCTAGACGTCTTTTTTAACTGTCACAGAAAGTTACAAATATAGATGAACTAGTTTAAGACACTTTACTTTCAAGTAATTCAGTCTTATATTATCTCTTTTGTTTTACATTATATACAAGGGGATAGTCCGGTTTGTCAAAGGAAGCAAATGGTTTCCTGACTTTAGTGAGTAGAAGAGAGTCACTAAAATATTGTGGTATCACAACGGGCCTCTCCTGTGCCTATGTGTGCTGGTCGTCAGGCCTCTGAAGATCGGCAGCCACGTTAACCTAACCTAACCTAAGCTACATTATATAGTAATTAAGCTTTTTTCGACAAATAATCAGTAATATTTTTTTTTTTTGGTTTTTTTAAATTTGATTCCACGATGTCGTTACGGGTGGCTAATAGGGATGTCATGTGCTTAGCAGAGTACAGCTCACTTCTTTTACACCATTTTATGAAATTATTAGCACTCTCGATAGCTGTAGAATAAGGAACAATCGGCATGACATCGATAATATTATCATCGCTGCTATATGAATCCTCGTCATTACTATTATCTTCATCGGATTTGCAATTAAAAGGTGCATTTTTTTGCTCCCCTTATCGATAACAGAACAATGTAGATGCATTGGAAACAACAACAACTCCTGTTATGTAAAGCGGGAGTTGTTGTTGTTCCCAATGCGTTTGCATAATTCTATTATAAATAGGGGGAGCAAAAAAACACGCCTAAAGATGTCTTCATTCCATGTTTGGCTTTCATCAATAGTGACGAAGTGGTTGAGAACGATAGCTACTAGAAGATATTTTTTTTTCTCGCTGTCAAATTCTTTGTCGTCCCAATTCAATGCATCAATGCGTCAACTCATCCCGAGCTTGCTTCAGTATGACTATCGCGTCGCAGATAGTATGTCGCTTTAAGCGTTTGTCTAGTTCACCATCACCGGCAATCAATTGTGATAGCAGCTTATTTCTGTAAATGAGCTTTGTCATCTTTATAGGGTTTTGGTCCATTGGCTGCACAGCTATTATTACATTTGGAGGGAAAAAATATGCGACTATATTGCCGTCTTTGTCTTGCAGTTTTTCAATAGGTGCGTGAGCAGAGCAATTGTCAATTAGCAGCAGAGGCTTCGGAGGCAAATTATTTTACGCTGAAAAGTGAAAAACCTGTTGAATAATCATAATCATTTAAAAACATGAAATAAATCAGCAACTAACGAACTCACTTCGCTAACGAATATCCTGTAAAACCATTCATGAAAATTCGAGACGTCATCCTGGCATTTTTTGAATAGTCGTAATGAAGTGGGTTTTCGAATTCTGTGAAGCATATTGGGTTTTTGGCTTTGCCAATTACCAATGGCTTAAGCTTGTGCGATCCATCTGTATTTGTTCCCAACAAAAAAGAAATATGTTTCTTATGTTTTTCGAAGCCAGGTGCCTTTTTTCACAAGCAGCAACATATGTTCTGTCCGGTAGACAACGAAAGAATAATCCACTTTCGTCCACATTATATATTTGTGTATCGAAAAAACCAATTTCAGCTACCTTTGCTCGTAGCCTCCTTAAAAATGGTTGACATCATTAGAGAAAATTTCGCCATCAATTTTCAAATAACGAATGACGTGGCGATGTTTAAATTTCGTGAACCAACCAACACTTGCTTTGAAACCATCAGGATAAATTTCCACGAAAAGCTGTTTAGCTTTCTCTTTTAGGATTGCCAGTCAGTGTAATATTTTTTTGACATTGATTTAAGAACCACTGGTAAAAACGGCTTTCCATTGCAGGATATTCGGCACTATGCAAAGATTTATTGCGAGAGTCTCGATAAGTCGAAGAAACTGCAGTTAAAATCGCATTTTTTTTATTTTATATACATAGCTTATAACCGATTTAGACACATTGAAGTCATGCGCTAGGCGATTTGCTTGAATGCCTTCATCAAGTTTCTTTAAAATTGTATCTTTTGTATCTAAAGATACAGTGTTCTTTTTACGTTTAAATGACATTCTTTGTAATCTAAGGAAACTTTCAAAAGCAAATCAAGGCAAATATGGGAAAATTAGGCGAATTAAATTGCACGTGCACACTGACAAAACAAAATACGCAAATTGAACCACTTCTCACATAATCATGTAGCTTCCCTTCCAAGTTTAATTACACGAAGCAAAATGAAAACGAAAGGTTCAGCTATCTTTATTTGGCTTCGGACATTTGTCATTAGGAGCCTTGTAAGTCAAAGTAGTATGGCTAGAATATTGAGTTCTCTCCATAACCTTTTAAAGATTTATTTTGACAATGCTGATAGAGCTGGTCTTGAAACTGTTGAATAGTCCGGGGAAATATAACATGGTGCTTCGGAAAAATTAGGGGAAAGCTGAATTTTGGTGTGAACCTTGGTACTGGCATGTTGAACAAAATATCAAAAGTCCTCATCGATCCGAGTGCTGCGTCACTTTTTATACGGGGTCAGAGGTAACCAAAAGTGACCTTTCCTAACTATCTCAGTAATGGTTACATCTTTAGAAAAACAATGTAAGACGAATTTGTAGCTTAGCAAATTTCCAACAAAAAAAATTTTATAACTTTTTTTCTGTAACCATAACCGTTTTTGAGATATATTGATCTAAACATTTGTTACTAACAGCCTCTTCTTTCTCACGGCATGTTAATATTATCCGATTTTGATTACGACTTGGCGTGATTGTGAGTTTGTTTTTCTATGTTTAAGAGGCGCATAAAAAAAACATATAAATAAACTTATCTACCAGATTCCAGGGTAGGTGGAAAAGTGTGCTCCGAAAAGTTCCCCCCTCCCCCTTTGCCATAAAATGGTATCCCTGAGCATCCATCCCAAATTTTCAGAAATGAGCTCGTTGCCTACTCTTTGCCCACTGTTAAACCAGATAGGATCACTTTTTATCCTGTTAATTGCCTATTCTTGACATAGCAGGACCAGCCCTACACCCTCACCTTACCCACACCCTACCCACCCCCGCAAACGAGCCACCCCGAAATACTCGGTTTTTTAGTTTTTTTCCATACCGTCTTATCCCATGAACGATCAGGGCAAGGTCACGTAATTTTAGGTGCAAATTGGTTTCGAGACGTTTCATGTCCCTTTCGAGCTATGCAGTCATCACAGGATTAGTAAAAAAACTGATTATTCGGGAATAATCTGCACCGGGTTGAGCTCTTATAATGTCAAGAATAAGCGTTTACAGAATTATGCCATGATATTATCTTGCTTTTTCATACTCCTAGGCCATGATATGTTAAAAAACCTATTTTCATCTGCAATGTTGTTGTTTTGTGCTGCTCTTTCGTGAGATATCACATAAATGATGCAGCAATACATTTTTTTTCGGAGAAGAGAGTAGCGAGCAGATGTCCCTACAAGTTTTATGGCAAAGGAGAGGCGGGGGATGGTGTTAACTTTTCAGAGTACACTTTTCCACCTACAGTCTGGTAGATAAGTCTGTGTACATGTTTTTTTATGCGCCTCCTAAACATAGAAAAACAAACTCACAAACATGCTAAATCGCAATCAAAATTGGATAATATCAACATGCCGATGAGAAAGAGGATGCTGTTAGTAACAAATGTATAGATCAATATATCTCAAAAACGGTTATGGTTACAGAAAAAAAGTTATAAAATTTTTTTTGTTGGAAATTTGCTAAGCTACAAATTCGTCATACATTGTTTTTCTAAAGATGTAGCCCTTACTGAGTTATTTATTGTAGGAAAGTTCACTTTTGGTTTTTTACCCCGTATAAAAAGTGACGCAGCACTCGGATCAATGGGGACTTTTGATACTTTGTTCAACACGCTAGTACCAAGGTTCATACCAAAATTCAGCTTTCCCCTAATTTTTCCGAAGTTTGGCCTTTTTTATGTCGGATTTCACTGGGCTATGAAAATGTAGATCAATTTGAAGCTGTGTTCTCATTTGTTCAATGAACTGAATTAGAAAATCTGATTTGCTTGCAATTTGCTGAGATGTGAAGGTCATTGATATTTTCAAATTATTATTGGACCGATTGAAAATGACTACGAAACACAGCGGGGAACATCTAATATTAATCAACAGCGCCATACATTCTTAATTACTGTACTCAGTAGTCTTCTTTTTTGTGAGCATGGAACAAAACAGACCAAAGTTCCAATCATTGGATAAAATTTCGGTGATTATCTTGTTTCATAACATAAGACAAAATCGCCAAAGACAATGGAGTTCCAGTTGTACGCTCTGAATATAGATATAATAGGTAGTTTTGAAAAGGCCTGCCCAACAAGAAAGAGCAGTTGTGGAAAGGCGGTTCTCTGGTGGAGCCGAGAGTTCAATCAAGGATGGAGCCTTGGAGAGAAGATATAAGAATTTGGTGAGGACTTTCAAGAAAAAATCATTTAGATCGTTCTGTGAAGGACTGAAATGTGTGCGACACACCTTTGACATTGTAAGGTCCTAGCGAAGGGTCAGTCAATTAAACTAGACTCTCTGAGACGCTTGAATGATGACTTTTTCTCAAAAAGGATAAAAAAGAAGTATCTACAGACCTTACTTTGGATTCGTTTTCTGGGCGTTCTGATAATTGAAATGCAAAAAGCATCTGCGCTTCTTACAAACCAGCTCCTCGCAGAAGTAGAAAATGCTGATCCATAGCAATAGCAGCGGTCAGTAGTGAAAGGCTCAGGGGTGCAATCATGTCCTTTGAAAATTTCAAGTCACCAG
This sequence comes from Nemotelus nigrinus, assembly GCA_947369275.1. Taxonomy (NCBI): domain Eukaryota; kingdom Metazoa; phylum Arthropoda; class Insecta; order Diptera; family Stratiomyidae; genus Nemotelus; species Nemotelus nigrinus. Next base: position 60,840,522 of record OX376372.1, read on the forward strand.
ATCTGGGAGGAATCCATCCAGTTATGGCAGACTCATGAGAAATATTTTCGGCATGCCTAGCTCTAGTATGCCTAGCATACTCAACAGAGTATGTTCATAGTACAGAAATAAATACAAAAACCAGAAAGAGATAAACATTCAGATCCAAGAAACTTTAGGTTAATCAGCATAACTTTGAAAAATGCGAAAAATGGTGTGCATGCGATGGAGAGCTATATGAAGCTAAAAAAGCTTATGGCATGGAAAACGTCCTAGTTATATGAATACATGCCACACCCACGCAGAGATTGTTGCTGTTACAAGGTTGAGCCGACTGCTAATTGAGAACGGCAACAAATGGATGCCCTCAACGGGTGACCTACGACCGCTCCTGTGGAGTATGCTACTTGACTTCAACCAAAACCAACTGCAACAAGAAAGGCTACTCTTGCAAGCTTATAGTAATGTAGAAATACACAACGTGCATTGAGTCTAATGGACATTTGGTTTTCGAAGAACGACCAACAGTGAATCCTGATTAGATTAAGTAAGACTAGTCAAGAGGGTTGCCGGGAATGCGGCTAGTATTAGGTTGTCAGTTTGGGCCCATTTGCCACCTTCCGCTGGCTTGTTAGAGCTGCCAAGTGACCGCTTCGCCAAACTGAATCAGCTGAATCAATGTGACGGTACTGATCACCTCTGCTAACTCGTGAATCCTGGTTAAACTAATCTTACTCTGCTTACTTGTAAAAGAAAATTAGAAAGATGAGTGCTTCCTAATAAGAAACTCTTCAACTTTCAAATGAAGTCAAATACCTAGTAGTAGCCTGAGACAAAAAAATTATCTAGAAGAATAAAGTAGAAGTGAAACTTACTCGAGCTTTTAATGCTTTCGGGCAGTGTAAAAACGCTTTTGCAATCACATCAGGTCTAAAGCCTCATGTATGTGAATCTGTATCATAAATCAGATGATCACGTTCGCATCCGTGGTGTGGTGCTATCGTATGGTCCCAAGAAGTTGCTTCACAATCTGCAAACGACTGTGTGCCTGAGTATCTGTGATACTATGATCGTTACTCTGAGTGCGACCCTCGATGCGCTTCTCAACCTGTCTCCTTTCAACACACCAGTTCAGAGTGTGGCTTGGCGAGTAAAGCTTGACGCTTCCACCACAAGATCCTGAGCCCACCTTAGCAGTGCCTACTGCATCTGCACACGCCATTTTTTGGAAGTGAATAGTTGATGCTCACAAAGAAAGTAAGATTTTTTCTGTGGCTGGCACATTAAGGTCATCCTTTCAGAGTCCAAACATGCGACTGTGGGATTCCTACTCAACAAAAGCAAGAAAGTTTGCAGAGCCATTACAGGCTTACTGACAGGACATAACTGCCTACGAGGACAAATCTATTGAATAGGTGCTGCACACGTTTACCTCTGTTCAGTATGTCTAGAAAAGACTGACTCTGTGGAGCATTTTCTCTGTGAATGCCTAACAATTGTGCGTCTCAGATATCAATACTTTGGCTGGATGTGGCACGTACGCAGAAGATAGCCTCTTTTCACCTATCATTGATCCTAGATTTCATTAACAAATCTGGAAAACTGTGGTAGACTAGGGGTATGAGTACAATGGGTTTTTTGGCCTGAGTGCATAGAGGTAGCAAGCATCTCTTCTCCAACTCACACACACACACACACGCCCCCAATTTTGTTCAAGCCCACGGATTAGATTTCCCTCTTAGATTTTTTTCCGGCTGAGATCGCCGAGCTGTTTTTACATCAGTTATGTGTTTGTGTTCTTTGGATATGCTGCATGGCTTAGCATATACCATTCATCGTGTCAGTAGTTAAAATACAGTTATCATCAAACCAGAGATTGTTGTCGTTTCTTGAGCTTGAGATAAGTACGTTCTAACGATGGTGTTTATCATATGTTGCCAAACGTCAGTCACTTGACGTTCAGGTCCAGGGATTCTTCCAGAGAAGAGTTTTATATGTTTCAAGTGTCCGATTTTCCATTTTTGTGTTTCGAGTTTACCTTGAGATTGGCTCGTTGGCTGACAGCTAACCGTTTTCATATTATTGACTCGGGCTATTATTGTCTGACAATTTTATATTGATGTTCGCCAATCTTTGACGTTTAGCTACCATATCAAGTAAGGTCTTAGAATTAAATTCACCAAAAAAATGGCGATGTCGCCGAAAATAACACTGACTATTTCTTGTGTAAGATTTATATGGTTTCCTCCTGACTTCAGAAACCGTACTAATGTTTTTCCAGCAGGGAATCGAACCTAAATCGAATGTAACTCATGTAAATATTAAAGCCCTAAACAATAAAATAAACACGCTATATATCGAATAAACTTACATTAAAATGACTTCAGATGCTTTCTTTAGTGATTTATTTTTTGAATATTTTGTTTAATATCACATCATTTCCAAGTCTACTAGTGATTTTTTTTTTTTTTAGATAGAATAGGAATATTTCTTTTCCAAATCAACAATTTATATCATTTAGAAAATCGTTTGAAATTAATTACAATATATTGTAATATAATTTTAGTACTAATGTCTAAAACTAGTGATAGTAATCACCTCCTCCATTATGCGCGGATGCGCCCCCATTACCGCTTCCACCCCCATTACCTCCGCCACCTACATGAGAACCGGCTTCAGCTGCATTGCTTTGCGCTTTCCCCGCGGACTCTGCAGCTTTTCGTGCAGCAGCTTTGGTTGCTTGGAAATCCTTCAAGGTTTCCTCGATTTGACGATCAAGTTTTTCTAGCCTGCTCTTAGCTTGAGAAACCATAGCACTTTGTGAAGCAAGGTCTTGTCCAACATTTACGGCAGCTGACTTGGCTTGCTGTGCAAGATTTTGAGCATTAGCTAAAGCTCCCCTTAGAGTTTCCGAATGCGTTGCGGCTTGCTGGGCTGTTTTCGAAGCAGTTACAGCAGAATGTTTTGACATTTCTAATTGGGTTAGCTCTTCCTCCAAACGATTGTGTGCTTCCTCACGTTCCTGTTCCAAAGTTACGAGAAGAACATGCTTTCCAGCCAAAGCTGCCTGTGCCGTAGCGGCTGCTTGACCAGCTTGCTGAGCTAATGTGCTTTTAGCAATAAAGGATGCTTGTTGCGAAGCAGCGTGTTGTCTTGAAACAGCTGCATGAGCTTGGTTGGCGGACCCTTGAGCGATTGTTCGCAATCCACTTGCATGGCCATGACTGTCGTCTGAAGGGTATTCGCAGCAAACGGCACCTAAAGAATGATAGCAAGCTTATAAATTTAATGAAATAACATAGGTTGGAGATAAAAATATATGAAAAACAATTTACCGAAGAATACTACCAACACTACTAAAATTTTGGTGGTCATTTTAATGATACCGACTGATGATGTGCACTGAAGAAGTGAACTTGCTTCAATAGAAGCAGAAATTACTTGCACTAATTTATAATGAACAATTCGTATGAAAAACTCGTTGAGCTTCCGAAACTAGTTGAAACGTGGGCGAAAATCACCATCACCTGGATACGATACATTTCACGAGACAACTTTCATTTTTCTACGCTTTTACTAAACAAAAAAGTCTTATGCAGAAGTTCGCGTAAAACCAAACTTATCTCGAAAGCATGACGGGAAGTTCTGAAGTATCTCTTAGCGTGCACTTAATTGAATAACCATAGTTTAAGTAATGCAGTTATGGGTCTAATACGTGCAAAATTGTTTCGTGCGAAACTATATTTTATACAAAACTGGTAGTTTGTGGAATCAATCATATGCATTCAATTGTTTAAACACATATTTAGCGATTACATGCGGACATTCATTCATGATGTTTCAATTTAACAAAATCACATTGTACTGCAGGAAGATATAATTATTTTAATTATTTTGAATCTATGCATTTGTGATATTCGGTAAATTATTGTACAAATCACTTTGGATATACAGTCATGAACAAAAGTCTAGGTACCCCCAATATCTGAGCATTTCTCTCAGTTTCTATAATCCTAATTCAAAGCATTCATAGCAAAAACATGTATTCACTTAATTTAAGCTTAAATATAAGTAAATATTTGAACTATTTCTATCGAAGCAATAATAAGAGGGATATAGATGAAATCTTCACACACAAAATGAAACAAAAGTCTACGTACAGCTTAACGTGTGTTTGAATAATTTTCATTGCGAATGTTTTCATTGAATGGTGATATTTGTATTAGATTCAAGAGCTTTGTTGTTATTAGATTCAAGTAATTGTCAATTTGTTTAAAGTGATCATGGCTCCAATTAGGAAAGAAATCTCTGATGACGCTAGAAAATTAATTCTGCGCCTTAGAAAAGAAGGGTGATCTTATCGTGAAATTAGTGAAATAGTCAAAAAACCGCGTTTAAGTGTTCAAACTGTAATTTTAAATTACCAGAGGACAAAACCATTTGAAAACAAACCCTGAAGTGGAAGACCGCGAATGTTGACCGACCGTGAAGAGAGAAGGGTACTCGCAGAAATACAAAATAATCCTCGTACGTCGTCAAAATTACTAGCTGAAGGCATCAAGGAGGTTAAGGACAAACACTTACACCCTATAACTGTGCGCAGAGTGCTCCACCGCAACGGCTATTTTAGCAGGACACCTTGGAAAAAACCATTCATTAGTAAAACAAATGAAGGTAAACGACTCGAATATGCAAAACTCCATGAAGGCAAGCAGGAAAATTTTTGGAATAGCGTCTTAATTAGTGACAAGAGTAAGTTGAATATTTTCGGACATGACGGTAGGCAATGAGTGTCAAGAAAACCAAACGAAGGCCTCAAAAAACAAAATTTAATTGGTACGGTAAAGCATGGTGGTGGAAGTGTTCTTGTTTGGGGATGCATTTCGGCGGCGGGGGTGGGGAATTTAGTTGTTATCGACGGTATTATAGATCGTACTGAATATTTAGACATACTTAAAGCTAATTTAAAACAATCTGCGCAAAAAATGGCACTAGGGCCGTCTTGGGTCTTCCAACAAGACAATGACCCCAAATATACAGCGCAGATTGTGAAAGAGTGGTTGATTTTTAATATCCCCAAACAACTCCATTCCCCACCCCAATCTCCGAACTTAAAGCCAATCAAACATTTATGGGATCATTTGAAGCGCCAACTTCAAAATAATAAAGTTTCAAACAGATCTGACCTAATTTCCGTTCTTCATGAAGAATGGGACAAAGTTACACCAGAAATTACAAAAAATCTAGTCAAGCCAGGCCGATTGAATGCTGGAATTTCTTCCGAAGGAGGCCCCACCAAACACTAGTTTTTAAGACAACTAAATGTGACTGTACGTAGACTTTTGTTCTTTTTTATTGTATGAAATTTTTAAATTTTATTTTATGTTAATTTGCACTAAATGAATATATATATATTTTGGACGTGATATGATATGAGTTTATTGTTTTCATTATTCCTTATCATTTTTGTTGACATCAGGCGTTCAGTTTTCATGAAAATTGCAGGAGTACGCAGACTTAAGTTCATGACTGTATGTAAATGCATGGCCGGATTTTTCTCTACCGGCATCGGTGTTAGTTTTTGATGAATTTTTTAATAGACATTAAACATTCCATTTGTAAAATAAAATTTAGAAGTAAGTTTCTTTTGATTTTTTTAGTAGAAAAATTGTTTAGAAAACTGAAACAGTGCAGAATGGAAAAATAATCGCTTTTTATGACCTTTAACTCATTGCGGTGAAGGAGTACGACATTTACTCTGCGAACGAACCGATTTTTTTCTAAAAATATAAACACTAACAAAGAACTTAACATGTTAAATTTGATTCTTTCCATAGCTTGTTTGAAGGGTCGAGGCAGAATAGATTTAATTTGAAATTTTTCCATCTTTATTTTGTATTGATTCTGGCTCGATATGTTACCACCACATTCATATTTTTCACAGCAATAAAAGCAAGGAGTTTTTCCTCAGATTCGATAGGATTGAATAGTTATGACGATTTCACTGACCAGAAGTAATTTACTTCCAATGTTCAAAGGCAGTATTACACCAGAACATGTTTGCTTGCGGTACACAAAAACAGGCATATTGCTCCAATACGATGTGATTGTAAGGAAACTAGAAGGTATAGTGCCTCTGAAAAAACAATAAGAATAACAACGTTACATTAATCTGCAGTGATCGGTTGCAGGGCGAATAAATGCGTGGGATGCCTGGAACATTCGTACTCGTTCGCATCGCACATTCATAACAGCGAGCGGACGTTGACTACTCACACGACTAGGAAACAACATGTTCAGGTTATAAACAATATTGTTATATGTTTTGCATATTTAACATGACGTATGAGCCTTTGTTAGATCGGTACAATCGAATCGGAATTGATATTGCAGATGCAGCCGGGGCTCAGTGAAACGATAAAGGCGGCAAAGGAAAGGAAGTCATAGGCGTTAAGGCGTCAGGCTAACAAATTGCTAAATCAATAACTCATTTATGTGATTGTCTTATTTTCGCATCGAGCTTAAGAGGGAAAAAGAAGATTGAGTGTTGCAAAGAGTTATGTGCGACTATATGTGATACGCATGCATATATTTATATATGGCCATGTCACAAATGAATTACACAATTTGCGGAGATTTCAGATGATACAGATTATGCACTTAGTATATGCATATGTGGATTCAAATTTAAGTTTTTCAAAGTAATTATTCTTAAATCGATTTTCATTCAAATGCAGAAGATATGCTGACAATAATCTCTGAGAGTTGCAATTGGTAAATGCAAATCTTCTGAATAGAATTGGTTGCTATGTACCACTTGCCGCAACGCATACAATCTGCAGAGGACACAATGTAATAGGTCTAGGTTTCACCAAAATTTTGTTATCCTGAACCATTTGCGCCGGCGGAAATTTAAGTAATATTTTAGGTACTACTTTGGTTCTCGACCGCAAGACGGCTGCGCCAAGGGATAAGGCTACCGGTGAAGGCAAAAAAGATACCCATGCAGTAAAAAATTGAAACGTTTTCTAGGAAACTGGATGTCAGGCAGTGAAACCTCAAAGCCTACCTAGAGAGGCAAAAGAAGGGTTAGTGGATGGTTAGAAGTGATATAAATGTTGTCAGTTCATGGCGGAAATGTCTTTGACGGATGACTGGAATCAGAACCGTTGATGGAAAAGAGTCCAATACAAGAAATCGATGCTCCCCGATGTAAATCAGGAATTAGAGATGACGCTCTAAAGTAAGAAGGGCCCGGCTACACTCAACAACACAGATTCCAAAAAGTAACTAAGGTAGAAACTAAAGCCAACACCGGCATCCGTTTTCGTTTTGCGTTTTCGAGTGCAAAGTGCAAAATGTACCAAACATTAGTAAGAGTACTCTTGCTGCGACCGGCCCTTCAGCCATAAACACAAAATCTCTGAAAGTAAGAAAGAAAACGCACGTAGAATCTGCGTCCTTCTCTCTTTTTGTTGCGGTAAATGTGTCCTGCTATAATGGCAAAATGACTGATGGCTTGGGCGCTATTTTTCGGAACGAGCTGTGGGACAAATTCACAACTTCACACAATCAAGCTATGTGGACGTTCACCTTCAAGTCGTTTTTTCCTACCAAATACCATGGAAGTGACTCATAAGAATCATTCCAACGCTGAGTACAAGCAATTTGCCTAAATTTACCATTTTGGACCCTGATTTACGCTATAACGTTGCATTTAAATGCAGGTGCCATCAAATGCATTTTCGGTAAGCTGAACTTGGACATTGATATCAGACACTTGATTATCGTGTATGTGAATCGCTGGAAGAGCTCCACCGCTGGTGAAGACGATTTTGACTTTGATCAGAAAATGTGCTCGGTGCTCAGTGAGAGATGGTGCATGGTGCTGAACTACTTCTTGTAAGCGGTTAAATTTGGCTACATCAAGAGAATGTAAAGCATCTACTCTTGTGACTGTCTATTGATATATTTAATTTTTCGCGGAAAATGAGAAAGCTGCGCTTGTTCAGAAACTGTGGTATCAAGGTAGGATCTACCGATTAATCTCAATTATGGAAGCAGAGATATTTTGTGATGGAGGATAATTGAGACCAATGATTTGTGTTCCAGTCTGCTATCACTACACTCAGACAGTTTCCAAGCCGGAGCTTATCAGCGATCATTGTGCATTACCTAGAAAATGGCTAGCTGCGTCTCATTTTACCTACTTTCTGAATCTTTACACCCGCCACTAATTAATAAAAAGAGCTGGTCCGTTTCGCTGAGTCAGAGCGATTGGAACTCATAGTGGGCTACGATGTAAAATCCCGCCACGGTATGTGGAGCACTTAGAATTAGCAGTCTTTTATTTCATAATCTCTGCAGGGCCTATGACTTTAACAAAGCCCCAAAAAGAGATTAGGTTATTGATATACGCTTATCTGGAATCGTTATATCACTAACTGGGTAGCACGTACTGTCAAATGGTTTTTGTGGACATTGGCTGCTTTTTTCACCCAGAGTAGAGGAGGTATCCTGCAAGCATAGAAAAAAGATCCAGAGCAGCATGCAAGTTTATTTTTATTAGACAGCTGTAATTTTAAAATTTGAATTGACATATAACCAACGCCGTTTTCAAATGTTAGACTATTTATCCTGGTTGTCAGGGTTACATGGAAATTTTTGGAAATTCCAACTATTCCAATTGACATGACTTATCGAAATCCAACCTAGTCCTCGTACAACAGGATTTAGCAATACAAAAGAAAGAAAAAATGAATTTGGTTGGTGCCTTGGTTGCATTGACAGCGACATTTTCGCTACATTGTGGTTCACCAAATTTAACTGCGGAGTTCTACATAGAAGTACGCCTCCCCCTACGACAATGTCGCTGTTATGTGTTTATAGCATTTGCCTCCACTCCCCATTCAAATTCAGGCTGTGGCGATGTGCGCTGCTTATGGACTATGTCAACTGGGCCTTTATATAGGAAATGGTGCAAGGCTCTATTCTATTAGAAGTGCGATGCGAAGAGCTATTTTTGTGATGTTTGCCATCATTTGAGTAGTCTTTCTCGATTTCGGCAGAAAACATCAAGCAATGTTAATGAACATAAGTGACTGGACGCACCCAGATGTTTGAAAGATCGAACACTCTGAACCTCTTCACGGATGGCTGGAGGTTGGATGTTTGCTCTAGAGCTGGTTTTTATTTGCATTCATCAAAGGATAGATGAACTTTTTCTCTCGGAGAGCACGTTTCAATTTTTCAGCCAGAAATATGCGTTAATTTAAGAGCTGCTTGTGCTACGTAGACTCATGACTACTTTGCAAGCTGCCCAAAAGTGCTGGGTACCATTGCAGTCTGTCACCAAGTTGAATAAAGTGCATCTGATTTGGGTACCGGGGCACTGCGATGTTGCAGGGAATGAAATTCCTGACGCCATTGCGAACCAAGGTTTGATGCTTCCACTGTAGGAGTTCCAACCGCATCTGCACATGCATTTTCCGGAAGTTGTTAGTTGATGCTCAGAAATAGAGATGGATATCTTCTGATGTGGCCAGGCATACCAAGATTTTCTTTTCAGAGCCCAATCATGCAACAGCGAAAATCCTACTCAACAAGAGTAAGAATGTTTGCAGAGCGTTGAAAGGCGTACTGTCTGGACACATATTTATCGAATAAGTGTTGCAGAGGGTAACATTTGTCCATCGTGCTTAGAAGATTTTGACTCTGCGAAGCATTTATTCTGTGAACTTGCAGCGTTTGCGTTTACCGGATATTAATGCTTTGGCTGGGCTGTAGTGCGTGGTTCATTTCATTAAGTTTAATTTCCTAAAATATTTATTTATTGACTTTTTATCTTTCGTTAGCATGACCAGCGAACCTGATTTTTAAAATTCTGAACGGGATTGACCCCAATAAGAGGGCCAGGTCTATTTTGAAATTTGAATTCGGTTTTAAATAACTCCCCAGCAAACACAGCACTACTTCTAAAGTGCTGCAGAAGTCGTGAGTAAACCCTTGAATGCTTTTAATGCTAGTGATAGCATTTTACCTCAAAATTCACCTATTTACTTCATATTACCCGCGTACGTGTAACATGTTTTGTTTCATGGTTGATCGTTTCCATCCCACAAATAGGAAAAAGACAAACGATAGGAAAACAAGGAGTGCAAAAGCACTGCTATACTGCTGCTGAAGTGGTGAAACTACAGCACGTAAAATGTACTGCTGTAATACTGCCTTATAAGCAGTAAAGCAGGACATTGATATGGCTACTCAGCTATAATGTCACCAATAGTATATTCGCATTACTTTGCATTCATGCCATCACATTTGCATTACTTTGTATTCATGTCATCTTTAATTAGAGCAAAAAAAACCTGTTTTAATTATAAATTTCAAAATATTTCACGTATCACTTGCGAAGTATGACTGACGCTTGACGTATGAGTAACTCGATTTGATTTTTGGGAAACGATTTGAATTGCACCATTTGGTCACCAGTTTGGCAGTAGTGCAGCAGTATTTTATATTCATTGTAAATAGGGAACCGTAAATATATAAGAGATTCATCAACGTGTCGGAAAACTACAACAACTAGACAGCCTGTTCAGGAGTTTAGCAGTAGTGCAGCAGCATGTATAATCATTGAGAAATAGAAAAGATAAATTCTCATTAGAAAATGTATCAACACATGGAAAAGTTTTTGCAACTGTATGCGAAAGTGCTGAAAGCACGTTTGCTGGGTAGCGCTCAAGTAAAGTATACTACCAAGTGTGAGCATTAAATTCACAAAGGTTGCCTGGAACAGTGGCTTCAACGTAACTCAACTTGTCCGCTGTGCTGTGGACCACTGCAGCTCCCTCTGGGCGCTGGACAAAACCCCTCACCTATGGTAAGTTTGGGGTATGAGGACAATGGGTCTTTGAAGCCTGAACGCTTCGAGATGATGCAGATCTTTGGTGCTTCTGTCCGAACCTACACCTACGCAGCATTTAGTGCTTCTGTACTGCAGGCAAGACTTGGATTCACCATTATGAACGTCAGTTCAAACAAGACTATGCTGTAGCCTAAAAAAGGTACACCACCATATAAAACGTTCAAGGAGCTACAGGTCATGGTGACCGTTTTTCAAGACTCAGAAGGGATCTTGTTGATCGATTCTAAAAGCAAAGTTGTTCCGATAACTGGAGAATACCTCACACCTTTGCTAGACTGGTTGAAAGAAGCCATCAAAAATAACAGAAGACGAAAATTAAACAAAGATATCTTCCTTCTGCACGAAAACGCACCTGTTTCTACGCTTAGTTGAATCGTATAGTCTGTACAAACCACTACATGCAAACGATAAGGGATTTTGCGCTCTGCTAAAAATTTCTCAATCTTATATCTCGAAAACTAATTATTGTACATGATTTGGATATATGAAGCTTTTGTGTAGATTTTTATGCTGAGTAAATTTGATAAATTCGCGTAAAATCAATAGTTAGCAAGATATTTAAGAAAAAATGATATTCTAGAGCTTTGACCTTTAAAAAATTTTGTTGCGCATACGATTTCGTAATATACTTTCCACATCATCTTCCTTAGTTCACTATGAACATATTTCCCTTGCAAAATCTCCACTTGGACTTATTTAGCCGATTGGCCATTTTTTCGTCTAGATTGAATGGTATAGTTACAAAACCATTGCTGACATAAATGCACAAATTCGGATATAAATCTACCTCAAATCCTCCACTCTAAGTATGTAGCTTATCACTATTAAAAAATGATTTATAATTATTGTCCGGCCAACAAGTTTATTTTACGTTTTAGTCAGGTACCTACATATATAGCACTCGACAAAAAGTTTAAGTCAAATCAACCATTCCACCACACAAGAGAACTGAGAAACAGAAACCCATGTGCATTTCACATATCATAAAAACCATATAAGTTATAGTGTTAAATTCGATTTTTGCAGATGGACGATAAGCGCCGGGCGTTTGAATATCTTTTACAAGCTCATAACTGGTAAAATGGCAACAGATCACCGGGGTCGCGCACATTATGATCGTGCATTAAGAAAGTGACGATACGACAAGCCTGGCGAGGCAGCGATTGAATTGGAAACGTGCGATATGTCAAACGACAATAAATAAAATTATGAATTTATGAATTGCGAGCTATGCTAAATTGAAAAAGCAAAATAAATGATGACTTATGAATTTGATGCGGGATAATGCAAATTCGATTGGCGTTTTAATTTTCGGTTTTTTTTTCGAGAGTATTCTAAAAATAATTTTTCATTTTATAATCATTTTCCTCAAATTCTATCGTTATGAAAATTAAATGCTGATTTGTGCAAACTTTAAACTCAGTAAAGAATCATCTTCCATCAGATAAAATAGAAAAACTCATAAAGGTTTGAAACTAGAAGTTGCGTTTTGCTCAAGACACACGATTCAAATAATCAAAACTCAATATACCGATTTTGAAGAATTTTTAGAAAATTAACAATACGAGTAACTATAGTCACGATACTTCTTTTCCATCACCGCAACTGTCATACAATTCCAAAATAAATTAATAAAAATTACAAACTTCAGTTGCACTGCGGGAATAGCTCAATTACGACAGCTAATCTTCATAAGATTCAACAAATCATTAGCCGTCGCACGATCCCATAAATCTGTTAACAAACTACAAAAATGTCATAATTTCCAGCCTGAGTCTTTGGGTGGTTTCAAGACTCACAGCTGACTCTTGGATTCCTCGACAATATCGTTTGGTGCTTTTGGTTTTAAAACAACTTCAATGGCCTTTTCAAAAACGGTTTTCCGATTTCATTGAATGAAAAATTTATGGAAAAATCGATACCGAACATGGTTCAATCGAAACGCGTTTAGAAGGCTTGATTGAAAATTTACGATATCTGATGTTTAATTACTTGCTTGCTGCCTGAAACGATCTCTGGCCGTTAGTTTCGCGGCAATGAAGAAGCGTGCGTTAGGCGGTTTTTAAAAGACGCATCTCAACTTAATGCAACGGCGCTCGTACTTTGGCAGACGCTATGAGCTCCGAATATGGCCAATGACAGACAGTTCGGTTTTACCGAAGTGTTTAACGCTTCGGTTTGGCGCGTCGACTGACACACACAGCGGTTTTTAGAAGCGTTTATCGAGTCGGTTCAGTTACAAATTACCAATACTGTACCCTACACATTCTCCCAACATCAATTTTCTTACGAGATTTTCATTCCCCTATCACATGCATTCATCAATACATCCAAAAAATTTCAGCTCGATCGGACTACGCAGCAATGAACAAAGAAAAACGCTCGAAAACCGAGTCGGTGGGTCATTTCTCTCATCAACCGACTCGGTTCCGAAACCGAGAGGCGGTTCGCACCGCGGTGTGTGTCATCACAATGCTAAAGTAATGCACGACTATACCGACTCGGTTTTCCTCTCGGGAAACGCCTCGCAAAAACCGCTGTGTTTGTCATTGGCCTATGGAGGATGGTTGGCGACAAGAAACAGACGGTCGGACTACGAAAAACGCTTCGGCCATACAGTTGTCAATTGATTTGAATTTATGACAGAAGAAATTTTTTGATTAAAGTTACGGAGAAAATTCCGAAGATAAAAGAATCATTTTCTTCGGTGTTTAACAATTTTACGGTGCTGCCGTTGATAATCGCCGCCACTTTTCGATTCTAGAGCGATACATTCCTTCGAATATTCATTTTGGAGAGGATTTGTTAAAGTGGTCTATCTAATTATTCAACGAAAAATAAAAGAAGAGAAACTTTCGAGGCATAAATCAGTATCCCAGATTATCAGTATCACTTGAATAATATTTATTGCAGTTTGCCTATTGCCAAAACAAAAACTACAGATGCTTACTAGGCTACATATACTGGTCCCCGAATGTTTTAATCAATCAGAAACTGAGCATACGTGATAACAATAAGAATGATAGATGAAAAGTTGATAGATGAAAAGTTATTATCCATCTCCATGGCAACACATAGTCATTTTTATTCGTTCCGATGTTCTAGTTTGAAAATTTTAATAATCATTAGCGTTCGATAATACTTACGGCAATCATAGTAAGTGAGGACCAATGTGCTTAGATATGCAAGTTACAAAGGCAATTACAACTGCGCGCAAAAAAAAACAATCAAATTCATAATTGAAATCAGAACTTCTCCTTATGTTAAAACTCAGGATAGGTACCATCTTTTGTGAACTCATACTTTCTCACTACGACCCATATTCTAAACTAAAATCCTAGAGCTCCACTTTAAGTTCGACTCGCGATCAGCTAGCATTTTAACAAGTATTAACAAGTGGTGTGGTTGAAATGAATTAATTTTTACGGTTGTTAGAAACTGAAATAGAAGCCGCAATCATTTCCTTCAACTTTTTAAAATGTAAAATCTTTCAGATGAAAAATAAAAACATATAAGGCTTGAATTTGATGAAGTCTATTTAAAGAAAGCTCATTAGCAACAATGCTTAATCGATGTTTACCGAAATACATTTTATGGATTGATTAGCGTATCGGATAAGATAAATCGTTAATATCCAGTTTATCAAGATATTAATGAAGAAAAAAAATATATCTTGAATTCTAATCAAATATTATCTTTTCAACAAAAGTAAGATTAAGGTAGAATTTCCGGAATAATTTCAAGGGCTTTTCATTGCAGATGCGGTTTGATTTTGAAACGTGAAAAAATTTTGAAATCAGTGGAAAGAGTCTAGAATGAAATCTTTAAAAAATTAAACTCCAAAAATATACAAAAGTTTATTTGAAGGTAAGGGAACATAAAACAACATACTCAAGCAATAAATGCATTCAAAGCTTATTGAAAAAATGTGTGAAAACATATTTTACTCTCTACGTGCAACTCAAAGGCTAAATGTCTGATTTTGCCCAAATTTAGTAACATTTAGTAATAGCGCGGATATTTCTGATCTCGTGAAAACTTTGCAGGACGATCAATCTTCGATTTCATCGCTGGATTCTTTTCTCGCTCCTACTTGTCCACTTATCTGTGCTGGTCCTTCAAATTGCCCTGCGATTAATTCAGTGGCTGTGTTAATGGCCGTCTATGAATCACAATGCAACAACAATTACATGTATCACTATCTACATCCAAGACAAGTAGTTCTACTGACCAAAATTATGCAAAATGAATTATGAACGTGTTTGGATCAAAGAAACCCAAGTTTAAATTTCGTAATGAATACTATATTGAATTTCAACATATCTAATTTCAACTGCTCAATTTCGACTACGACAATATTTCCGAATTATTTTCAAAATTTGCTCTTACTTATGACGACACGATCTATAATTTTTATTATATATTTAAATATTCTAGTTCACGAGATAGATTTTCCGAAGTTCTATTTTACGAGACGATTTTAGCAAGAATTTTAAAGAACCATATGGTCCACCTTTTTATCTTAGCGAAAATTCCGGTAAATTTTATATACTAGTATAATATAACTTTTCCAGTTAGTTACAAATCCATTCCACCATTAACATTTGAATTAATATACAACATTACCAATCCAACATATCACCTGACTGGATTCTACGTCGAGTTTACTACAGCTGATGTCACTGACGAGCTGTCACACCGCAGCTGCCACTGATGACCATCAACAAGTAAGAGTCAATGGTGGCATATACACCGCACGTTTAGTCCGCGGACTAAACGCCAAATTCCACCTAAATTTTTTAGTCCACGGTGTAAACACTCACGGACCGTATTTAATGTGTACCAATTTTTTCCTAGCTCAAAAAAATATTTTAATAAAAAAACCGATTTTTCCTTTCGAAGCTAGATATATTGAATTTTGTGACAAATATCGATACTTCGAGGGTAATCTGCCCTCTTCTTCAGTGTCTATCGGTCTAATCTTAATCTAACTTATGTATGTTACTTATAGAGCTTACTTTTAAAGTATTGGCTTATACTAATTACCAACTAATTACCTATTAATTACTTTACTAAAATACATTTAAGTATCCATATTAATTAAATTTTCCTCCTCACTATCACAGTTTCCTTGGTCTGTGTTTAGTCTTCTATGCATAGGGGTTTTCCATATGTGCAGGCTTTCGTACGCATTCAGTTTTCGCACCTGCTGTACCTCCTTAATCACCTCCACGTTGTCCCAAGTTATGTTGCGATCCTCCTCCAATATGTGCTTTGCTAGTGCTGAACGTACTAATGTTGTATTCCTTTTCCTCGCTGAAGCTGCTTCCTGTTTCTGTTCCGTTAGTCTAACACCAACTAACCGTTTCGTTTGACCGATATATATTTTGTCGCATTCTGGGCAGGTAATTTTATAAACTCAACATTTTTCCTTTTTATCCTTTTTGTCTTTTACGTGACATTGTGTAGTACTTAATTTTTTAGCTTTACTGGTTGGAACTGCTTTAATATCAAAGCGTTCCAGAAGTACCGGAACTTTTTTGAATACTGATGAATAAATAATTGGAACTCTTATGGTTGTTTCTTGTTTTTCCTGCGTAAAAAGCGTCGTTAAAAGATCACGCTGTATTCTATACTATTTCTTTTTGACAAGATTTCCAATTATCCTCTCGTCAAATTAATTTTTTCTCGCGATATCTTTAATATACTTAACTTCTGAGTTAAAACTATCCTGATCCATGGGCACTGTTAACAGCCGGTGAATCATTGAATTAAAGGGGGCAATTTTTTGGGAATGCCAATGATCAGACGTGGATGGTGTTGTCCTCTGGGTGTGTGTGGGCTTCCGGTAGATATTAAAACTAAGAAGACCTTCTTTCCTTATGAGCATTAAATCCAAGAAGGGTAGTTTCTCATTCTTTTCGATTTCCATTTAAAATTGGATGTCCTTATGTGCTTGGTTCAACTTCTCCAGCGTTTCTTCCAAAGTATCTTTTTTAACTATAGTTAGAATATCGTCTACATATCTCAGCCAAACCCGAGGAAGCGAACCTTCTTCAAAAGTCTACAACAACTACTTCTCGTAAAAATATCTTACCCTATAAATGTTGTTTTTGTTCGATGTTTCCATCGAAAATTACAGCGAGAGAAATATGTTTAGAGTTGCCATACGAAAAATTTTCAATAGTTACAAAATTTAAACATTGGTTACTTATTTTCATAATAGCTGTTTACTATATGAATAAACAATGGTCTCATCTGTTGGTACGAAAATAACGAAAAAGCCGCCCATTCTAGCATCAGAGCCAAAAGTATAACACATCTGCCTCACTGATACCATTACAATTTAAAAATTTCATGATATTATCGCAAAAAAATTTCAAAAATTACCATAGCTGGCAGCCCTATTATTTTTTTTCCAACTAAATTCGGTCTGAAATAAGGTTCATTTCACAATCTGTTCAAAAAGTTCCGGGACTATCAATCGGAGAACTACGCAACTACGTAGACTACACTTCCATCCATTTCTGAAAAAATTTTCGCAGCGGTTGCGAAGAGTTTT
Organism: Nemotelus nigrinus; assembly: GCA_947369275.1. NCBI lineage: Eukaryota > Metazoa > Arthropoda > Insecta > Diptera > Stratiomyidae > Nemotelus > Nemotelus nigrinus. The sequence goes on from OX376372.1 coordinate 60,857,990, forward strand.
GACTTGTTTAAGTTCAGATTATGTTGAGTCCTTTTCGAGTGACGTCAGTATTTCAGAGAGAGCAGAGAGAGAACAGAGAATTTCGTTGAAGCAGCCGATATGGATGCAAACTTCTTATCAGATATCATTACATGCGATGAAACATGGTGCTTTCAGTATGACCCAACTACTAAAAGACAATCGTCAGAGTGGCGGGCTCCTGAAGAGGGCCGTCCGACAAAAGTGCGCGCATCGAAATCAAAAGTGAAGAAAATACTCATCATATTCTTCAACGTCAAAGGAATTATTCACCGAGAATTTGCTCCAGCAGGTCAGATTGTAACAGGAGCATTCTATCTTGAAGCTCTGAAACACATGCTTGCAAGAATTCGTGGTTTACGAAGCAAAATTTACAAATCAGGTAACTGGTGTCTTCTCCACGATAATGAACCAGCTCATCCATGCGTTCTTGTACGTCAGTTTTTAGCAAAGCGAGTGGCCACAGTTCTCGGAAATCCCCCTTTTCCGTTAGACTTGGTTCTGGCTGGCTTCTGGACATTTTTAAAACTTAAAGCCGTCATCAGGGGTGAGTTTTTTTAAGATATGGAAACAATTCAGGAAAATATGACCACGGTGCTTAACAGCATTTTGGCAAACGAATCTCTATAGAAGCCTTTCAGACACTCTACGACCATTTCCGTGAATGTTTGAAGAAAGGAGGGATGTATGTATGTTGAAAATTTCATCGTCAATAAAATTATTGAAGCATCTTAAGCGCTGTATTGCTAGATACAGACTGTGTATGAATTTTTTAGAAGCTATAAAAATTAATATTTAAACGAATTTCCAGTATGCATGTCTAAATATTTTAAAAAATTCCCGATATAGGTTCACATTTGAAATTTGTCACATTTGAAAAACTTTTAAAAAACAAGATGTAAAAAAACTGATGTTCAACTGAGGTTCATTGCAAAAATTGACACATGACAATTCAAACATACAGCAGGTTGAAAAAAATTATATGGTGAACACCAATGCTATTCTATTTTTTGTTTTAGATTTTTTTATTAACAAACTTGGAAACAAAATTATACCAATCTGATAAAAAAATAAAAATTCAATAAAAAATCTTCTTATGATTATCAAGAAGTACAAATATGTGCTAATGAGAAGTAGTTTCATTAAAACATATTCAATTATTACCTCCTAAACTCCCCGTATTTTTAACACTTTTACTTTTATGCACTATAATTTGAACTTTTACTTTTCACCTTCGATATTTTTGAATTTTTATTACAGGGTTGTGATACCAAGTCGATTGCAAATGCAATTTAGTGTTTACAAAGCCTTAGAGTATATACATATAATCCCAGGTGTACGTATTCCCAGAATTTGTATAAAACTGGAAAACCATTCTTGGATAAAAAATATAAAATATCCACACTCGAAAACTTCCAGTGTTACGTGGTCGGTCCCATAATGAATTGGCCCAACTATGAAACAATAAAGAATATGAAATGGAACCATTTATATTTTCCAATATAATCTCCACTAAAACTGACACACTTCTAAAATCTGATAACTAACATTTCTAACATTTCTCACTACAAGTTGGGTAAACAGGGGCGTTGTCGTGAAGTTGTAAACAGGGGCGTTGTCGTGAAGCAACATGACACCTTTAGACATTTTGTCTTTGCGCTTCTCCTTTATCATGCCTCGCAGTTTATATATTAATGAAACTAAGAGCCCTTTTCTGAGAGTCACCTCACGTGACGAATGATGTGACTCTCTAGATTTCGTATTCTCATCTCAAATGACATTTTCGATCCGTCGGCTATTCCGAGAGTCACATGAAGTGACGAGCGTCACGTGCAGTGAGATTTTCAGTCACTTGATAATATTCCCCCTCCCCCATCTAAGTACCGACCACGCCACGAACAAGAACCGGTCGATGTCAGTGTTCTATGGACGTGGTAAATTTCATGCGTTGAAAAATTTCAATGATATGGTAAATTTCAAACGTTCAGGCGCTGCAATTCAAACACAAATTCATAGTATACCGATTCGTAGGTGACGTGACTTTTCAAGTGACGAGAGATCTCACGTGAGGTGACTTTCAAAATAGGGCCCTTAATATTCGCCGTTTACGACGGTATTGCGTTCTTTGAAATCCACCATCAAAATACCTTGGAAATCCCAAATGATTGTGCACATGACTTTTTTGGCAGATTGTTTCACCCCTATAACGCCATTCCATTGACTCGCGCTTGCTTTCTGGATCATAATACGAGATCATAGTTTCATCACCAGTCATTACTTGCTCGATCACATTTTTTGGGTTTTTCCGGTAAAGATTCAAAACCTCGGAAGCACAGCGCACTCTTTCTTGTCTTTGTACAGCTGAAAGAAGTTTCAGGACCCATCTTACACTGACTTTTTTTCATATGAAAATCTTGGACGGTGTTTTAGAGAGCCCGAGTCTAGCTATAATTTTCCTAATTCTCAGCCGACGGTCACTCAAAACCTCTTCCTCGATTAGAGCAATAGTTTTGGTGCTGAGCACTTCCACCGGTCGACCGTCATGGCCGATATTATGGAGGGTTTTTCTCCCGAGGCGAAACTCTTTCACCCAATTTTTCACTCTGCTGTTAAAGGGGAAACACTCCTTGTACACGCCATCTAATGGGCCATTTACATTGGCGTCCATGCGTCCACGCGTCCATGCGATCTATCGTGTTTTGCTTACACGAGTCAATTTGATTTTGTTTATATAGGCGGGTCTAAAGCGAAGGAGGTGGAGTATGCTGATTCATGTACAATACATTTTAAAATGATTTCTTTCGCTCAGTGGCATGTGTGGATGATTCGTTGGTGATCATTTAAATATATGTTTTGTGAATGATTATTTTCTTATATAATAATGTGGATAATATATATTTTGCATCCTTACGTGCATGACTATTACGAAAACAAATTGAATGCATCTGAATATCTAGACACAAACATATATATGTAGGTATATATACTCATATGGATAAATACATACAACTTTCTGTTACCAAAATATTTGTACGGAGCAAAAAAACATCATCATAAGCGTGTAAAATCTATCCACTTATCGCCTTGGCCCCGCCTTCAAAAAACTGGATTTGAGTTGACTTGACTCGTGTAATCTAAAAACGATTGGACGCGCGGACGCATGGACGCTTGTCTAAATGGCCCATAATCGTTCTTTTATTTGGACGGGACATAAGTCTTTAAGCAGAAACTTTATGACGCTTCGATACTCGGTTTTTGACATTTTTAAAAAAAATACGTGACTCTTGTTGTTCAAACCACAGCTTAATGTTTTATATTTTTCAAACGAGCTGAGAATATTTAGTAATAATCAATCTATTTTACAAATTTTTACAAATTGTAATGAACAGATGAATTATAACGAAAAGAACGAAAGAAAAAATGAAACTTGATCAAAGATCGCATCATGATACATGCATCATTAAATGGACGATCACATCGAAGGGATGTTTTGAGCGCTTCTATGCGTGCTACCAGCCATCGGTGGTTCAAAGAAAATGTACTTGAATTGAAATTGTATTGTGGTTAAATATCACTTACATATTTCCTAAGAGTCTGCTACATATAAAAATATATTAACATCAAATACAATATAACAACTCGTACTTTCTGCACAGTTGGTTTTTCACATACGAGTTTCAGATGAAGGAATGTACATCAAACACGTAGATAATAAATAGAAGCGGTTCGATCAGAGAGCACTCACTGCCCTCAAGAGCCTGATGCATCAGCCAGATACCACAGAACAAGTGTCATTAAGTCAGTCAGGTCTTATAGACCTGGTGATATCTGTAAGAAATTTCCATGCCGAGATATAATCAATAAGCCAGTGATTGATGGATGTTACGCAGAGGTGCGCACCATAATCACCTCTGGTGGCAGAATCGATGCTGCGTGTCCGGCAATCTCTCTAACCGTGTTAATTACAGTACCGCAGTCGGACATTATGCGATAATCGTGATATATGCTTCTGTATTTAATGACCGCTTAGGATTCGGATATGGAAATTTAGAGTGGCCAGATGAGGAATAATGTTTAGGCAGGGTTCTGGCTAAGCCGGCGAATTAGCGTTTTGTTTATCGAGACAAAACTGTTAATTAGTAATATTTATTGTCATTAAATGACTATTTAAGATGGTATTTGAAATACTAAGATACTCTAGGAGGAGCTGTGACGAGATAAAACTAATAGTTTATTTGGACAATCCATCTTGATAATATATAGATCCGCTATAGCTTCTGATACTATCACAATGGGAGGGCAACATCTGATGGAACTAGAAAGTATTTTCATAACCAGTTCAAGAATTTTATTTTTCAATGGCATTAAATTTTTTACATGAACTGATCTTAATCTTCCAATTGTATTTGTAATGCATTGAATTTTAATAAAATATGTTAATGAAATCAACATAAATACCGACAAAGAACAAAGAGCATCGCCGACTAGGTTAGTTTTCCACATCTTAATCACATTTCATTGATTAGCTGTCTTTTTAAGCTCACCTTACTCGAGGCTGCACTTTTTGTCAGAATAGGTGGAAATTATTTTCAAACAATATTTCAATTTTCTATCTGATGTCTAAACAGATTGCCTCGAATGTAAGCAAAATGCAGTTAACGAGTCAATATTTTCCACTATGGCATTGAAATTTGATATGAACATGAGTATATGCGAATTAGTGCAGCAGCAGCAGCATTTAACTGTCACTAAGCAAGTCACTTAGTAGCTTAAAGTATTATCTGAATACGATGAGTGAATACGGCACTTTGAAGGAACTGAATGTAAACATACTCGGCCGGCTAAGCCGCTTAGTTTTTGTAGTTTTAAAGTGCTCCGGCGAAGTGCAAAAAATAAAATATTGATTCTTAGGCTTTGATATGTTTCCTTATTGGCTTATTGAATTGAATTTAATGTTTAAGCTTATTTACAATTTTCTACTCCTTTGCCAGAAAAAAAAAACCTTATGGAAAGTTCTATATGGCGAAAATATCGATAGATGTAAAACTTTTATATATATAATAGTATAATAGAATAATAATTTTAGTCAGCAAGTTTTAGATATATTCATTTTACTTGTCTCCAAATTTAATTTAACAGCTTTTGCTACAAAGATACGACGTTTGAGGATGATGCTAAGACTTTATTTCCTAGTTCAGACCAGATATTTTTAACTTTATACTTAAAATCTAACATGCCTTCTTATGAAGGTTATTGTTTTGTGATCATTGTTTCCTTCTTGTCTATAGATCAATATAGACAACTTATCATCTCTAAAGCTTATCCAAGCAGAGAATAATTGATGCGGGAAAATTTATCACTACTAACGTAAATAAAAATTAATCATCTCTCACTGCAAGTGGTCACATCAGTCAAGTATGCACCGTGAGCTGAAGTCTGATGAGAATCAGCGCATACTTTCGAAACCACTTAGTTAAAAAAAAATGTTTTCTCAATTTTAATCATCCCACAAAAACAATTCAATATGCTTTCTTAGTTTAATATATCCGGAATATCTTTGATATTTTGCAGGGGTGCTGAAGCTGTCCGCTTCACTCCTTGATTGATGGCTTTCCATAGGGTCCCAGTGACTCTCCTTCGATACAGGTATAAAAGAGAATGGATTAGAAATCGAACGAGAGAAATGTGCCAATTTTCGACTTTATGCTTTTTGGTGTGAGAATGAGGTACGGGTGTGTGCTGTACACTGTTCATACTGCAAAGCCAATGTGAAAAAACCACAGGAGATCGCCATTTTGAACGTCGTTTGACATTTCTTTCCCCGAACCGGCGAGTGGAGATTAAAATGCTTTTTGTGAATGAAATTAATTCTCATTTCACACAAAAACTAAACGAAATTGATGCCAAAGGTTAATTCTACCTACCCGAAATACGATATCCCCTGCGAAGTACTTCGGTAGCTACTTTTGCAGCCTGGGACCCGGCACTTCATTATCGCACTATTTTAAAATTTTTGACCGCTAATTTGTTCGCGAAACCGTCACAAATTATTGCGCACAAACGTAGATGCACGCTTCCACCGAACACGCCAAGTACGAATATAGTGGGGAATAGACATCGCTGTGAGCTTCTTGCGTTTTCTCGGGCAGACTGCATATTTAGGAATTTTGGTGAGCGCAGGGTTTTTCTTTCAAACTGCGCCAGCTCTTTCTTATGGCTTTGAAACATGGTCATCCAGATTGGCAGGTGTGAATACTTTGAACTTTGAGAAAGTGAAAATGACTTTTTCATCACAGAATAGAGTTGGTGATATGCATAACGACCTTTAACCAGGGTATTTTTCCTATGGATATGAAACATATTCCTATTGTCGAAGTCAATTCATAGATATTTTACCGACTTATTTACTTGAGCTTCTTCCAATTATTTTCAGGGCGTTTTTTTGCTGCTGGATGATTTGAAATGAAGTCCTTCGGGTTCTGTGATGTCAAATCTGATCTCCCACTAAATAAAATAATTGCTGAGAGAAGTTATTTGTCTTTAGGCGCGAGTCTTGACATACTGTGGATTATATGTTGCTACGTAAGTAAGGGAGTCCCCAACGTACATAAACAAAGGTTTTATTTTGGCCGCTTTGTTCACAAAATATTAAAGAGGATGGGGCCTAAGATTGAGCCTTGAGGCACACCACCTGGGATCGTTTTATTTGGAGAAATTTATTTGCCTATTTGGACGAACAAGCTCCTGTTTTCGGAAAATTTTTGATCGTTTTGAAAATGTCTACCACATTCTTGTGCTTTTTAAGTTTAAAAATGATTTCAGTTGTCTGTACAAAGTCAAATGCTTTCTCATTTTCAAAAACACTGTGGTTGATTGATCTGCTTGAAGTTCGTTCAGGTGTCACCCTAAAATTTTAGGACGACTTGGGTAGTTGAATGTTAAGCTCTGAAGCCAAATTGGGCAGATAGGATAATTTATTTGTGTTCGAAAAGAGATTAGACATTTTGGAGAATTAATCTTTCTAAGATTTTTGCTATGTTTGAAAGAAGTGAGAGCAGTTTCGAATTGCTCAAATCGATTGAGGATTCTTTCTTGTGCATTGGAAAAAAATTTCACCTTTTTTGAAGGGGTCGGAAAATAGCAGCAAATGCTGCAGCTGTTAAAAATAACTGCGAGTATGCAATAAGTGCTGATCGAAAGGTATTTGTGAATACAAATAGATATGTTACCTGAAACAAAAAAAAAACTTTTTGATGCTGCTTAATATTATCATTCTGGCAGGTTATACAGGATTGATGTTGCCTGGTGAATGGAAAAATTGCCAGATTTCTGTTTGGAAAGGTGTAAGATGACTTTTTTATACTCTTACTAAAAGATTTACTCCAACTGAAAGCAGTGAGTTTTAGGATAATACGTAGAGCTAATGATACTTTCGAACTCATCAGTAAAAGTTTAAGACAACTGTTGCTTCTTTAATCCATTGATTAATAAGGAAAATGAAAGAGAGGTCCTTGGTGGACTAGAGAATGTTTCAAGGATATGCGGGATTACAGTTCTACTGCCATTGAATCAAAATCTGCGTTTAATCAAAAGATCATGATCAAAAGAGACTTGTGGATATAAAGAGGAAATCAAAGTATGGTTGTCTGCTAAGAAGGGCTTATGGACCAATAAAGTTTAATTAATCAATTAGAAAACTTATACCCTTCTATATGCCTTCTATTCATGCCAATCTGGATGTCACCTGTTGACGTCATCTCTAAAAACAACCTACAAATAAATAGTTGGAAACGTGTTAAGTACTGAAACGTCTATTCTGAAATATCTTGATCCTGGTAAGATAATGCTGATACGCAGCCATCAAATGTAGGGCGTTCGTTTTGATGTGGCATAAAGTGATCAAAGCTAAGCATCTACCTGTATATTAAATCGTTAATACTCTGCTCTCTCTGCATGAAAAGCGAAGGCGCTGTAGGTGATTGATCGGGAGAGGCCAGCTGGTGCATTCAACTGATAACAATCGGGCAATGCACTATGCAGCTGATAATGGTAGCGTATACACCGCACGTTTAGTCCGCGGACTAAACATCAAATTTCACCTAAATTTTTTAGTCCACGGGGTGTAAACACTCGCGGACCGACCTAAATTGAGGTCGGTCCACGATTTCAAGCGACCTGACCTAAAATAGGTCGTGGACTATGTACCGCTGTAAACACACGCGACCTAAACATTGATTTTTGCGCGACTATTAATAATGTATGTATGTTGAATATAAACTCATAACATTCCCCTTTGACAAAGATTCATTGAAATAAACATGTTTGAGAGACAAATGAAACGGTAAATACTGTGCATGAACGCAAATTAAACTAAATGACCGCTGTCATGTACGAACGAGGACTAAATTCGACCTAAGCAAATTTTAGGTCAGGCTGGTGTAAACATCTTAGGACTAAGTTCACTTAGTCCGCGCTTTAGGTCAGGTCACTTTTGGTCCGACCGATGTAAACTCGCACAATGTTTTTTCAACGGGACGGGAGATGTCGACGATTTGATGAACAGAACGATATAAAGGTTATTGAATTGTGATCATGGTTCCCTGCTTGTCTATAAATCAGCATAGACAACGTATATCGTCTATTATATTGATACGGGAAACTTGATCGTTTTGCGGAATAAGCCTCCGAAGCAGAATCAAATTGGAATTGTTTTTGCGGGATGATTAATATTTAACAATTTTTATTTACATTGAACATTTTATTTGACAAAGTGCTTTCGAAAGTATGCACTGATTCTCATCAGACCACCTGCAGTTGGAAATCATTAATTTTTATTTACGCAAGTTGTGACAAATTTTAACATCTCTGACTCATATCCATCGATATAATTTACTTGTAAATATTATTGAATTGTGAAATCCGACATATAAAAGGAGAAAACTTCGAACAAATTAGGGAAAAGCTGAATTTTGGTGTGATCCGTAATACTGGCGTGTTGAACAAAATGTCGAAAGTCCCCATCGATCCGAGTGCTGCGTTTCTTTTAATACGGGGTCAAAGGTCACTAAAAGTAACCTTTTCTAAATGTCTCAGTAACGGGCGTAAAAAATTTCCAACAAAACAGATTATAACTTTTTCTTGTAACCATAACTGTTTTTGAGACAATTGATCTAAACATTTGTTACTAACAACATCCTCTTTCTCAAAGGTATGTTGATATTATCCGATTTTGATTACGAATTGGAATGTTTGTGAGTTAGTTTTTCTATGTTTAAGAGGCGCATAAAAAAAACGGGTAAACAAACTTATCTACCAGACCCCAGGGTACGCCCCCCGCCCCTCTTTGCCATAGAACTTGTAGGGACATCTGCTCGCTACTCTCTTCTAGGAAATAAACTGTATTGCTGCATCATGTATGGGATATTCCACGAAGGAGCAGGACAAGACAACAACCTTGCAGGTGAAAATAAGTTTTGTAACATATCATGGCCCTAGGAGTATGAAAAAGTAAGATAATATCATGGCATAATTCTGTAAACGCTCATTCTTGACATTATAAAAGCTCAACCCACAGCAGACTATCCAGGCATAATCAGTTTTTTTACCAATCATGTGATGACTGCATAGCGCCAAAGTGACATGACACGTTTCGAAACCAATTTGCACCTGAAATTACGTGACCTTGCCCTAATCGTACATGGGATAAGACGGTATGGAAAAAAACTAAAAAACCGGTTATTTCGGGGTGGCTCGTTTCCGAGGGTGGGTCGGGTGTGAGTACGATGTGGGTGTAGGGCTGGTCCTGCGATGTCAAGAATAGGCAATTAACAGAATAAAATGTGATCTTATCTTGTTTAACAGTGGGCAAAGAGTAGGCTGCGAGCTCATTTCTGAAGATTTAAGATGCAAGCTCGGGGATACCATTTTATGGATAGGGGGGGGGGGCTTGTAAACTTTTCGAAGCACACTTTTCCACCTACGCTGAAGTATGGTAGATAAGTTTTCTCACATGTTTTTTTATGCGCCTCTTAAACATAGAAAAGCAAACTCACAAATATTCCAAGTCGTAATCAAAATCGGATAATATCAACAAGCCGTTGAGAAAGAGGATGCTGTTAGTAGCAAATGTTTATATCAATATATCTCAGAAACCGTTATGGCTACAAGAAAAAGTTGTAGAATTTTTTTTGTTGGACATTTTGTAAGCTACAAATTCGTCATACATTGTTTTTCTGAAGACGTGACCGTTACTGAGATATTTAGGAAAGGTCACTTTTGGTGACGTTTGACCCCGTATAAAAAGTAACGCAGCACTCGGATCGATGGGGACTTTTGACATTTTTTCCACCACGGCATTACCAAAGGTCACACCAAAATTCAGCTTTCCCCTAATTTTTCCGAAGCAGCATGTTAAATTGTTGTTGTATAAATGATAGTGATTATCAAGTCATCTTAAGCAGCAATAAAGTATCTCCAAAAAAATATTCGACTTTCATAATAACATTGTGCGAAAAATATTTCCCTTACCGCGCATATTTGAAAACATGTATTCACTCCACACCATTTGACACTTTTAGGATCTCGCGTTAGCTTAGATTCAACTGAAATTTCATGCTCTTTCATGAAAGAGGGAAAGTTTTCAGTGTTCAGTCAAACAACGTACAAAAAAGACTTCATGCTAAGGCAATGCATAGAGTACGCGAACATACCTAATATTTGAATACATGATGTAATGCTGCCTCATTTTATTAAATATGTGCTTTAGGCTAGAGTATTCTGAAAATTTCAACTGTAAACATACCCCCAGCGAACGAAACCGTTGTCGGACGATCAATCTGCTAGAAATCGACCCGCTCCCGATGGATTCGCTGCAGACTGATCATTGCCAAAAGTACATTAGAACTAGTAATACACCTTTGTGCTTTTAAGAAAACAAAGGATATATAGTCGATCTTCTTTTCTTTGCTTACAATTCCCGGAAAATCATAGTGCTAGTGACAAGTGCTATTAACGTTGCAGAAAAAGCGAAATATTAAGTGAAATAAAATGAAAAGGTAGATATTATTGTATTGAATCTGGTTTATATATAAATAAATGTATTTATAAGCAAATGACATAAATTGTGAAAAAATTGAAAACGAATAATGACAATAATTAAATTAAAATATTGTACGAACAAGAGATTGTCTAAATAACAGTATATATTTTTATTTATAAAACAAAAAATTTGTGCCTTAAAAAATGGAACCGGATACTCAATTTCCAACAGAAACTGGTGAGTTTGTTTTATTTTCATCTGATTTTCTCTTTACATCATTTGCAATTTTAGTTGATTCTATTTGTTCTTTTTTATTTTAATTCATGGTGATGATATCTTGAATAATTATTATAGGTTGGATTTTATCTTGTTTTCGTTGTGGATTTTTCTTTTACTTGAAATTATATGATTATTAATTTAATTCGTTTATTGTTTTCAATGTTCATTTTGGAGTAGCGAAAGTAGCTTCCAGCTGGCATCGCTACCAAAGTGCAGCCCGAGTTTGAATAATTTAGCCTGCTTCTAGCAGGAAATTTTATTCTCCCCAAACTCCACAGCGGACGCAGCTGAGCTAGCTGGCAAGGGTAGCACTCAGGGAACTTAAGAGATTACAATGTAAATCAAATTATGTTGCATTGGCGACAGCTTGTCAATTCGTAACAATGCATATGTTATTCTACAGTAAAAACTTACCAGCTAATAGCATCACTGCATTTAATGTAGATCAGTGGCGGCTTGTTACTTTGAGACCACATATTTAAACTTATGAAACGCGAAATATGCATATTCACATGCAAATATCTGATGAAATATTATGTAAAAAATCAAGTAGGTGTTTTGGCGCAGCGCATTTGTTGAAAGTTGGCGGTAATATTTAATTTCTCATTGTTTGATTCAATGATTTTCCTGCTCACTACGATCACCATCAATCTCATATATGTTCAAATTGTGCATAATATTTCAAAGTAAAAAACATACTTAATATTTGTTTTTAATACAGTCACCATGAATCTATAGTGTGCCCTTCTTTGTTCAAAAGATCTAGGTGAAAATTATTGCCGCAATAAATATCATATGGCTTAATCGCAACAATTTGCAAGTCGCAAACAATTCAATACTCTTATACTATTTACTTTACTGTTTACTTTTCTTTCATCAATCAAAATAAAGCTTTTACTTTAAGCACAAATAAGCAAACAAACAAATCAAAAGTATTTAAACCTACACTAAACAATAAATTCTAGAGTTATATCACGAATTCATTACAGAAATTAAATATACAAATAAGACCCTAAATTCAGGTATCCATAGCAATCCAGCAAATTAACTGCAAATTTTATAGGAAAGCGTTTTAGCAGTGAAGCGTTTTAGCTGAAAGCGGGCTGCTCTTGTAGATGAAGCATTCGCCACCATCCTTTTTCTGCTACTCAAAATTCTTCAGTGGTTTCTTATCTTTGATAATAATCTTTCTTCTGCGTTTGGAGATCTCCAGTTCACAGGCTTTCTTATCGCCACTCCACTTAGGTTTTCTTGAATTAAAAATTTAGATTTTCGTAGATGGTTGAGGTTTTATTCGTAATAATTGGTTCGTATTTCTCGATGTTTGCTGTCTCTTTTAACTGTTTCCGGGTTTCTTGTTCCTCGAGCTCATCTTTGCCCACTAACAGAGCCTCAAAACGATTCCTCTCTAGACGACGCTTCGAGCTCGAGAACTAGTTTGACCTTGGATGTTTTTCCCTTTTTCGCTGCAGTTTTATGACCGAGGGTGCTTAAATATTCCATGCATAGCTTATATCGTCAGCCGTGTGGGGAAATTTTTGTATCAAAGTCAGATTAAAGTTCCTATACGCGATGAGAATATTCTCATTCGTTTACTTCCTTTCGTTTCCACACGAAGCGATGTAATAAAATTGCATTAGGTTTTTGACCTTGACTTACACTCAAAAACTGGCTACGTTAAAAAATACTGTACTTATAATGGTACATTTTCTAGTATCTTAATTACAATACACTTTCATAAATCAAAAATTTGTTTGCATGCCTTAACTACTGACACGTAAATGTAAATCAAGACAAGTATTAATATCTTCCACGTCTGAAGCCAAACAACATATATTCAAATTGAATTATTTTTGTGGGTGATCTCAAATCATGATCTCAAATCAATAACCTTTAGGAGCATATTGTTCCAAATACAAAAATTATTTCTCCGAATTTCAACAGTCAGAAAAATATACTGCCTTATTCAGAATGTATCCTGATTCCATATTATACTTGTGTAGTACATACTATAAATAATTTACAGGTATCTGACCAATTTCTGACCACTATTTCTCCCCAATAAGAACCAAACCGCATATAATTTCGGTTGACATCATAATAAAAAAATAATGATCGATCGATAATATTCAGTCTTTTTCGAAAATTCGAAAACCTGAAGCCCAATCTAGATATAATCAAACAACATTTATAAATTCATCAATTAAAAGCAATTTAAATTAAGAGCACTTGATGTTTCTCATTTCTCAACTCCGTATGTGCTTCTATGATACGAGGGCTCCACCAAGACATTTCAAATAAATTGCTCGAAAATCGTTCAATTCGATTAATTGGTATCATTACACGTAGAAATCGAATGACATCGACAATCGTAATAAAATTCATTGGTATCATTATCTGCTGATTCATACGAGCTCCTGGTTGCAATCAGCATCCTGGACGGTGTTGGTCTAGCAAAAAGTAGTACGTTTATGAGGATCAAAGTACGTTGAACGGTGCACGATCGATAGCGCCCGTTCCATTCACTTGTTTATCAATTAAATCGTCAGAGTGTAATTAATTCAATTCGCCAATAGAATTGTAAACGTGTAATGGCCACACGGTCGCACAAACAGTTGGCATACAAAGCCATAATGGAGACATGAAGATACCGGCGACTAAATTACCTTTCGATATTTTTAGCGTGCGCCCGAATAGAGTAGTGATACTGAAGAGCTTGGCGAACATTGACTTAATTTGATGTCAACTTTGGTTTGCAGTAGATAGAGTTGTTGAAATGTGTTTGAGTTTTGAATATAGGAACTACTTCAGTAAATATCGATGTAGCTATTGTATATAAGTTCACCACAATCTTTTTCACGGCATGAAATATATTACTTTGGAATATATATTATTTCATAGCGTCACAGTTTTGAAATAATTTTGAGAGCGAAATACCACCACAATGATTATCTTTAAAGGATAAATAATAAACAAAAAAGTTCTGGAAGAAAGCGAAAAGTAATACCTAATGGCAAGTACGCGAAGAAAGGATCGAAAAGCATGTTTTAATACGAACGAGCTTTAGTAAACCGGGCATATCATGAATGTGGGCTATAGTATTTTGTAAGTTTCACATTCCACTATTGCTTAACATTACAACAACTGTAAATAAACTAGTACTTACAAAGCAGCTGTGGTAGGCTCGGTATGATATCAGCGGATAGTTCTGTGTTAGCACAAACAACTAAGTACAAATTATAATACCAAAAAGAATCCTGACTGGAAACGTTCGGAAGAAACGATGTTTTATGCTGCTGTTTTGTTAGGGTAGGAAGTTTCAGTTTGTAGGTGTTTATCATTGCATGAAACATTGGCGTTTTGCTATTTATTTGATTTGAAAATTCGTCTAATACAGACTACTTAAAAATAATTGTTACAAACTCTTCAGCAATATATTACAAGCTATTAACCAAAATAATTTTTAATGAAAATATCTACAAATTAAAATCGTAATTGTTACTATTTTTACCATCGGCTCTTTTCATCTATGAGAAAGATTCATTAAAGCCTTATTTGGTCCCATGAAAACTGACGATTAAAAGACTCGTAAGCCGAATCTCTGTCAAGTTGCACCTCAGGTAAAATGACTTAAGAGTTATACAGAAGCGACGTTTCCGACGGAATGCTCAGTTTCTTCAGCAAAGAAGATTTTTAGATTATGTCGTCTAGTTTTGAGTGCGTCCAGCGCCAGCAGTTTGAGGCGATCAGCGCAATTCAACCGGATCAGACCCTGAGAACTCAAGCAGGCAAGTACGCAAGAATTAATAAGGTGCCCTAATTATGCATGCATATTTGAGAATTAGTCTTTCTTAAATACAATATAGAGTTTTTATCAAAAAATATGACTAAGCTTATTCGATTCTTTCCTCATGAATCCTATCGCATATCTGATTTTTAAGGCGATGGTATTCATAGGCTTCAAAGAAGTGAACGAGCTGCTCAGAAGTAGACAGAGATCTGGTAATTTCCTTGAGCTGTTGCGGGTTTCGCATCCTTAATCCACTTTTACCAGTGAATAGTGTTGCCTTCAGCTCCTAAAACTATGACTAGTTTTTGGAATAAATGCCCTTACCAATGGCGGCTCGTGGTTTTGAGACTAAGGGAAGCACAAGCAAAATATATAAACAGATAATATAGATAAGCATACTTATGAAGCGCGTAATAAACTATACATGCGATTTTTTTGAAATATCGTGTAAAAAATCAATTAGGTATTTCAATGCTGACCATATTTGCATTAAAAGCTAGTGATAAGCATAGCTTATTTCAGTGATATTTCTACTCACTAATATCAAAAATCTCACAAACGTTCAAATTATGTAAAGTATTTGAAAGCAAAAAAAATACTAATTTCTTTAATTTTTTTTAAATTATAAAAAAAAGTTACATTGATAACATATTTCAGGCTTAATAAATGGTGAAAGCTTTTTAATAGCTCAAAGTAGAAGATGTAATGCATATTAAAACAAATTAAATTAGAGAGCCAATACCACAATAAAAATAAATTCCTCATATAATTTACAATAAAAGTGAAAACAGTTGACTGAGCGAAATCAGTGGTCTTGGTTTCCAAGAGTCAATAAGATCCTCAATGAAAAAGACTACCGCAGTAAATACCCTATGGCACACTCACATCAATATTCCACATTAAAATCCATATTAAATGGGTAAATATTATAAATGTGTAAACAGAATTTATTCAATTTTCTCTCACTTTAACGAGCTTTATGTTATAATTTACTGTGAAAGCTATCCTTTTATCCATCTTTAACTGACCGTATTAATATTGACAATACAAAAAAATCAAGTCAAAAGAATTATTACAAGGGGGTTTTTTTTGCAAGAAGACATAAAAAAACGCACCTAATATAAACTATAAATGCTAAAGAAAGCACTCCAGAAATTTAACATGGAAATAACGTCAACATAAGCACCCAAAGTAATCAAGTGGTCATCTTACCCAAAGCACCTGAACCGAGAAACTCATTTTGCGAGAGTAAACCCAAAGCAGATACAAAAAATAACCAATTTGGAGAAAATTACACTCGTACACCGTACATACACCATGCGAACAAAGCATAAAAGGCATCAAATCAGAAGGGAACAACTCGTAAGAAAAGTAGCGGAAGGGAATCTACAAATTTTGTAACGTAGATCATGACGGGAAACAGAAACATAATAGATACGCGGATGACTTTTCAGCGACAACATAGGCGTCCAAAGCAATCAAGTGGTAATTTCACCTAAGCACCAGAACCGAAAAACTAAGTCTTTTGGGAAAGCAAACCCAAAGCAGACACAAAAAAACCGATCTGGGGAAAATGGACACCACAACAGCTTGCACCGTAAATGCCCAGTGTGCCAAATTCGGCATTTCGTTGAGAATCCTTTCAGAAAATTGAAGCGAATTCGGAAAAAAGTTTCGGATTCTCAAACTTATCCGTTACGAATTCTTTACGACCGGTATATGGAAAACGTTACAAAAACGCCGAAATCGCTCAAACTTTCTCCTCATTAGCTCTTGAAAAGCTTTTGTACAGTGATCAATTTTTTTCAAGATTCATTGCGAATTTTTTGGGAGTTCCTTGTGAATTCTTTGTGATTCTTTGCGGATTCTTTCCGAATACTTTGCGAATTCTTTGCGAATTCTCAACAAACAAAACTTAACCACTTTGGCAAAACATTCACCTACAAGATATAAGAATCTTTTTATTTGCCATTAGAAACATTTTATCTCCGAAGTCAAGTAAAACAAGAGTGAATCCAACGATCAGCCCCCTGTTAAAATAAATGCCCAATAAACAAAGTGAAGTCCTGTTGCGCTAATTGGTCTACATGCTACCAGAAAACGATCTTCGATTGGCGCTCAATTCAGGTGTATACGGGCGGGTGCTTTATCGTGAGTATTGCGATTAGTGTTCAAGCGCAAATACACAAGTCCGCCTGCATTTCAAATAATTTTATTTCGAAGTAAAAGCCACCAGCAAAAGACCAGTAATAAACCTTTCTGATAACGCCTTCAAAGGATTTCTAGTACGATTTACGCAATGATAATGAGTGTAAAAGAATGTGATTGCTGCACCGCAATAGGTATATAATTTTATGGATTCGATCGTAATTAACTAGACCACCACTGTAAATTATTAATTGCCTTGTATTAGACCTTATGATGGTACGATCACTAATCGAGCGGTTTGTATTGATTGTTTATTATTTTCTTTCCTAGTGTTTTTTTTTTGTTATTTTGGTAATTTAAACATCTTAGAATGTTAATCAATTCATCCAGAGCTTGATCAATCAGGAATGATTATTATGTTATAATGCACATGCGGGAACATACAAAGAACCGCACATATGTATATGCCAAGTTGCTTAATTATGTTGATTGATTCTCAAAATATTTTGAAACTTAAATTCAAAACTAATTGCTTACAAATATTTTTCTTGATTTATATGTCGCATCAGCAGCACTGATCGGCTGAACAAATTGAAGCTATTTATTTGCTGGACTACTTATTTTATCCAATCAAACAATTTACTTCAATATTTTTATTGGAAAAATATATTTATGTTTCCATCCTTCAATATTTTCAGTTAATTTATTTCAAAATAATAGCCTAATTTACTTATTTACTTATATGAAATAGCTAAATAGTATATTAAGAAAATAACTATCTTTTAATCTGATTGCTTATGTAATTAGTTGTCTGAACAAATAACACAAGTAGTTGTAAAAAACTAAAAATTTAAGCTAATTTAAAGCTGTGTTTAATGAGCAGCTCTAGGTTGAGCTGGGTTGAGACATCTCAACAAAATGTGTTCCATGAGCAACTCGGCTGCTCTCACTTGCCCGAAGTTGCTCTGATTTGTGTTTCATGAGCATGCTCTAAATTGAACTAGATCAATTTAGAGCACGATTTCTGCTCTACCTTTTTTGATAGAGCAAGTTCGGGCAAGCGATCAGCTGTTTAACAACTGTCAAAATTGTGACTGAAAATAGTGAAGTGAAATTGAAGGCAATTTAAAAGAAAATATGGAAAACTTCAGAATAGAAAATACTAGTGGGAAAAGTATGACACTACAGTGTTCACCGCGCACTGCAAATACTTTAAGAGAAGGTATGAGATGTATCTAGCTTTAATTTTTTGCAAATTCATAAAATTTTGTATTTGAAGATCCACAACTGTGTTCGGAATTATTAGCACGGTCATTCTCATCGGAATCAGAAGAATCTCAACTGCTACATATGGAGGATGACTTTCTTTCTCTGTCTCCAAATATCGCGGGAAACTACTCGAAAAATAAAGCGATTTGGCTTGATAGCCAATGTAAGCTTCTGATCGAAGTTTATAAAGAAACCCGCCCGAAACTTGGCAAACAAATTGAGGTCAAAAATAAAAGCAAGATGTGGGACAAAAATAAAAGAAAGATGTGGGACAAAAAAAATAAATGAAAAAGGACACAATTTTACTGCTTTCCAAGTGGAAAGCAAGTGGAAGAGTCTTGAACGAAGCTTCAAGCAAAAAACAAGCCATAATAAAAAATCAGGAAGAGAAAGAGGCAATTGTAGTTTCGACAAGTAATGCTTCATATTTTATTTCAATAGATGTGATGTAAAGGCTAGTAATTTTGATTTAGGGAATTGAGTGAAGTTATGATAAACAGCCCGTCTGTTATCCCACCATTTGTGTTAGGATCACACAATGGAGGAAGACGAAATGAGGAAATTTTAGTTGAAACTGGAATTGCTGCTGAATTAGGTGAAAGCACTTGGGTTTTATACATATCACCTACCAGTTACTCCACTTAATCCAGTTTTATTTTTTACATATTTTGAGGTTATTTTTTTTTCCTCGTCTGTTGGCCATTTGATGTAAATATTGGATAAACTGCTTATAAAATATGCAACTCTTGAAATAATTCGACTTGCGGTTCCGATGGACACATTAAATCGGTCAGCTATATCTCGGATGGAACAGGCCTCGTGTCCCGCAAACCAAAGAAATAATGCAACATGCATTTTAGCACTGAATACTTTGGTTTTATTAAGTTTTTCGAATTCCTCTGAACTTTCGAACTTGCTGCAAAGTAATTCTAATACATTTCGAGTCACACGAAAATGCATTAAAAATTCTTGATCCGTATACTTCGGAATTACTTTTTTTTCTGGTAATGGCTAAAATAGCA
The DNA here is from genome assembly GCA_947369275.1 of Nemotelus nigrinus. Taxonomy (NCBI): domain Eukaryota; kingdom Metazoa; phylum Arthropoda; class Insecta; order Diptera; family Stratiomyidae; genus Nemotelus; species Nemotelus nigrinus. The sequence goes on from OX376372.1 coordinate 60,877,554, forward strand.
ACATTATCATCATCACTACTGTCGAGATCTGATGAGGATAAGAACGAATTATCTGAATCAGCGGAATCATCAAACTCTTCAATTAGCTCAGTTGCTAAATATTTTTCCATTTTTTAAAATTATAATTCAGTCGTTACACTGTTTATTAAAAAAATACTATAATTTACGGTACGGGTTTTTACACAACTCGGATTCACTATAATCACTCGCATTTACATTAATCTCTCTGATTTAAAAACTGACAGGCTGAACTTCTGACACTTTGAGAATTGTTGCTTGAAAAGTGTTCCATAGGATTTCGTGCTCTCAATTGCTCGAACTTGCTCTACTTTTTTTTGACAGCTGCACTCCTAAAACTTGCCTTGAGATGCTCTGCTTTTTTTCGTGCTCATTAAACACAGCTTAAATTGGGTCAACAAGTCAATCAAGTCAATGGCATGTGCCAAAGCTTGTCAAAATACTTTCAACCCCGAGTGCAACTGTGATTCGTAACGAATACTAAATATGTTAACTCAAAATACGGCTCAGTCATCAACAGGTTCATAAAACTCTGAAATATTTGGGCTTAAATTAGTTACGCATTTTGTTTTGGATAATCATTGTCAAAAATATCATCTTGTTTTCATCTTCGACTAAAATAAATTGAACTGCTTTCTGCATACATACATATGCATAAAAATAGCATATGTATGCATATAATAAAAAGATTTTCTGGTAAAAAAATATTAATTGTCCAATTAACTAAGTAGTACAAAATGATATGAAGCTAGCCTTCAGCGACATTCTGTCTCACAATTAATTTATTTGTCGTGAGATTTATTCAAGATGTTTCATATTGAAAAAAATACGTCTTCAAAGTATTTACTGCGCAATTATCCATCAAAGTCTTTACAATCTGTCACACGAACCAACATTCCATCGAAAAAACAATTTCAAATCAGTCAATCTCTTCAACACTCGTTAGAAACTATCGTTCGACGCGACTCCAAACACCTCGACACTTCGCACTATCTACGGATCGACGATGTGTAGTGATCTAGGCACGAGAAAAATCTGTCAAATTAGTGTCAACAATATTTCCTTAGCGTCGGTTAAACCAATTTTCTACCTGTCGTAATACACGTTACCATCTAATGTTATCGGTCACTGTACAAGAAGAGAAGCCATCGGATGGAAGGAAAAAAATGGTTAGATTGCTGAAGATGACTTAAGGCTGAGTAACGAACGGATTGAAGAGTTTCGTTTGTATTATTTAATGCATTTGATTGATGGAAATATCCTCAGCATCAGCACTGGATTAAATATCCTTGAATAAAGGGATTATGAAGTAAAGTTGATTTTAGATTAACTATCAAATCGATCACATTATTGACACTCAGGGCAATAGTTACAGTTAAAAAAAAACTAAAACTTTACATGGTTTTTTTCAATTTCTAACAATATTTCTAGAGCTTTTTCTTTTCGTTTTATTAGTTTAGGGGAACTGTTTGTTTCCTTATAAATGAAAATAATATTCTGTGTATATAAAAAATATATTTATTGCCTTCTATATAAGAGTAGAATACTTACTAAACTTACATGCTACGAACATCAAAAATGAAAACTATCTTAGCCTACTTTGTATATATAAAATTTTGATGTTTGTTGAAGTGTAAGGTGTTTGTAAATATGTAATTGTGCTATTATGTGCTCTCACATTAGAATTGATTTTTTTAAATTTAATAAACGATTCATTTGTTGGAACAATACTTTGGTTTAAATTACACTGCAAGTACAGGAAAAAATTAATGTTTTACAGTTTTGCCCCACATCATGTAGTTTAAGCGCAACATTTAACCGACTACTAGATCCGAGCTGTAATAAAAGCAACACAACACTTACCGTCATTTGCCACTAGTTTGTGCCTTCTGCTTTATCTCTTTCTCAAACAAATCGTCATAGTACTCCCCAGAAAAGTCAGCATTGGTATGAGGGAACGCACGATAGCTATCAATTCTATTATGTTTAATGGGCCTTTCCACACTTGTATTCTTGATGCAGTCCTCAAACCAGTTTTCTGAGCAAGAGACAGAAGAATCTAGGGGAAGTCTCTACAAAAAGTGATGCACTTGGAGAGAAATTTGCTTCACGTTTGAAATTGATTGATCGAGCTGCAGCTCACTAACGCAACTATAACGGGCCCGGAATTTTTAATGAAACACTCAAGTCGAAATGAGAAACCAACAACACGCACACATTCATATGCATAATCGGTATATGAACGATTCCGTTGCTGATGCACTGCACACCAAGTGTGGAAATGGTGATTGTTGTCAAACCGGTTTGAGGAGTGCAGCAAGAATACAAGTGTGGAAAGGCCCAATTGTATTAAATATATTTTTGACCTGCATGATATGTCCAGGGATAACACGACGAAATTCTCCCTTTAAAGTCTATTGTGTAATTTGTCGATTATACCGAGTTTGTCAAAGTATCATTTAAGGGCTAACTAGATGTTTGCGCGATTGACCAATTCATAATGGAGATATTATCTTAAAACTGTAAAATCTTCAAAAGAAGCTTATTTAAAACAATATTTTTAATTCTACTCTAAGCATATTGACAATAAATTAAACTGGATATCTCAGTGAATCTATCAAAAGAGCTTTTTTAGAAATATCAATTGTATCAGTAATGATTTTAATTCTTAGTCTGACCGCAGACTAAAACCGCACCGCAGCGTAGCGTAAGCGGGTGTTTTTTCAAATCCATTGTTTCTTTGATATTGCATATACAGCCAGCGTAGCGTAGCGTAGAAGAGCGTAGCGTAGATGAGCGTAATTTGAACTACCGCTTGGTTTGAATTTTTACACTCGTAGAAAGTGACAGTCGTGTTTAATTTGTGGGAAATTCAAGATGGACTGTGAAATTTTAATAAACGAAGTATGTATTCGACCATCATTATGGCACACGAGTGGCAAGTGTTACTATAATAGGGTCGTATCGGACAGATTGTGGACAGAAATTGCCGAAAAATTAAAATAAACAAGTAATTACACATTCTTTTATTTTAATTATGACTGTTTGACTTCATTATGAAGTTTTTTTTTCAAAAAAAGGCTGTAAAGTTATGCTGAATTTGTTTTGCACAATATTTTTTATTTTTGTACCTTCTATCTCTTTCCATGTTCGCTTCATTTTTAATGCTGTTATTTATGTAGTATAAATCGTAATAATCTTCAATTTTTTCCTGATCAATGATAATGTTGTGCAACAAACACATAGTTTTAATAATAAAATTTGCTTTCTGAAGAATTGTTTAGCAAATTACTATCCATTATACAATAATCACGCAAAACTGAAATTGTATAACTAAAAGTCAATTGTCACACACACACACTAAACGGAATGGAAACTAATTGCTCACTTAGGTGGAATTTCATGAGCTGGAAAGTGCTGGACGGAATGGAATTGAATGTGCTGGAACATTGTGTCCCGCGCTTTAGACGTGAAGATAAATTTGAACAAGTTTCGATTATCTGGTCATTCTTCCGAGCAGCAAATTCGACAATGGATAAAAGTGGAGACTGCTGATTTTTGACGGATAAAATGTCAATTATTTCAGCTTTCGATCAATTTTGTTGTTGAAAAACATTGGCAGAATTCAATTCTCAAATTCAAACACTAATTGTCTTCATATGTCACTTATTAGCTCGAAAGAATGAATGAACTATATATACTAAATTGGTGTGACATGAGTGGAGACATGTATGAATGCCATTAAATCAAAGCTGCTAAGTCCGGATTTCAACGCATCAGACCTCTTTTTGCCAAAAAGATGGGCATGGCCACCAGAGCTAAGTCCATTTACTACCAGACTCTGATCCGGTCTATCCTGACTTATGCGTCCCCATCCTGGATTACCTGTTCCAAAACTGCCATGGCAGAAGCGGAGGTATTCGAAAGGAGAATCCTCCGCTACTGTACTGGTAGGTTCTACAACCCGGTGACTAAAAAGTGGCCGAAGAACCTTCTCCTGTATGAGGAGTCGGGACTGAAGCCACTTAGGGACCGGGTTGTAGAATTGACGACAAGATTCTACGGACTGACAGACGGACATGAGAACGGACTGATACGGTCACTTGGGCGTACAGGTGGCTCTAATGAGCCATTTATGTGCCCCGCGAAAATAGCGTGACAGCGACAGCTCATGGATGCGCTTTTTAATTATGTAGGCCTCCCAACGAATAGAAGAGGCTAGATGTAAGACCTAGGATAAGGAATTAGGTCTAATTAGGCTAAGTTAGTTTTAGTTAGGTATAAGTTAGACTTAAGTCATAGCATAAGGTAGATTTTAAGTGGCTATTGCTAAGATAATCCCAGCCACTGTACACGGCTGGGTATGGTAACTAGCGTGTAAGATTAAAAGAAAAACTCAAAAGATAAACATAAATAAAAAGAAAACAACCAAGAGCCAGCAGGCCAAAATATTATAGCCACTAGTAAGTAATTTTTTTAAATTGTAAATAGTACTTAAATTAGATTAATAATGTACAAAAGAAAACTAAAAATAAAATCTTTTCTAATCTAAAAAAAAAACAATATGTTTGAATGCCATCTGCATTTTCAAAGCGAAAGCAACTTTCAACCAACTTTTCACGCAAAGAAGTGATTAAAGCTAATTTTTCTCCGAAACAAATTTAGAGTGAAATTTTGCATGAAAATTTCACGAAAATCGAAGACAATACTAAGCTTGAAACAATAGAATAAAGTGCTCAGCCTGACTCATCATATCGATTTTACATACAATTTTTGCTTAAACTAGGCTATCGGTATTCTGATGTAAGCTGTGTCGATATTTCCAGATGGGAAACATATGCTCAAACGTCGGGCTATTGGAAGCTGAATAAAGCCGGATGGAAATGTGTAAAACATGAGTATGCTACATATCTCTCTAAATAAACCAAAAGTAGTGTTTATCTTACTTCCATGTTCCCTTTCGGGCTATCGAAAACGTGGAGAAGAGGATGATAAATAATATCAGTGAAGCCGCGTACCAGATAGCGCAAAGCGCAGTGCAATAATATACTGGTAGTAATTTTTCAAACTTAAACTATTCATTTCAGAGTTGCTATGATAGGACTTATTTAATTGCAACCTACTAGAACTGTTTGTGAAGATAAGGGAGAAAAATTCTAAGGAGGCATTTAACAGTGAAACTTTAAGTAGCACTTTGTTAAAAAAAATTACACATAAATCTATGATTTTAAGCCATGCGGCAAAAAAGACTACATCTTACTAAAATCGATGATAAAATAATAAGTACGACAGAACCAGGATAATTATCTCCGCACATTAGATTCTTTTGTAATTCAAAGGCTATCAATTTCAATCTTAAGCTTATGAGTGATATCATCATATGAAAAGCATTTATTTATCATCATTTCTCAGGTAAGGAAAAAAAATTTAACCATAAAACCTATTTTTTCCACATGCTCGGGTGGGACATTTTCAGAACATGAAGTAAGTAAAAGAAAAGTAACTCAACCACCTTGGCTGGCCTAGGGGTTGATGCTGGAAGAGAGCTTCATTCATAAATTTAAAATCAATGTATAGTTCCACAATAGTTCTATGACTCAGTTATATTTAGCTTTGGAGCCTATTCAGACCTAAGTCACTAGAGGTGCGCGGTCTTAAGTTGGAGCCTAGATTCGAACTAGGGACAGCGCCATCTACGAGCTAGTGTTCTAATCAGTAAACTACACCACATGCTACATGCAGTCAAATATAATGCACTCTTAACAACTAAGTATGAATATTGAATTAATTTTCTTCTAGTTTATCTTTTGTACAGTAAACAGCGCTGATAGAAGAGGACGCATGTGAATACATCAATTAATTTGATGCAACAAAATATTTGCTCAAATTTTCCTTCCAATAAATGCAGCTAATTTACACATAGCAAGAAAACATGTTTTTTTAATTATTTTTATTTCAAATCAAAGTTTCTTTTCCAAAGCAATATTAGCTGAAATATTTCCGATTGTGTATCTTTAAGCCAAGTATTCAAATTTGGCAAAGAAAAACTGAATCGAGCTTTCCTCAATGATATCAGTATGATTAGAGGAAAAGAAAAATCATCGAAGTGAACTGTCCACAGTGGTGCATTTATATCCTAACATTTATATATGCGACGGCCGCCAGCAAAATTTCTTGTAAAGTGTGGTTTTTCAGATAAGCATAATTTTTACGATACCAAAAAAATAGTGTCAAAAACTACGAAGTTACACAAACAACCGGTGCTAGCTAAATTTCAATATTTTACTCTAGCTTTAATACACCGGTTATTAAAATACCTATAAAAATTATGGAGAGTTTGCATTACGCCATCTACTATCATGTACTATTACTAATAAGTTTTACCTTGAAACTCCTTATTGATTTGGCAATATCATTACCAAAATGCTAAGTTTCAATTTGATCTCTAGTAAAATTTGTCTGAAAAATCGATATTTTACCCGAACTGCGCACTAGGTTAAAAATTCAGAATGTAAAAAAGTGTAAATTTTTATTCCAACAATGAATTTGTATTACATAACAATAACAACATTTAATCTAATAACTGTCACCACCTCCGTGTCCTCCACCAACTGCATTTGCATTTTGTTTTGCTTTAATGGCCAATTCAGTTGCTTTCTGGGCTGCCGCTTTCGTTTTGTGGAAATCTTCTCTGACGGCCTGCAGTTGGTGCTCCAGTTCTTCTAGTCTAGCTTTAGCTCGAGCTACCATATTGCTTTGGGATGCAAGTCCTTGAGCAGCCTGTTCAGCGGATGCAGCAGCCTGATGTGCCAATTGACTTGATTGCTCTTGAGCTTCTTTCATAAGTGCGGCTTGGTTACCAGCTTGCTGAGCGGTCTTGGCTGCAGAAGCAACGGCTTGTTTGGCAGTTTGAAGCTGGGCCAATTCGTTTTCAAGATCCCTGTGAGCTTGATCGCGAAGTCTCTCTAAAGTTTGGAGGAGTGTATGCTTTCCAGCTAAAGCTGCTTGAGCTGTGGCGGCTGCTTGAATTGCTTTCTGAGCCAGAGTAGCCTTGGCAACATACGAAGCTTTTTGGGCAGCCGCGTGCTGGCTGGCTACGGCACTATGCGCATCATTTGCTGAACCGAAAGCAATATTGCTCAGTCCACCACTACCACCCCCTAAGCTTCCTCCATAGCCCCCGTAATCACCGCCATAGCTTCCTCCATAGCTACCTCCATATCCTCCCCCATAGCCACTTCCACCACCAAATCCACCACTAGAACCGCCGCCGATGTATCCACCGTTAACCAGACCTGAAACCATTGAAAGCCTTATCAATTACATTTTAGAACATGAAAGTTTTTAGAATATTCAGAGCAATATTATTGATTGCTCGTAATACAGAAGTGTCTTCAGTGATGGAGAAAATTCAGAAGAATTCAACAAATGCCAAAAGTAACGAAATATTAACTGCAATTCTTACCGATCACGGTGATGGTGACAAACACGAAGATAGTTTTCATACTGAATTACTTAACGAACTAAAGCAAACAAACGAATTAGTTGGAATGATGCTTATTCAAATTGTCTGGCAATTTATATTGAAGCGTTCAACATTTAATTTCGCTTCCCATTCATACGCCCCATTCTATTGCAACAAATTTTTTTACGAAGTGAAGAGCTCTTAAAGCGCACCTGACAAAATGGTTCCCGAAAAACTTTAACGTTTTACGAAATGCGGAAATTGTACTAGCGTAACATGCGAATATGAATGAATGTTACGCAAGAAAATATATGAATGTTAGGAATCAATGTACATATAGTTCAGAAGAAATGTTTACTTTCGCATGTTGGTGTAGGTAATACTTGCTTTTAAATTATTTAGAGCAGCACAGCGTGCTTATACTTAATTTAAGTAAAAGTACCATTGATGATGGAAAATGAAAGAAATGGTTAAAAAAAAGTATAAGAGCTCTTACGATCAACGCTTATTAGTTTGAAGTAAACTGCACATTTAGTTTTCGGGACTAATTTTGGTGCACTAATTTGTCGCATTTGATTTATGGGGAAAAAATCGCTAAATAAATGAAATAATTGTGATTTTTATTCCTTAGCTGATTATGGAAGAAGTATGACTTTAGTGTTTGATTAACTGATTGGCATCATATAATTTTCATTCTAATAGGTTTTTACCTGTACCAAAAGAATTTTAAACTTGAGGATTTTCCAGTATGACAATGTAACACAGATGGGTTTTATGCGACTAGCATTTAATTTTAAAGTCAATGTCGTGTGATTTTAAGTACATTTAACTACCTATCACATTTGATTGTCGTATGCAATATCATATTTGCTGATATCGTTTTCAGGATTTATTTATTTATTTATTTGAATTTTAATTACAAAATTACAAAAATAGAAAAACTAAATAAACACAAAAGAAGAAAATAGCAAAAATTAACAAATAAATGAAAATATAAGAAATATACATATTAGAACTTCAACAAATTAAAGCTAATATACAATTCAACATCAAAGAAAGTGCAAAAATAGTAAAAAAAAAACAAAAAATTTAAAAGAAAGTCAAATATTATAAGAAGCATTAAGAATTATATCTTTAATTTGCGACTTAAATTGACAGAAAGTTAGCGGAAAAGGACCAGGCTGAAGAGCATTATGCTTCCTGGGCATACGCACTAGCGGTGAGTTGAAATAAACTTCAGAACGCGCAAAGGGAAGGGAGAACATTGATTGGGATCTATCTGATCGATTGACGTTACGTAGACACAGCATATAACCAAGATCGGAGAGCATAGGGCAATGGAGTAGCTTGAAAAGTAAGCACTTGTCAAGGAACACTCGTCGGGACTCTAATGAAGGAATTTGGAACCAGGAAAGACGGTCACTATAACCACAGTAAGGGATGTTGAATTTAAATAACAGTGGTCGAGTAAATCTACGCTCAACCTGTTCCACTGCATCACTGAGATATTTATGACGGGGAGACCACACTTGACAACAATACTCTAAGATGCTACGAACAAGTGAAAAAAACAAATGGAAAGAGGTAGCGATGCTAGTAAACGAAGAAGAGCATCTAAGAATGAAACCGGACAGACGAGAGGCCTTGGCGGTTATATAGGCAATGTGCAGATCAAATTTGAGCTTTGGATCAAAGTGCACACCAAGATTCTTAAAATTATCCACAGTTGTAATGGAAGCGCCGTACAGAGTATAGGAATAAATTAAGGGTGACATTTTATACGTATAGGACATCTGATGATAATTGGATATGTTCAAAGTAAGTGAATTTTTCGAGCACCAGTCGCACAGAGAACAGAAATCGTTTTGAAGTTGGAGGCATTTGACAGTAGATTCAATTACTTTGAAAATCTTAAAGTCATCAGCAAACAAGAGGCAGGGAGAACGGATAAAGGAAGGGAGATCATTTATTAATACTAGGAATAATAATGAACCGAGAATGGAGCCCTGAGGAACACCGGAAAGCGGACAGAAAGGGGAAGAGGTGGACGATTGCACAGATACAGCACTAGAACGAAGCTTTGCAAGGAGAATTTTGTGGTCAACAGAATCAAAAGCTTTTGAGAAGTCGGTATATACGACATCCATTTGTTTCCGTTGGTCTAAGGCAGAAGCAACAAAGTTAGTAAACGTTATAAGATTAGAGGTGGGGGATCTACCTTTGACAAAACCATGCTGCTCCGGAGCAAGGAAGGGATGGCGGAGAGGAAGCAGCCTGTTAGAAACCACTCTTTCGAGAACTTTTCCAAAAGAAGGAAGGAGGAAAATCGGACGGTAGTTGGAAACACAGCATGGGTCTCCAGACTTGTGGAGAGGGGAAATACAAGCAGATTTCTAACTGGAGGGGAAGTAGCTGGAGGAGAGGCTGAGGTTAAATATAATAGACAAGGGAGCACATAAGGACGATGGCAGTGATTTAGCCAATAGGTTAAGGATACCATCAGAACCACAACCGACATTGACATCAAGACATTCGACATCCAATTTCAAGAGGATTGGTGTAAATGAAAGGTAGGGAGGATGAAGCAACATGGGGAATTTCACAAGGCAAGATATGATTATGTTGGGAAAAAAAGGAAGAAAACTATTTTGCAAAGAGGTCACGAATTTCACGTGGATTGGATGCCGCAGCATTATCGAGGAACATGGAGTCGGGGAAACGATGGGAGCTTTTGAGGGCACGGACATAAGACCAAAAGGGTTTTTGATGATAAGAGCAGATAGAGGGCTCAATGCTGGAAAAATAATCTCGGATAGCTTGATTTACGGCAGTGTTGGCAGAAGATCGTAGCCTCGAAAATTTGATGAAGTCCTTATGAGATCCTGTTCGTTTAAATCTAGCTCGAGCGACATCCTTAGCTTTCAGGGCCGACGCCACATCACGACAAAACCAAGGTGCGTCATTAGGCTTGCGAGGACGTCTGGAAGGAGTGAAACGGGAGATAAGGTTGGATAGGAAGTTGTGAAATTTTATGACAAGGTCATTGACGGTGAGACCGCGAGAGAAGGAGAACCAGTTTACCGAGTTCATTTCAGTCATCATAATAACGAAGTCAGCTTTATGGAAGTTAAAGCGCGTGGCTCGAGAAGGAGCTCTAAAGGTCAGAAGATCAACATGAAATGTGACTGAGAAAGGAGGGTGATGTAAGTCAACTTGGACATAGGGGAAGGAGGCGGTACGAACACTGATATTATGAGGTATAATATTAGAAAAAAACAATGTCTTGTATTTTGTTATTTACATTGGGAACACAGTTTAATTGGGAGAGTGAACACAAAGATAGAAAGGATGAGGTTATCATGGATATACTGCAGGATGAGATTATGTCAGAAAAGTCATGATTCTATTTCAGGTTCGGTAAGTTGAAATCACCACACATTAAAGATAAGGCAGAAGGGAAGCTAATGTTGAGATTGGTGGATAGCTCATCAAAAAGTTTATTATAAACCGCAACTGGGGAATTAAAAGGAACATATACTGAAAAAATAATGAGAACTTTTGTGGGAGCAAGGGTAACGCGCACAGCAACACATTCAATAGGAGGAGACGGAGAGAAGTCCATACAGAGTGTTCCTTGAAGAGACCTGTGAACTGCAACTAACACACCACCGTCATTGTTTTTACCTGATGTAGCTCAATCACGATCACGGCGGAAGACTGTATGAAACGAGAACAGCTCATTATTGTAAATATCTACTGTTAACCATGTTTCGGATAAACATATTATATGATCAGAAGAAACAGTAGAGGAGAGATTCAGCGTGCTCAGCTTGGTTCTAAGTCCACGAACGTTCTGGTAGTATACATGAATTGGATTGATCTTCTTAATTTCGAAGGTACTGATTCCATTGGTTCTGATTCCTGTTAAGCACACATTGTCAACTAAGGCTAGGGTTTTCACGTTCTGGAGATCTTTGATCTTGTTTGATGAAAATTTTTACGAGGTCTCCTGGTGAATTCCTTAAACAGTACATCAGATGGCCAGAATTCTTTGTGAACAAGATAATATCAGTACCAGCAGTTATCGTTATTTTGAACGAAGAGATTTCCTGATTCTGCAGGTTGTCTGGTGTTAGCTGGTGAAGCCCGCTTACGTTGAGCTGGAGGCTTGGATGACGGATTAGTTTGCGCCTGTGATAAACACGTTCCATTCACACAAATTGACCTTTTATAATGACTAAGCAAACATAAGAACGATAATGTTATATCTAAAGAGGAAACAACTAATCTCCACCATAACTTTGTGAATTCTGATTATTTTGAGCTGAAAATGTGTATGGATACTCCCCAGACATAGTAAAATAATAAAAAAAATTAGCATTATATAAAAGGTTGCAAAAAAGGTTTAATCTTCTGAATAATCAGATTCTGATTGCTCCGAGACATGGTTGTCTTCGGAGGAATCAACGTTGCCAAAATCGTTATCATTGAGTTCTGCTAACAAATTATTGCGTATACTAGAATGCAGATTATACGCTATATTGCTAAAAACAACAAAATTAAAACACTTGCAGACTTATTTTTTGGCTTTTTTAAATTAGTATGTCGATTTATAAAGTAAAAAAAAATTGAGTTTTTACCTCAAAATTGACGTCGAGTACAGATGGGGTCTATTTCACCCCTTGATCTGCTTCAAACCAAACCAACCGCTTCTCAAGGACGACTTACGATTTGGGACTGAAAGCGAATGGTGTAAACTTATAGTCAAGACACAGAAATATATTTAGGAGCCTATAGTACTCCTCTTTTCTCGCAAGCCTAAGCGCTGCGATCGGTCAAAAAGGTATCTGGGGTCAATTTGACCCCCTGTGTTCTCGAAGGGTTAAGAACCCTTTTCGGCTTAGGAATCTATAAGATAACAAGGTAAAATCAGCAATACAAACATTATTAATTAAAAATACTTTAATGCTAGATAAGAACACTAATTGAGCTTGTTGGATACGAGTTTCAGCTCAAATTTGCATAAACATCCTGTAAAAACTCCTTGTTTTACGACATAAATGTGCCTAAACTGGAAATGAATTACTTTGTAATTAAAACGAGCTTCTGAACCAAAAGGTGAATTTGTTTGGCATACCTGATAACTTTTATTTAAATTTTAACCGATTAATTTAATCGTTTATTTTTTGTTTGGAATATACATGCCAGCATTATTAAAGCAAGTTTTTGTTTCTTTGTAAATAAATCAGTACCTTGTCAGTACCTTCAAGCTATTTTTTCTAGTTAAAAAAAACTAGATTATCGAACTACACTCGCATATACTTGTTTGAACTACTCAAAAAAATAAAAGTAATTGTCCAAGTGGCATGAGACATTATAAATTTATTTGTCAAAATTACACCCGAATAGACTTTTCACGATCACTCTCAAATAAACTGTACAAGTGAAAGGATCTTCTAGAAAAAAGATCGAAAATATCTTCTATAAATCAGGTCACAGCGTAAATAGTTAGTTCCTAACCAGCGTCAAAGTGTAGAGAAAGACAAGTGCGTCAACTCCTTAAATTTTTCAAAAAAATCACTTTTACCTTGAAATTGCGCCTCGATTTACGCAATGCATTATCTGTCAAAGCAACCTGAGAGTTTGTTGGTATTTTTTGCGAGAGTGGGCCGTATGGGAGCAACGAATAATCGTGCCTGAGTATGTAGTGGTCGAACCTTTTCTTGCATCTCTTTCTGTTCCATGCGATTTCTTCTAACTTTCCAGGCTGATCAACAATACAATATCAGGCCGGTTCACTGGATTTTTGGTCCGTATACATATATGGAGGTGGCACGCTGGTTAGGAATTTACTTCTTACGTTTTGCCAGCGTGTAAACTCCGTATATGTATATGATTCCAATGAGCTAACCTGAGATTGCCTTGTTGATCAGCTGATTATACGCCTGGAAAATTGGAAGTAATCGCGTGGAGCAGAAAGAGATGCAAACTATACGTCTCAGGCAAGATTATTCGTTGCTCGCATACGGCTCACTACTCGCAAAAACACCAATCCAGTCTCAGGTTGCATTGACAGACACTGCATCCCGTAAATGGAGGCGCAATTTCAAGGTCAAATTGGTTTTTTGGAAGGAATGGAAGGAGTTTACCTATTTATCTTCCGTACACTTTGGTCAGGTTTTGTAAGGGACGTGCGAAGTTTTCCCTCGAAAGTGCCATCAGAAAAAATAGCAATAATACCAAGTAAAGCAGACACCCTTCATCTAGCCAAGATAGAGTAAGGTTTTAATGAATTGCAGACTGATAATGTGCTTTTACCAAGAACAAAAATAGATTTTAGTAAATTAAAAAACAAGCCGCTTGAAAAATCTGTTTATTTCGGTTCTTTTCAAACAATGTTACTTCGACATTTGAAATTGTTAATGTTCGAAATTTAACGATAATAATCTTGTACATCATGTCCAAAGGAATTAGATTGTTTAGTTGATTGCGATTCTTCAATGGCATGTGCTCCTGCAGCTGCTGCATTTTGCTGTGCTGCCTGTGCGAACTTATTAGCATGCTCCGCAGCTTCTTTAGTTGCCTCGAAGTCACCTCGCGCAGCTTCCAACTTGTATTTGATTTGACGCAATTTTTCCTTAGCTTCATTGACTTTTGCCGTTTGGGTGCCAAGATCGTTCGATGCATTGGCTGATGTGCTTTCTGCTTGATGTGCCAATTCCTGGGCGTTTTCAGATGCTGCTTTAAGGATTGCTGCCTGCTTTGATGCCATTTGTGATACAGAAGAGGAAGAAGCTGCAAGCTGTTCGGCAGATTCTTGCTGCGAGAGTTCCTCGTGAAGCATGTTTTGTGCTTGTGATCGTTGTGATTCTAAATTTTCAAGAAGTGCATGTTTTCCCGCCAATGCTGCTTGAGCTGTTGCTGCAGCCTGTGATGCCTGTCGTGCTAGAGCACTTTTGGCCACATATGATGCATGCTGAGCGGCAACATGCTGATTGGCTACAGCGGAATGGGCCTGATTCGCTGAGCCTTGTGCTATGGCCAGACTATTTTCATGAGAATATCCGCAGTTTATCGTGCCTTGATGAAAAATAAAGTTGGGATTTTGCGAATGATAACTAGAATAAACATTACTTTTATTTCTTACCGAATACACCGGCAACAATAAATATAGCTGCGAAATTCATGGTGGAGTATTAAACTTGGCTGATCAATATGAACTGCGATTCTGGCCTCAATTTTGCGGAATATATATAACCGAAATTGATATTATGAATACTGTCAATTAACTAATCCATCGATGGTGGAAATGGTACATGAAAAAATTAATCCAGTTAACGACATTAGTATTTTTACTTAAAGTTTCACGAGCAAAGATAAGTTTTTTGTAAACTGGATGAGCACTTAATCAAGCAACTTGAATGACATTCTTGATTACTTGTCACTTGAATCGACCAAAATAAACAAACTTGATAAGTTTTTGAAATCAGAGCAAATCCAAAGAAATGCTTCAACATTCACTTGATTAGTAAGATCGAAAGAAACTTGTCACTTTCACTTTTTTTCGTGTCTCCGCAAAAATGTTAACAGGCTAGATAGTGGAACTACAGTTTCAAATAGAATCATAAGGAAGAAATGAATTTGAGATCCAGTTCTTAATGTAAATACTTTACAATTTTTAATGAGTATATCATTTGTTTAAAGTATTTAAATAATAAGACTATATTTTCATGGTGATCGTTATGAGTACATTGAATTTATATTTTAAGAAATTGTTGGAGAGTACAAGCCAAAATATTATAAATTATAATATTTGAAAAAGTTTTACAAAAAAATATTATTCAATAAGACGTCACAAAACATTAAAATATGAATAGATCTTTTGTTGAATGGTTTTTGAAGGGAATGATGACAAGAAGAGCTTGCCAGTGAGCTAAACAGCTATTTTCTATGGATTTCTTATCAATATTCGTAAACTTCAAATTGTATTGATAATGAATTGGCGGTATGTAAAACAGTAATAAGAAAATAGCAAAATTGATAAAAAATATTACGAAACTTTTCTGAAAATTCAGTAGTCACAGCTCTATTTTTCTATTAAATGCAACATCAGTCTTCAGTATTAAATTTTAACTAGTCAAATCATCATAAAAATACAATAGTTTTATTTACCCGCGAGCCAAAATAGATATCAACATTTGGTACGTATAGATACAATATTCAATTCGGCTTGAAACCACATTCAATCCAACAAAAATCTCATAGAGACCCCAATCCAATTATTGAAATGAGATCGTTTCAAATTTTTTATGTATATGTATACTCTTTTTTTTGGTATACTTACTAAAAAGTTATTAATTATTGCTATGTCTTTTATGGGGCTATATCCGATTAATTTTTTAACCCGCTCCAATATTTTAATGAATGCATTCTTTCGTTTTTTTTATCATATTAAAAACAAAGTCGCAATACCGGCAAGCCACGGTCCTTATGCCCTCAAATATGACAAGGAGGGAAAAGCAGAGGCATTCGCAGACACATTAGAACTGCAATTCAAAGAGAACACAACAAATCCAGAAGAATACGACTAGGAAGAAGATATAGAAGGAAGAGCCGCTAACATTATAGAAACAGCTACTCAAAGAAAAGAAGATATCCGTCCCACGGACATAGAAGAAATTAAGCAGTTGGTAGTTCAGCTCAAAAAACGTAAGTCACCAGGACTTGATACGATTACAAATATCTACCTCAGACACCTACCAGACAATAAAATCCAACAGATGATGGATATTGCCAATGCGATCTTCCGAACAAATTATTTCCGGAGCCCCTGGAAAAAAGCAACAATAACGGTGGTTCCAAAACCACACAAAGACCTCACCTTTCCGCAAAACTGGAGACCAATCAGCCTCTTATCCTCAATCGGGAAGTTAGTAGAACGGCTAATACTTTCACGACTTGAGGAAGTAGTCACCGACAAATCCATCATCCCAGAAGAGCAGTTTGGGTTCAAAGCCCACCACTTCACCGAGCTACAATTAGCCAGGTTCAACTGGATTCAATCAAAAGAAATCAACAGGCCTTTTCATGTTTGACGTTGCCAAGGCGGTCGACAAGGTCTGGCACGTGGAAACTAGAAAGGAAAAGAAGAGCGCAGGAACGCTCACAGAGAGGGAGGGAGTCAAAGTGCTGAAAGCACTAGCTCCAAATTAAAACAGTTCAAAGGAGGGAGGTACATTCATGTGAATACGAACTTTCGAAGAGAGAACATTAAAATGAAGAAAAACGAAATTAACGCTGTCATTAAATACCTGTGTTTGAAAAAATCTCTAGCAAAGATATAGATAGCGACTTGATGGAAACATTAAGGAACACGGCTCCTCTATTATCCACCATTGCAAGCTGGGTCAAGCAGTTTAAGCTGAAAAGAATATCCACTGAAGATAAACACCGCTAAGGACGTCCATCCACGTCCCTCACTGAAGACAACGTGAAAATAGTTGAAGATGGATTGAACATGTTGGCAGAAAGACCATCAGGCAAATATCTGAGGTCACATGGATCTCGTTTGGCAGAGTTCAAAGACTCGTTGCCAACGAATTACACATGAAATTGTGCATTACACGAATTACATATGAAACTGTGCATTGGCTGCTGAGAATGTTAGCCGACGAGCAAAAAAAGAAACGTGTCGACATTTCGATGCTGAATCTCGAAAAGTTCGATGTAGATCTGCAGAAGTTTTTGTCATGTTTCGTAACCATGAATGAGACCTGGATCCACCATTTTGATCCAGAGACCAAACAGCAATCGATGACTTGGAAGCAACCCTCTTCACCAACGCCGAAGAAATTCAAAGTATCAAGTTCGGCAGGGAAGGTTAAGGCACCAGTTTTTTTGGACGCCGAAGGAATTATTATAGTGGATTATTTGGAAGAGAAAGCCACTAAATCAGGCTCTCACTACGCAGACTAAATCAAAAGATTGCGCGAGGTTATTGAAGAAAAACAGACGTAGTAAACGGCGAGTCGGAGTGCTATTTCATCAAGATAACACACTGGTTCATAAGGCTGCAGTTGTGATGGCTGTAATTCAAGAAACAGGATTCGAACTGCTTGAACATCCACCTTATTCGCCAGATCTAGCTCCAAGTGACTTTTACGAAATTTGAAGATGATAGCGAAGTGATGGCCGCTGTTGAGGCGTTTTGAGAGAGTAAAAACAAAAAAAAATTTTCTAAGAATATCCTGGGTTGTGGAAAAAGATGGAATAAATGTATTAACTTGTAAGGAAACTGTGTTGAAACATTAATATTTGTTTTTAGTTAAGTGGTTTGTATTCATTATAAACCACTTCATTCACTTCATTCACACACCACTTCATTCAATTCGATCACTCCTTGTATATCCGGACCTTGAAGTGAATTATATAGTAAATAGTTTTGACCATCCAGTAGTTATCTAGGCTCGACAAGCCTTTCAATGATTTCCTTATTACTTACCGATCGTATCTTTCTTATTTTTTCTGATTTTAGTGCAACAACATACGATTAGGTTTCTTCCGTACGTTTTTTTCCGCGTCAAATTGAACTCAAGTGTTTAAATTAGTTGCGACGTACGTTCATACGTTCAGCCTGAAAGCAACCGTGGCAGTCCCGGTTTGGTAACGGCTGAGCTCGACCAAAAGAATGCAAAACTTCTTGAATTCGATGTAGTGCGACATACCAGTACCATTATATTTTCCCGGTACAGTTTATTAAAATTCGATTTATCTGAGTAGTAGCAGCATGATACGCAGCTTACATTAATTGTCCATTAATAACTAAAACTGGGGATGATTTGTCGCTACACTTAATTTCAGCAACGTCACTTCTCTTGAATTGCACCTCTCGCTCAACATGTTTGTGCTCAGGACACTTCAAGAACTGCACTTTTTGCAAAGAACGTTTAAGTTTTACAATAATATCGGCTGTCGCATCATCAATCGTGTTTGTTTTCACATTTTTTTCTTTTCATTATTCTCAATTTTTGGACAAACGAAAAACTTCACATATCGGCTGCCATACCATTTATCTCTTTTGATCATCCGCAACTGACCCATTGTCTTCCAAAAAAATTTTCCAAACACCGAAATTTTCCGGTATTCTTCCCGCATTAACTATTTTCCGCACCTTTAGAACATCACTAATTCTATTGGTACAGTCACAGCGTAGTAACAACCAGCGTACCAACTTATTCCACTTTCCCAAAAAAAACACTTTGACCTTGAAATTGCGCCTCTATTAACGCAATGCATTATCTGTCAAAGCAGCCTGAGATTATGTTGGTATATTTTGCGGGAATGGCCGTATGTGAGCAGCGAAAAATCTAGCTTGAGTATAGCGTTGCCGAATTGTGTATTGCATCTCTTTCTGTTCCATGCGATTTCTTCCAACTTTCCAGGCTAACCAACAATACAATCTCAGGTTAGATCACTGGATTTTTGGGCTGTATACATAAACGGAGTTGGTACGCTGGTTAGGAACTAACTTCTTACGCTGTGGTACAGTCATGGGACTCTATTATTGCAACTATCAGCTGATGGAACGTTCCCTCAGAAATATTGCAGACGACAGCGTAAGAAGTTAGTTTATAACCAGCGTACCAACTCCGCAAATGTATACGGACCAAAAAATTTTGATTTTCAAATCAAAATTTTTCATCATTGAATTAAAAAGAAACGTAAATGGAGCCAAATCATCTTTGAAAATTTTTGAATCAAAAATGTTAAAATATGATTTGGCGCCATATACGTTTTCTTTTTAATTCAATGAAGAAAAATTTTGATTTGAAAAGAACATTTTTATAATAAAGTGGAATTCATATAAGATTCGCTTTTTATTTCAAAGTGATTTCAACTTTTGATTTAAAGTGATTCTAAAATAGTGTTAAGTGGTGAAATTTTTCTGAGTGTTGGTAAATGGTTTTAACAAGATGGTGCCACAGCGCACACATCGAGAGATTCCATAGAGTTCCTGAGACAAACCTTTCCTGGACGGTTCATATCTTCGAAAGAGGACCTCAACTTGCCGGTCCGTCCTCTTCACTTATCACCTTGCGATTTTTTCTTGTGAGGTTACCTGAAAGCAGTGGCACTAGAGGGCAACTTTTGGGTTGAAACAGCCACTAAACCTGTCAGAATGCTCCAAAAAGTACATGAAAACTTCAAAAAACGGCTTCACCAGTGTGTGGCCTGTGAAGAACAGTATTCGTCCGAGATACTTTTTGAATGTAAATAATTTTGCATCTCTAATGTTGAACTGTTTCCAAAAAAAGTTAGTTTTCGAAATTATTTCTGTTTTTTCATTTCCAAATAAGGTGGCATCCTGTACAATCAGCAAAATATATATACAGTAGAATACGCTTATAACGACTCCGCTTAAAACGACTGACTGCTTAAAGCTACTTAGTTGAATCGGTTAAATTGGTTTCTCATACAATAGTATTACAAAACGTTCGCTTATTACGACTCCGATTATACCGACAAACCGTTTATAGTGACGTAATTTAGCTGAAATTAGCTGTTACTTATCCGGTTATAACAACGAAAGCTTGTTGTTTTTCCGTAAGGTCAAGCGGTTTTGTCTCAGTGCCCCGTTTTTCGTTTGTTTACTGTTTCCGCGCAATTCCAAGCCACCAAGCCAGATGCCGTTCCATGTTTAATTTGTGTGCGTAAAAATGTCCACGCCTAAACAACGAAAGTGTTTTACTACTAAAGTAAAGAGTGCGATAATTCAACGTTTAGAATCAGGTGAATTAAATGTGACTCTTGCGAAGGGGTTGGTGTTTCTTACTCTACCATATCAACAATAAAGAATAGCAAATGCAAGATTGAAGAGCTTTTCAATAATAACGTTTTGATTCACAAGCGAATTCGGGCGTCCACACAGGATCAAGTGGATCAAGCATTGCTCCATTGGTTTAAAGTTCAGCGAAACCGGCGAATACTCGTCAGTGGTATAAGCCAAATCCAATCAGAAACATACTAAAATACACTCTTTTTTAGCTGCTAACTACCCAGTAAACGTGCGTTCAGCACTTTCGCATACAGTTGTAAAAACTTTTCCATGTGTTGATACATTTTCTTATGAGTATTTATCTTTTCTATTTCTCAATTTGTACTGTAAGCATGTATTGTAAACAGCCTTACTTCGTGTTTTTCCAATAAATTAGTTTTTCTTATGATACCACCTTGTGTATCGTTTGTATTTACTTTAACATGTGCTTTGCTATGTAGCCAAGTAGTACTATTGGTAAAATGTATAGGTACATTTCGTATATCGCTTACAACGTCGTCCGGTTAATACGACGGCAAACGTGTGGTCCCTTGGCTGTCGCTATAAGCGGACTCTACTGTATTTTCAATTCAAATCAGTCTTATTTTTACAGGATTTGTTGCATTAGTTTGTTTCAAAAACGAATTTCCCCTAAGTTTTGGTATGTGCTTATCAATTGTTTTTGATTAAGGAACGGCAAAGAGCTCATTAAAATACAATATTTTCATTAAATACAATACAATAAAGTCGTAAATCAAGCACAATGTGAGCACTTAGATCATATGTAGTGTAGCCCTTTAAAAGTATGCATATATTTTAAACAAATATATTAGTAATATATATAATAGTTTATGCATTAGACGATACTTAAAAGAAAACGGCTTGGGCTGATTTATTCATACCATTCACTCATCAATTTCTAGTCAAAGTGTGAACACTCAAATCTTGGCTGAATTCTCCATAATTGAACTAAGCTAATCTACAAGACTAGACGTACCTGACAAACGTATTGGTATCTTGAGGGCGGAAGGTAGCATCAACAAAAACTTATTTTCAATTCCAATAAGCCTGCAAGCAAATAAATCACGTCGTTGCCATTATTATATTAATTTTCAGACATCTCATAATTGAAATTAAATAAACTGTCGTTGTCGACAAGTATTCTTGAATAGAGCTGTCACCGCGCAAGTTTAATAGCTCGGTACATCTACGAATTGCGCATAGCACTCCAGCCCAGCCTAAGCACTCACGATTTCTGTATTTAATTGCCGCAAGCAAAACATGGAAGAATATCAGACAATTTGTTTCTAGGTAGAAAGTAAGCGATAACAGCAATATGGTTGCCGTAGACATCTGACAATTGCTTTAGTGATTGTGACGGCTCTTTGAAATTGTTAAGGAAAGTAGAAAACAATATTAGAGATGGCGTTACAGATGAGTATTTTTCATTTTTCGGATTACAACAGGCCACCATTTTGTTTCGAAAGTCTACTTAATCGCTTTTAGTGGACTATGACTTTTCTCCTTTTATTTATGGACTATCACTCTTTTAATATTATACACGATAGAAGAAGAGAAAATCCCGATGAAAAAAATTAAAATTTTAATAAAAACACCATTAATTTGTCTTTTACCATAAACTTTATTTAATTGGAAAGTGCAAGAGGCTGCATTTAGCTTAATCACAAATCTCAAGTTCAGTATTTCACTAAATTCTGTCCGATCAAAAATCAACAGTTAATACTAATGGTAACCTCCTTGACTATGTTGCAATCCACCAGAACCGCCACTTCCGCCGTGTCCTTCGTTGGGGTGAACTGCAGCAGCGGCTGCATTCTGCTGAGCCTTCTGTGCAAATTCAGCAGCCTTCTGGGCAGCTTCTTTAGTTGCGACGAAATCCGCTCGTGTAGCTTCCAATTTGTGCTCGACCTCAGCCAATTGTGATTTGGCTTGTGCGACCATTTTGCTTTGTGAATTCAATTCCTGTGAAGCCTGGCCAGCAGATGATTGAGCCTGATGAGCTAATTCTTGAGCATTGCTTGCAGCGGCTTGAAGGAGATGCGCCTGCTTTCCGGCTTGCTGTGCTGTATTCGCAGCAGACTTAGCTGTTTGTTCAGCAGAGTGGAGTTGGGCCAATTCACCTTCAAGAGCTTCTTGGGCTTCGTTGCGCTGTCTTTCTAAAGTTTGCAATAAAACGTGTTTCCCGGCAAGTGCGGCTTGAGCAGTTGCAGCTGCCTGAGCGGCCTGTTGGGCTAAAGCATTCTTGGCAATAAACGAAGCTTTCTGAGCTGCAGCGTGCTGATTAGCCACTGCTGAGTGAGCCTGATTAGCAGATCCTTGAGCGATATTTCGTAGTCCTCCTCCTCCCAAATGTCCGCCGTTATCGTCTCCAATGTAGCCGGAACTGGCGATGCCTGAAACATTCAAATATGTATATCAATATACCTAAGCTTGACTGAGTGGGTTGAAGTGCTTACTGATGAGAGCAACAACGACAAGAATAGTGCACTTCATTTTGTGGTAAAAGCGTTGACAGCAAATGTACTGTAGATGTTAATTGACTGAGTACGTTGGTTGTTATGATTTCCGAATAGATTTGCACCAATTTATAGCAAACCGTTTTGAAGATTTTTTCAGCATGCGTGACAAGAGAATAGTAGTGATTTGGTCTGGGCATCTTGCTGGACATGGTGATGCAACATATTGCGCAATCAGTTGGTTTGAAGGCACGATCATAATGTTTTTGTTTCAAATGGAGACATTCACTTACGCGAAAAAGTATTAATACATTTTATTATGCGACAAGTTGCTCATGAATGCATAGTGATATTCTCGATACATATTATAGATAGATGAATTATATGTGGCTGTGTTAAACTAATTATGTGGCAGTGTTAAAATGATACGAATAATATGGTTTCCAGTAATGTAGTTCTTTATTTATTTATTTATTTATTTATTTATTGTCTAAGTCAGCAGATACAAATCCAATTATCGATTAAACAAGGAATAAACTTATAAATAAAAAGAAAAGAGACTATAAATTAAAACAAAACAAAGTATCATAAGGCAGTGAGATTAAATCATAATTCAACACAGATATGACATCAAAAATTCAGAAAGTTACTTTATTTCATAGGATAAAACGCATCCTCTTAACTTATTTTTAAAGGTGCGTAACGAAGGCGGAAGAGGACCAATATTCAAGAATTATGCTGCCTAGGCAAGCGTAAAAGTAAAAAAATATACATAAGTGCGAGCAAATGGTACGTTGAGGGTAAATGAAGACCTGGTAGAACGTACCGGGTCACAAACAGAATACTGCGCTTTGGGGATATCTGTAATAGAACCAGTTATCATTTTATATAGGAGACATTCGTCGAAATATACTCTGCGTGAAAGAACGATAGGGATTTCAAGGATGGAAAGACGCATACTATACTCACAGTAGGGAATACGGAACTTCAGGAATAGTGTGCGAGTAAACCTACGTTGCACAGACTCAACAGCATCAATTAAGAAACGATATTGAGGACACCAAATTTGACAACAATATTCGAGGACACTACACACGAAGGAGATGTACAGGCGTACACACGAGCAAATATCAGTAAAAGGTCTGGACGCTCTTAGAATGAAGCTGCACAAGCGCCTTGGATGTAACACGCAAAACGTGGACATCAAATTTTAATTTAGTGTCAAACACAACACCAAGGTCCATGAAATTATCAATTGGATTGAAGAAAGAGCCAAGGATAGAATAGGGAAACGTGATGTGGGATAATTTACATGTGAAGGACATCTGGAAACATTTAGCAACATTAAGAGAAGTACAGTTGACAGAGCACAAGTTACCCAGAGCAGACAGGTCATCCTGCAGCTGGGAGCAGTCATCCACTGACTCAATCACCCTGAAAATTTTCAGATCGCCAGCGTACAAGAGACACGGGGAATTGAAGAGAGAAGGAAGATCATTTACAAAGAGGAGGAAAAGGAGGGGACCAAGAATCGACTCTTGCGGGACACCACAAGTAGGATAAAAGGGGGAAGAAGAACAAGAATGAAACGTTACAAAACAAGCACGATCACGAAGGTATGAGGAAAATCAGCAACGGAACTGACCCAAAATATTGAAACCATCAAGTTTTGAAAGGACGATTTCGTGGTTCACGGAGTCAAAAGCCTTGGCAATGTCTGTATATAATACATCCACTTGCTTTTGCTGTTCGATAGCGGAGGCAACAGTATTGGTGAACGAAAGAAGGTTGGAAACTGTTGACCTACCTTTGACGAAACCATGTTTCTCCGAAGCGAGAAGAGGTTCAATTAGAGGATAAACTCTATTGTAAACAACTCTTTCGAGAAGCTTACTGAAGCAAGATAGAAGGAATATGGGACGATAATTGGAGACGCAGGATGAATTTCCGGTTTTAAGGATGGCATAAATATTTGCTGACTTTCAGGAAGAAGGAAACGTACAGGAAGCAATACTAAGGTTAAGGAGGACAGATAAAGGAACACACAAAAATGATGACAATGACTTTGCAAATATGTTAGGTAAGCCGTCGGGTCTGCAGCTGGCACTACTATCTAGGCCAGCAAGCAAACTTTTGTCCTCTAACAGGTTCGTTAAAAACAAACAACAACTATTAACATCTGGATAGGGAATATTGACAGAGAAAGATGGATTAGGTTGAGAGGTAGCAGAAGAAAAGAAATGAGCAAACAGCTCACATATTTCTTTAGGCGAGGATGCAGACAAATCATTTAGGTGCATCAGAGAAGGGAGAGAAGGAGACTTTTTAAGTTAACGGATATAGGACCAGAAGGGTTTCTGTTGACAGGATGATATGGAGGCTTCAATGTGGGCATGATAAGCACTCATCGCATCTTTAACCATCTTTTTAGCATACGAGCGTAAATTTCTGTATCTCAGTAAGTCAGCCTCTAAGCCGGAGCTTCGAAATCTACGACGCGCCACGCCTTTGGTTTTAAGAGCACGTACCACGTCAACAGTTAACCAAGGCGGATCAATACTTCTGCGAACACGAAAAGTGGGAGTGTGACAGAAAACAATATTAGACAAGAAATCATAGAACACATGAAGGCCATAATTAACATTTAGACCTCTGAAAAAAGCAAACCAGTTAGCAGCATTAATAACATTGTACATGGAAGTGAATTCAGCTTTAACGTAGTTATAAGGCAGCGCAGATGTATTTTTATTCTTAGGAAATAAGGTGGAGGAAAGTTATATAGCAAGAGGTGGATGGTGAGGATCAGGACTGACATAAGGTGACAGAGCAGCACATAAACGTTCAATAATGTTCAACCACTGATCAGACAAAAACTATGTATTCTTAAACGTTGTGTACTTAACTATAATTCGTGATTGGAAAGATTCACCCATTCTACTTTCGATCTGTTCCACATGATTCTAATTTAAACAATCATATTATCCTACGTTCGTCTTAAAAATATTCGTCATCCGTCCGTTTATATATGATTCGTTTATTAATTAATGCTAGATGCAAACGAAATTTAATATGTTAAGCGCTATTCAAATGCGAGTTGAAAATGAAGTGCATCATTAATAGTTCTAAGGAGGAAGGTAACTGAACCCGATTACTCTTGCTCAGCGTGGATTAGATGGCCAGAGTGCAATGATTCGTGTAAAAGAGAATATTAACATGTATAAAAACGAGCAAGCCGTCATATAAATAATAGCCACTAGACGAAGTAGCTAATACTTTTTTGATAAGTTCAAATCATATTTTGTAGTTCGAGGTAAGATTGAAACATTAGCCATTCGTTATATTTGACTATATTATTCATTCGTTATTTATGACTTCTTGCTCTTATGTCACTAATATTGCATTTTACCTATAAATTAACATAACTTGCATTATTTAACAATTTTAAAGCAATTTAAGAGATTGTTGCTTATATTCAATAGATATATCGAATATATACATTGATTTTTGTTGAAAATTACAGTTTTATTATATTACAATTTCATTACAACATATATAGTAAATTACTCAATCAAAACTAAAGTTAAATTTTTTGAAAATGTAAAAGTTTGGTAAGACCAAAACAAATAGTCTTACCAAACTTTTACATTTTCAAATAAAAATAAACAATTTATGTTGCACAAAAAAATAAGAAGTTTTTGTTTTCAAAAAAATTTCAAATGAGCTTATACCAACACCACGTATATGCTATATTTCGCTTATAACCAGATATGACAAAAATCAACAATTGGGCATAATAGTATTAGAATATTATATCCCTTTAATCAAATAAAAATGGTCCTTATAATTTATGTCAAACTTTGAAATTGATTTAACTCGAAATATTATTTTTGCGCATTCATGGCTTTGGCATAAACCTGACGATATAATAAAGTTCTTGCAGTAAACATAAAATGCATGAAGTAAAGAACAAAGAGGGAGGGCTAAAGTATCTGAATCACTCACGATAAAAAAACATAGTAAATTCATTTTGTTCTTAATCTTAGTGTATGTTTTGAAGTGGCTAGTACAATTATAACGGTAGTTTTTCAACAAACCAAACAAACTGACAAAAAAACATGTTCAGCATTGTTTGCTTTCTGAGGTTAATAAAGGAAACAACGCAACCAAAAGTTTATGGACGAAATACAATGAATGTAAGCCAGATCCAACTCAGTTTGAACAAAATTTTATCATAACTAGCAAAGAAGCACGGATTCGAGTGCCCTTCGAGTGAAGACGTTTAGCAGAAATTTCAAGTGCGAAAATCAACTATTACTAGTGTCGTACATCGCAGTATCGGTTCTAGGTGTGCAAGCGTACACCTGGTCGTAGTGAGCTGCTGGTAGGTGAACAGCGGTGCATATTGAATTGTGGACATAGCCAAATGCTATTCTGATAACAGTGACTATAAATTTGTCCTTTTTGCAAACAATCGAATAAATTGAAAAGTTTTTGTTTTGCATTAAAAAAAAGTTATATCTGTGAAGCCCGATGAGCGAAAAACGAAAAGTGAAAACTTCAAGGACATCGGATGTTGATGAGCCCGTTGCCGAAAAAAAACCGCAACAGAAAAAGTTGCAGTACTCGAAAAGGTAAATCGAGCATTGCGAAAAGAAATTATTGAACTATGTCGGCAGATAACGATTTTCATGGCCACCAAACACGCAATAAGGCATAAATACTAACACGGTGAAACTTATGGTGATAACAGCACCTGTCGTAAGTGTGTTTAAATTAGCCATTCATGAACCGTCGGCAAAATCAGATGAAATCAATACCGACAACCAAAATTTCAATTTGGTAGCGCGACGAAACATAAAACGGACAAAAGAGCAGATAATTGTTTCACAAACAACACAACGGACATTAAAAACCTCTTCACGGGATTGGATTGGATCGAAACAAAGAATATTCACCACGACCAGGCCCAAAACGAACGTCTGCAGTTAGTGACGCAGAGCGTCTCGAACTACAGGTGACGTGGCATCTCTTACGCACAGGCAGTGAGAGATAGTGCTATCCCGAACTCTTTTGCTCATGAACCTCCAATACCACAGGTATCATCTCTAATCTTGGACCCGATAAATGACTTTAAGTCAATATTGGCAGCTGGAACTGATGCCGTGGAGCTATTTGCCGCAATTAAACTGCTGACTACCCGTCTTTAGGACGTTGGTTGACGTGACCACTTTCAGTAGCGCTTCACTCATCTTGATGGCATTAAGAGCGCCTGCTCACCACCTGCTTGATGCCTTTTTATCGAACCTGGCGCTAAAATCAGAAACCATACTCTCAGAATTCCATAGAGCCAGCTTTAGATGGTTTATCAATGTCTTCGAACACCAAAATGTCGGCTATACACTGCTGGTTAGGAGTAATCTGGAAGTGGAGCCCGTTGCAGCTCTCAATCTGAAGTCCTGTGCATTCGCTGCAGCTGTAACAACGGATCGAAGGTAAATTACAGTAGCATCTCTGTAAATTCAATGTAGTTCATCAAAGTCAAGTCTGCTACATGATTTATATCTCAATATAATTAATGGCTAATTAGTGGCGATTTGACCTCAAGACACCCACAATAGGGAGATTCTGTGACAAGTGATAACGGCAGGGTGTTACTTGAATGGCTGCAACTAAGCAAGTAGTTCCACCGAACTCCTGAGCAGCAGTATTGATCCCCTACACTGCTGAATGCAAGCTGGTATGTCTGATCGCTTTGCCGTGAAGCTTCAACTTCAGTTCTAGTTATTACTCAGCTGCATGGAAAGACCCCAAAAGACAACCCGTTCTTTAAAAAAAACTATTGGGGAACATTTCAGCGCGACATAGACGTTGCTGTACCAAATCTTGATGTTTCTGTGACGGAAAACTTAACAAACCATCAGATTGATAATCTAAAAGAGCAAGTCAATGACATGATAAATGAGACCATTGCCCAAAATAAATGCTTGTCAAAAATATCATAATCACGCGCTGCTGCCAGAAATCGTTAAGCATATGCAAGTGAGACACATTTGGAGCTGCAAGTTAAAGCGGATTTTTTAAAGGCATAGGAGGGATCATCCGGTTTACAAGCCACTACTTTTAAATATCAGCTGGTAAATTTTCCACTGAGCAAATTAAATTGGTAAAGTGGTAAATTTGCGCAGTGGTAAATTTGCGCAGTGGTAAATTTGCGCCTTGTGCAGCGGCTGGCTGACATCCGACTAGGTCCCGACATGTTTAAAGAAATCAATCTTTTTCTGGCAAATATAAAAGTCAGAAGATGGTGGTAGCGATTGAAAATGTCACTGTGCACAACGCTGACCGCCAGGCAGATATGTTTGCATCAACATTGCAATCCCAACTGAATGCCATTCCGCCTGGCTGATCTGCTCTTAACAGCAAAATAGTAGGATGAAAAGTCATTTGCTTCTTCTATTCAACATTTTCATTTGAAAATCCTTCGGATGATCCGTAAAATGCAGTTAATCGGTCCACTTTATCAATATTGAATGTTTGGTTGCGCAGTATAAAAGCAAGAAATCATCACGGTATGATGAAATGTCTAATATTATTATTAAACATCTGCCACTTTCTATGCTCGAAACTCTGTTCATTGTTTTCAAAAATGCCCTGAACAACTGTTTCTTTCCGAACACATGGAAAGTAGCAAAGATTGTTCCCATCCATAAGAAAAGAAAAGCTAAAGACGTAGCACTTTCCGTCCAATCTCTCTGCTTCCTAATTCGGGGAAGCTTTTTAATAAAATCTGGATGGAAATGATTGAAAGCCAGTTTGAATTTACACAAATAATCTCTAACCGCCAGTTTGGCGTAAGATGCAAGCACGGCATCTAGGACGCCATCTCATACTTGCATGATCAAATTCTGTTTCACTTGAATGAGCAAAACATTCCAATAGAAATTTGTGCTTTAGATATCGAGAAAGCTTTCGATCCTGATTACAATATTACTCCTATCCCATCTCTAAGTAGCTCGAATTCGATTTTCTGGAATTTTCAAAGCTCGATTCCTCTGTGCGGCAAAAAATCAAAGCTGCCAAATCTGCATTTGAACGCTTCTGACCTCTTTTTAACAAAAATATGTGCATACTACCAAAGCTGAATTCATTTGTTACAAGACTCTCATTTGACCTGTTCTGACTTATGCATCCCCATCCTGGATTACCTGTTCAAAGACTTGTTCAAAGACTGAAACGGAGAATCATCCACTTCTGCAGTGGCAAGTCCCTCAACCCAGTAACTTAAAAGTGGTCGAAGAACCTTCTCCTTTATCAGGAGTCAGGACTTAACGACACGATTCTACGGGCAGAAAAACGAACATGAGAATAAACTGATTCGGTCACTAGGGCGTACAGGGTGTTTTTTTTTTATCCAGCTCATGGATGTGCTTTTCAATTCCATAGGCCACCCAACGAGCAGAAGGAGCTAGACTTAAGACTTATGTTAAGATTTAGGCCTAATTAGGAAAACGGGCATTTTACGTGAAGCGGGCAACGAAAAAAAATCGAGGCTCTGGATTTCTTTCATGTTGTGCATGATGGTACTTCTAAAAGATATGAACGTGTATACACATTTTTTTGTTTCTATGAGTTCTATTTAATAGTTTACAGTTCTAGGTCAACTCAATCATGAAGTTTCTAAAATGTATCTTTTTTTTCAAATTCCAAAGAATCAAAATATTTATCTTTGAAATATATTTCTATAGAGTATATTTAATTTCTGTGTGCCCTTTTTTGTCTGCGGAAAACTTTATCCTGCTACCTACAATATATTTTCTGTAGAAAGTAATTAGGAGTATTCAAGCAATCCAAAAAATTCACTTCCTGGGTCACCGTACAGAGAGTTAAGGAAGGGTAGGTACTTAAAGCATTAACTATACTGCCCACGGCTTTGTTAAGCTTTTTTCAAGCAGCATAATTTGTATATGTTGGACATTTTTTTGAAGTGTCCTTCCAGGTTTAAAAGTAGTTCCACAGCAATCCTTGTTGGGTGACATGATACAAGAAACATAAGAGCTAGTGACACTAGAGTGACCATTTTATTCTCCCTCTCTGCTCATGACGTCACCGGGAGAGTTACTGGCGCGGCATATTCACAAGCCTTGGTGTAAAATGTATGGCCGCCGGTGTAACTCATTTAAACAATCCGTGATTAAAACATGTTTGCATACATTCTTGTACATGAAATCGTCACTTAAAGAATCATAATATGTACAATTAAGTTATGTGCTTAGTAGTACATGTAAAATGTATGCACAATTTATGCAAAATATGATTAAAGTATATTTCAAAAGTTGTAATACGACGATATAACTAAATCTACCATGTAGATTTGGAAAAAACATAGGTATATTGTTTGTAAATTTAAGAAAGTCCAAGTTCACTCTTCGGGATATGGCTAAGCAACAATATTATTGTAAATAACACAATTTAATGATGTTTTTGATTATTTCAACGTCAAAAAAATAGGTTTTATTCATTTTAATGAATTTTATTTTCAATACAAAAACTCCATTGCTAGTTTAAGACTCCTCTGGAGAGATATCAGGGAAATACCTTACTAAATATATATGAAATATATGAGCTGAGAAATGGAGGACGTTCAATATTACGTGGCTCCCATAGTTCAAAAAATGTTGGTCGGTCTGTAAAAAGCAATTCATTTTTATATCTCTGGGGTTTTTTTTGAAGTACCTAAGTTTTAAGTTTGAAACTGGGATGCTTCTAACTCCTTATGGAATATGGGATTTTCACGTCTTGAATCACTAACAATTGTATGGATTGAAAATCCACATGAATTTACAACATTTGTTAAATTAGCAGTCCCTTATTTTGTGATTCTACCTTGAAAGGCATAAAATTTTGGTCGCTTGCAGTTTTCGAACAAGCCTTGAATCACATAATTTTCTGATGGGGTCAATTTCCATCATGTTGAATGAGGAAACGAATACTTTACAGATACAGCTGAGTTCAGACCTCCACATAATTTTTGTCACCGTAATAAGAAACCCTGATTGTATGAGAACTTTCTAGCACTATCTCGAAGAGCTGTTATTGAAGAATTTGGAAAAGGTGTTATGCTAATTTATGGTAGCTGATTTGTTTCCATTTTACAATAGAGTTATCTTTTCTTATTTTAATTGAAAGTTGAGAATTGCATTTTTCTTCTTTGAATTTTTAGACTGCAATTTACACTCAGGATCATCATTGAAACTAACCTTTTCTTAAAATCTTTTACACATCATAAAAATTTGCATCTGTTGGATACATATAAAATAGTTTTTCTTCTGCCACAGTAATCTTTTTTTGACTTTCATTGGAGCAATAACACACAAATTACGTTGCATTTTTTTCATTTTTCAAACATATACTCTTTTAAATAAAATCTACTATGATCTAAATAAGCTAATTGATACTTTATAATATTAAAACAATGCAGCAAAAGAAAACTTTAAACCATTTTTCATGCATTTATTTGTATTCCATCACAATTTAATACATTCATTAAACCAAACTCTCCCGGTGACGTCACGCACAAGCAGCGAGCTGAGAGAGACATGCGCGTGTCGTAATCTTATAGTTCTTTGATTCATGATTGGGTGAGGGGGTAAAGAGAGAGAGAGAGAGAGAGAGAGAGAGAGAGAGAGAGAGAGAGAGTAGAATGAGAGTAGAGAGTGTAAATTTGCAATCAACGTGAATACGGGTGTGGAGGTTAGATCTACACTGAACGACATCATTTTGCAACCGATGCAACAGTTCATTGAAACTAGTGATGGGCAAAATGGCTCTTTGAAGTGAGCCAGCTCCGTAAAACTCAGTCACTTTAAAGAGTCGCTCTTTAAGAGCCACTCAAAAGAACCACTTCAAGCAACTTTTTTATGGTTGCAAAAGTATAAAGTAAATTGCTATTTTTTGTTGTTTTATTAATAATAATAAGCTTAAATCTAATATAACATAACATTACTTTAAAAATATAATATAGCATATAATATAAATTTAAAAATAAACCATAAATTAAAAATCAATCGGATTAAGAATAATCATATCTGAAAATCTTTCCATATTATTAATTATTGTGTAAAAATAGCACTTATGTTATTCGTTTTGGCGATAAATAAGATCTCTTTCCAGTGAGCACATACCCACTTTTTGAAAAACTCGTTCGCAGGGGACTGAAGTTGCCACTCTACTCAATCGTTGCTTCACTATCTCCAAATTCTGGGATATAAATCTTTGTTTTCCTTCCACCAATTGAGAGGGTCAGCAGTTCTGGGTATATTTACATGTTGTAAATACCTATACATTTCGTTAATGCCTGCAGCTACATAGCTTTGCTGGCTTCTTACACTGTTGACTTTGTCATCAAATTTTCGCCATAGCCATTTTCGCCATGCGTTCCTTGTGCTGTAGGTACCGAAACTAGATGTATGCAAGCAAGTTTGTACGGGGATTCATTTTGAAATGCTAGTCTTTTAAATCGTGGATCTAAAAAAATGCTCTAGGTAAAACATATTTTCTTTATATAATTTACATCTGTTTGAAAGTTCTCTTTGGATCACATTTAAAAAACTGCGTACATCAGCAGTTTTATTTTCGTTCAGACAGAGTTCTGAAATGTAGCTTATAATCGTTGATGTAATAATATATATATTTTAGAAATCGATACCGTTTTCTCACTGCTTATTTCTAGAGTAGCCTCATTGAAGATGCTCAATATATCAGGGGCT
Organism: Nemotelus nigrinus; assembly: GCA_947369275.1. NCBI lineage: Eukaryota > Metazoa > Arthropoda > Insecta > Diptera > Stratiomyidae > Nemotelus > Nemotelus nigrinus. Next base: position 60,911,094 of record OX376372.1, read on the forward strand.
GTTTTCATAATATTCCATTCATCAGAAGAAGGAGTTGCTAGATTTTAGTTCAGGACACCTAAGGTGGCTAATAGTGGCTCTTTTACTTCTTGAATGCCCACAAGCATAGATTACGTATAGTTCCACCTGGTAATAGCATCAAGCTTTAATTTAAGTTCTACGTATTCCATTTGCCTCTGTTTTTGTTGTAATTTTGCCGTTATTTTGCTACTTAAAGTTTTTCCGGACGGTTTTCATTCAGATTTCATTTTGCCGTATCTTCGAAACTAGTTCGCTTTTTCCCAGACTTGTATGGAAATTTTGCCCGAAACAACTCAAAAAGGTCCCCAAATTCATGCTAGTCAAAAAAAAATTATTTTGGAAAAATCAACGTTTTTGCCCATTTTCCCCTATCACAAATTGTTTGCCCTTGAAATATCACAATTGTACTCCCCGACCACTTCCAATCATCGAAAGCATCGGAGAGGCAGTTTTTGCCATACTATGGCGAAAAAACCCCTTACTCCCCTACATAAGCGAAATTTTTCTATCGCAGCAATAGGTCTTGGCCCGTTATGTCCCAAACCACCTTAACCTCAAATTGGCCGATTTCGCTCGATTTCAGCTACTTTTGCCCTAAAAACTTTTTGAAGAACGAAAATATTCGATACGAACCTGTTCCATATACCTGTTCTAGTGCATACGCTTCATCTCTAAAATCTACCTATGAAATGCACCGCCTAATAGCCAACATTTGGCTACTAAAATACTCGTGAAACAGAGCAAAATATACGCACGTAAACGCATACTGTGTGTTCACAAAATGTCGCTATCAATAACCGCACACGATCAGTATCCATTATTCGCACAGTTCTTCATGCACATTCTATTCGCACTGGCTCAGTGCTTTCATTCATTCTTCATTCAACGGAGCTGACTTTTTTCACTGTGCAATACGATAGTCGTATACATATGTTCGTGTTCCGACGTTAGAATAGCCTAGATTTCGCTTCAACTACACACGGTAGTCTAATGAAGTATTGCCGTGTGTATATGCATAAGCTCTATTTGGTCGGGTGGTTGTTTGAGTGGCTCCGCAATATCGCTATTGCCACTAAAGTGAAGGTATGAAGTGTGCGGAGCTATTCTAAATGATGGCTCACATAGCTTTTTCAAAAGAGTTGACGAGCTGACTCGCTCACAGTTGAAGAGCTGACTCACACAGCTCCTTCAAAAGAGTCGCTCTTTTTGATTGACTCGCTCATGAGCGACCCATCACTAGTTGGAACAATAAACAACCGTTCATAAATGTCATGACGCTAGCCTAGCATTCACACATAGAAAAAATTGAAGAAAAAGATAAATCATTGTCATGAAGAATACGGACATTGTATGAAAATGTTCATTGCTGCTAAGAATCTCATTCTAGTTTCGTTCGAATTTATTCATATTATTTAGAGAAGAATTTATTTTATTTGTGGCAGTCCATTAACATTAAAGGAAGTGTTGTGGCAGCATTTGGATGATCAAGAATAGAATATGGCGACTTATCACTGACAGATATGGTTTTTCCGGTCATTATTAGAGATTAAGTTCACTATTGAAATAAAGGTGTATTTTTTATATCGGGGTTTTATTGTGTCGCAGTAATGACAGAGGTCCCCGAAATATTAAAGAGCTCCGAAAATTATTAAAACAGTAGATTTGGGGCTACATATCTTTAATATAATGATAAATTAATTATAATTATTTTACATAAATTCTTATCTGCTTCAAAATGGGTTACACATTTTGGTTTATACATTTATTTGCAAGGAACTCAAAACACTTCTTTGGCAAAACCTAACTTGACACATATATTAAAACTATTTAACATTCACAAGTGCATAATTCGTACAAAGAATAGGAAAAATTAAATATTGCCTTGCAAGGCTTCAATATTGTGGACAATTTTGGATAATTTTGATGAATTCAAACTTGTATCAGTTTTCTAAAAATATTGGTCAATAAATGTCCAAAACTGATCACATTCGACTGGGTAGCTCAAATTAAAGACTTAAAATACCTTGAAGTAAATACTTGTAGCTCTCAGTATTAAGGAAAATAGCCGCCATCATTTAATGCGAATAAAGAGTTAGCAATATTTTTGTCTCGAACCCTTCCTATCGAAAATTCTTTAATTTTTTTGGACCCTTATTCCAATTTATCTAAAATAGAGGAACTGTCTGGATGCAGTTCACTTAAGTCCATATCAATCTGAAAAAAAGTATTTTTCTCATGAAATTTACATGGAAAGAAAAAATTCTTCAAAATATCTTTCCAAACGAAAACCTCTAGACTTCTTGTATTCTGGCCATTTATTTTGGCCATTGACGTCATTTCCTGAATCTTATTTAGGTAGAAAAACGAGAAGACTGTCACACACTGTCAAACTCTTGGGAGAAAGACTATCATACCACAAGCTTCGAATGGAGTGTTCACAGTATTATTGGGTCTGGGGTTTGATCTTGACAGAGTTTTTATTCGCATTTAATGCTTTCACGAGTGTAAAGTGATAGGGTGAAGCTTCAATTCACACCTGATCAGTCCTAAGTTCATGCTGATTACATGTCAACTGAAAGTTCGGTGTATGTATGGCCATGATTGGATCTGAAATATGGCTCAACAGCTAGGCCATATAACCGGGAAATAGGCAGACTGTTAAATCGGTAGTGATCGGGTCATCATGGGGACCGGTCGAAGCTAATTTATGTAACTTTTTCTAAGGTTTGTGTTCTCTAAGAGGTTATTAAGGAATAATCGAAAATGCCAGAAGAATAGTTGCAAACATGTCTGTCAAAATACTGATGAAATCTACTTACATATTTTTCGCCAGAGAAGGAGTCAAATATTTGATGAATATAATGCTAGAGCACCAAGTAACTAGATTAGGTTGCAGCCGGTCCATAAGATCAAAAGGGCTGAGAAAAATGCGTAGTATTTTTTAAAAATCTAACACCATTCAACTCAAAATTATAAACCCTAGCTGCATTAGTTCTTGCATTATTATTCCTAATCCCACGAAAGGTAAAGCCGTTATTTATGTTTTCCCTGAGACTCATAGCCGCATTTATTTGAAGCACTATTATTATATTGGCCATTGTGGGTACGATAGCGCACGTAAATACAGTTATGCATACAAAATGAGAGTTTGTTTCAACCGCATGCATCAAAATTCAATCGATAAATGCAATTTAGGAAATTTCATGCGTAAGATACGTGGAAAACTTTATACTTGTACACAGGAACTCTTTTCCCACTGTGCTCGTTCAAAAGATAAGCGATCGAAACCGGATTTGAAATAGTAGCGATGCCGAACTGGAACTGATAGATGTAAAGCTAGTATCTAAATATGTATAATGCTATGTATCGAGTATTGTCTCAACCAGCTCTTAATGTTTTCCCCCTAGGAAAATATATATCCAGCCTACAGCAACTGTTCTAAAATAAGTTTCAATGTTGCAATTAAAAAATGGGTACCTTACCTTAGAACTAAAACGGTAGAACAAGATAAGATAAATATTCGATTGGCTATAAAATACACTCCATGTGAAACTGATCCCGCAAAAGTCTATCTAAAGTGAAATTTTATTTAAGTTGCTCAGAAGTCACGCCAAATGAAGCATTAGTTCCTAATGCACTTGCCGTAGTAGACAGAATTTCCAATTGGCTAGAAGGTACAGATTCTTGTTCTTAAGCGCCGCTACTACTTTCACAGAAGAAGGACATAAATGCAGGCATGCACGCAGCTATGTTTGTAACCTAGGTAAACCGTGGTAGCAATGTTTGAATTACAGGTAATTGCAGCTTGGCCACCGTCGTACGACAAAACGGCACAGTAGATCGCACATGGAGAACGGTATGGTCGCGTTTCAGCATGCCGAGGTCGTAAACTTGAGGACGTTTGTTGGTCCGATGGAAGTTGCAGCACGAGGCCTGACTAGCAACACACCTTATCAAAATTCAACTCACATGGGACCCTTGTGTAAAAGCGGACCGTGAGAATTCTTCCAGTTTCCTTGTGATAATAAGGCATATAGTATGTAGTTCTTCCCGATTGTCGTCGACAGTGATATAAAAACTTTTCACTAAATACAACATATCCTCAAATCTGTAATGGAATCATACGAAACTAGTTTTTTGAACGTATGTAAATCTAAAAATTATAAGTACAAGGGCATTAATCGTTCAAGGTAATTGAAACTATGCTGAAGAGATACTTGCTAAGAATAGGTGAAGTAAAATGATACCAGCGCCAATTCCCAGTTCCGAGTACCTGATCATAACTTGAAACATCCCAATCAACAGATAGTACCCACGTATGAATTCCCATCTCAGTCTCTTTTATTTACCCTTATCGAAAGAATAATTCCCAATTGAACGGTCCCGAGAAAAATCAAAATAATTGTAATAAAGGAGTGCAACAAGAGCAGAAATGATGTGATAGGAACTGAAACCTGACTTTGGGTCGTTCGTGGCAGACTCATATGTGGGCATGCGAGAGTTACGATCGAGCTCGCCTTGTACTACAGGTACAGGTAGGCGCTGTTACCGATAATATGCCACGATTCTGCTCATGCATTTTATCTCCGCGAAATTTTATGACGATGTTGGCGACTAGTACCCGAAAAAGGTACATAATCTCACACTTGTTGCCCGTTTTTTGCCAAAAACAAAGTTTTTCGTGCATATATTCTGTCGTTAAAGATCTGGTTTGCCGCCTATTTTAGTCATGTTACACGAAAAAGTCCCGAAAAATTATCTGCTGTCGAAAATTCCGAGCTGGTTAGACCAAAGTGAAATTCCTTGGAAAGTTTTTCATCGATATGGTTGATTTTTTTGAACGGGTTTCAAATAAAATGCCGTGCAATCGACGAGAATTTAGTTGGAACATTATGAGATGGGCGACATGATTAATGAGTATCTTTAGTATTTATGAGGCTGAAGAAAATTTCATGTTGCGACCGAAATTCAGAACTACTGTTGACGATGTTATAAAGATCGTATTGTCGTTGTTACACATGCAACCAAATTCGTTGCAAAGATTGGTATGCGAAATGTTTGTATGGTGAACGGAGCTGCCGTCTTGTGTAGAGAATGTGAATTTATTGTAACATGTTCATCCTGAAAATTGATCAACCTTCTTATTTAACGCGGAAACCATTGATATGTAATGGCTTTTGATTGCTTTACAAGAAAAAATTAATAAACTGGGATATTTTGATTCGGCATATGGCAGTTTAATTTATGAATATTTCTATATTGATTAATCAATCAATTACACTTCCCACTTTACTTGCAATGCACTCGGTATCTTATTATCAAATACCGCATAAGTTTTTAGGCACGCTAATAACAACCAAAATCATCAGCCGAATAGAGAGAATGACATGTAGTAGAGCCTGGAAATAACATGTAGGTGTGGCATTGAGCTCTTCGTGGCGGATGCCAAGAATAATATTGAAAGAAGAAATGTTGCCTTATATGATCAAGCTAGTCCATTTTAAGTAAGTAAAAGCTTCCTGAATTGACCATAAGGAACCAAACACCTAAACTCGAAACCATACTAATACCACAACGATGGCCATGTAAAGGAGAACGGCGATTTGAGAATTTTCTCATGGAATATTAGATCATTCTACAGAGTTCAAGCACCCTAACAGCTGGCCGATACACAGTGTAAGTATAAAGCTAATATAACAGCAATACAAGAGATCAGATGGACTGGGGATAATGTTTTATAAAGGAACAAATACAGTACCATATGCTTGGGATAGACTTTTAATCTAGTCAAAAAATGAAGTTTATCATCTAAACCAGAAATCGCGTTGGACTCACATTTGCTTCATAAGCGTTGATGAATCTAAAGCAACCGTAGTGTCCAAGGACCTTGGAAAAAAAAACACAATTCCAGCTCAAGGTTTGCTGTAAAAATAATTCTTTCTGATCTTAACGTTAGAATATGTCGGGAGCCGCTATTCTGGAAACACACAGGTGCCCGTAGTCTGCATGAGAAAACTACTGACAATGGACCAAGAAGCATAGCAAGCATTCAAGGAACTTAGTAATTTTGAGTAGGAGGTGGTTGCACAAATATATCCATCGGGCCACCTCTGTGTCACCTGATAAAGCAACGCGTAATTAGCACACCATTTTATTGGCACGTTTTTCATAGTGTGGATTGCCATGCATAGGCCTATTGCATCGACAAAATAGGTGCCTTTTATGACAACGATACCTGTAACACCTTTGGTCTTGCGTAAGGACTCATTTTTGAAGAGCTTTATGGAAGGATGATATGTCCCGGAGCTAGGATGCCGGGCGTAGATGAGAAGTGGACAAGTCTTAAGAATACTGTCATGAGTACTGCTGACTATGGCAGTAGTTACAGATATCGATATGATTAATTTCATGATGACCTTGCCAGTACTCATGTTTGGATCTGAGACTTGAGAGCTCAGTAAAAGAAACTTTGTTGCATTCACGAAGAAAGTCTTGTGGACAATCGTTGACCCCGTATGTGGAAATAACGCAAACGCGAGTCGTACGCAAATTACCTAGAAGCAGATATAATTAAAAAGATACAGATCGGTAGGCCCCGGTGGACTGGAGACGGAAAACTCGGAAAACTCTTCGTTGCAGATTTTATGGCAGCGGCAGTGAAAGAGACCTTTATGGTGCTGAGAGGATGGCTTTGACTGACGACATGGGTCAGTATTTGGCGGAGCCTAACTGGATTACAATGAGCAGCCTAGTGGGTAAAGCACTGACTTCTTGCGTGTGGGGTCTCTGGTTCGAATCCAGATGTGAACGAGGATCAGCGCACCAAGCTTTAAGTTCTCCTAGCTCTGATTTGGTACCTGATTTAAATCAGGAGTAAAGTGAGTCCAGGATCTAATCACTCCACACTCGTATTTACAATGATTGAAAAAAAAAAATTGTAATGAAGCTCTCTACCAGCTTCAACTCCTAGACCCGTACGAGGGTTGTCGTGCGATTACTTTACTTTACTTCCAACTGGATTGCATTAGTTCGCGATTGGGTTTGATGGAGCAAATTGTTCTTCGGTTGCAGCACCGATGATGATGATTTAGATCAAGCTCGTGTAGCCTAGTTGGCAGAACACTGGCTTTTTGCGTACTAGCTCTTGGATTCAACTCCTGGTACGTACGAGAGACAATGCTCCGAGCTTTGGGCTTTGAGCTAATTTCCCTTCGAAAAGGTTTCTAAATTAAATCATTATTATTTATTTATTTACATAAATACATCGCAACAGAATACAAATTCCAATTATGGCAATGATAAATGAAAAAAATAAAAAAAGTAAAAGATTAATATTTACAAAAAGAAAATTCAATTCAACAATCTAATGTCCCAACGCTCATGTCAAGTATAAATGCTTTTAAATGACTTTTGAAGCTATAAAACGATTGTGGCAGAGATGCAAGCCCCAATTCATTATGACGTCTAGGGATTTTGACAAAAGGAGAAAAGAAGTACACATTTGTACGCGCGAATGGAACAGTGAAGACTTTTTGAGACCCTTTGCCCCGTAATGAACTCCGAGGTTGGAATGAATCGGTGAAGCCAGATATAATACCTCGCTGCGATTTGAACAGGAAGCACTGGTCAAGCAACAGCCGGCGTGACTCCAGGGAAGGAATTTGAAGAAAGGACAAACGGGAAACATATGAGGAGTAAGGGATAATATAATTTAAAAAATAAAGAGCGTGTGAACCTACGCTGCACACACTCCATGGCCTCAGAAAGGTAAAGGAAACGTAGAGACCACACTTGACAAGCATATTCGAGGACACAACAAACTAACATTAAAAAAAGACGAACACATGTACGAATGTTAACGAATTTAGAGGCAGAGTGAAGTACCAATCCAGAAACTCGGGAGGCTTTAGCGGTGACTTTAGCAACATGGAAATTAAATTTCAATTTTGGGGTCAAAAGTCACAACCAAGTCTCTAAATTGATTAACGGAAGATAGATAGTTACTGGAAATTGAATAAGAAAAAGAAATAGAAGATGATTCGAGGGAAAAGGTAATATATTTACATTTGCTAACATTTAAGGACAATGAGTTGCGATTGCACCAATTAAGAAGAACACACAGATCATTCTGGAGAATAATACAGTCATCGAGAGACCTGATCACCCGGAACAATTTCAGATCGTTAGCGTACAGTAGACAAGGAGAATCAATAATGGAAGGAAGGTCATTAATAAAAATTTAAAAAAATAAAGGACCAAGGATAGACCCTTGCGGAACACCAGAAGAAGGGTGAAAGGGAGAAGAGGAGAGGTTGTTAATAGTGACTTTGTACTCACGGTTACTGAGGTAGGACGAAAACCAAGAAAGGATTGGCCCGAAACAACCAAACTATGAAACTTTACTGAGTAATAATTCATGGTCGACAGTATCAAAGGCTTTAGAAAAATCTGTGGACACTACGTCCACTTGTTCCTGACGATCTAAGGCAAGGGCAACTGTGTTTGAAAAAAAGATAAGGTTAGTTAAAGTAGACTTACCCCTCACGAACCCATGCTGTTAAGGAGCTAGAATAGAATGTATCATGGGATACATTCTAGAGAAGACAATTTTTTCAAGGATTTTACTAAAACAGGGGAGAAGAGAAATAGGACGATAATTGGAGACGGAGGAAGCATCGCCAGTTTTGAAAATCGGGCAGATATTAGAAATTTTCCAGGCAGAAGGAAAAATTCCGGATGATAGGCTCACATTGAAATAGATAGAGAGGAAGACATAGAGGACGCATAAAAATTGGGAATACAATCAGAACCACCGCAGGAATTCCGATCAAGGCTGAACAATAAATTCTCAACTTCGATGGGATTCGTACGAATTAGAGAAAGAGAAAGAAGAAGGGAAGGAAAAACCAGGGGATGTCCAAGAGAGGAAGAACTTGTAAATGAGTAAGAAAAGAATTTAGCGAAAAACTCACATACATCTTGTGGAGACGAGGAGATAGAGCCATTGAAAGTTACCTGGTTAGGGATGGAAGGATTTTTCTTTGAGGACCGAATGTAGGACCAAAAAGGCTTAGTGTTGAAAGAAGAAATAGAAGACTCCAGACCAGCGAAATAATCGTGCATTGCTTGTTTCATTACGATTTTAGCAAAGGATCGCAGGGACCAAAATACGGCAAGATCAGAGGCAGAATTCGATCTTCGAAACTTTTTACGAGCAAAGTTTTTGAGTTGGATGGCCCTCAGGACTCGCTGGGTTAATCATGGAGGATCTGTAGATTTACGAGGGTTGAAAATAGGTGTATAGGTAGAGATAAGGTAAGAATCAGTGGATACATCAGGTGTGATGTTAGTCATTTTACACTTGTGGCAATTTTTGATTCCAAAATGGAAGCTCTACAAATACCAAACCCCAAGACCCAAAATAGGTTGTGATAGAATACTTTGTTTATTTTAATTTCAGCATGAGAAATATTTTTGATGAGCTGCGATTGTTTTCTTCTCTGTGTACTATCATACCCTGAAATGAGCATAAAATGTTTTTAAATTATCAACAAATTTGATGCCAGTAACCTAATTTCTGGTAGCCCAGGCACAGCGTAAGAAGTTAGTTCCTAATCAGCGTACCAACTCTGTTTATGTATACAGACCAGTGATCTAACCTGAGATTGTATTGTTGGTCAGCTTGGAAAGTTGGAAGAAATCGCATGGAACAGAAAGAGATGCAATATACGATTCGACAATTACATACTCAGGCTAGATTTTTCGCTACTCACATACGGCTCACTCTCCCAAAAAATACCAGCCCACTCTCAGGTTGCTTTGACAGATAATGAATTTCAAGATCAAAGTGTTTTTTTTTGCAAAATAGAATAAGTTGTTACGCTGGTAGTTACGCTGTGGCCCAGGATAGTATTCCATGGCTGCCTCGTCTAAAGAAAACACACTTTAGCGCTGGGCTCACAGAAAGCGATTCGGCGTGGCGTACCTAAAGATTTGAGTGCCATGAACCTGCATAGACTATTATTGTTTCGGCCACATAGAATGCGATGTGCTGACAACAAAGTTTTTCGGCCACCGTAGCTAACGGCAGAGTTGTACAAAATTATAAAATCGGTCAGGCGTTGTCCGTTGAGGACATCATCGTAGTCGAATATGTGAGAAAACTGAGCACCTTGAGGAAAGAGTATTCTTATATGAAACTTTACAAAAGTTACCCAAAAAGGCTGACATTGCATAGTTAACGTTTTCGCCTTACGTGTCGCATATCCAAACGACTGAACAACTAGGTATCTCTGCCAGTGCCGCCCAATACGCCCGATCACGTTCTGTGCGCCCAGCCCTTTAGTTACAAATGGGTCCATTGTAATACCACATTACTGAGTGTAGATCCACTTTGCGTCCTCGATGAACTGTGCGATCTTCGCCAAGACCACCCAAGCTACTTCGGTTGAAGAAGGGGCTAATATTCCGTTGCCAAGACTTCTTTCTTCTTCCAGCAACACTCGCAGAAGGCTGTTTCCTCTCCCTCTTCGCATTCACAACTCTTGTTGCAGTCGTCGTAAGGAGACCACTTGAAACCACCACTCTTGAGTGGAGAAAAGTTCCCTAGCGCAACCAATATCAAAAGTTCTTCAAGATTGTTTAACGATCGCATAGGAAGTTTCTTTCCAACCCTCCCTTCAGAATCCTTTAAGGTGATATTCCCACAGCATCTGTTTCTGAAGATAATATCCTCTCTCAATCCGCTCCACTCAGAATTTGGGTTTCAAACCCCTGATACGAAGATGTTCGGCAACAATATAATCGTCCCATGTAACATGTACAGCCTGCAAGAACATTTGAGTATGGCCCAAGTCTATCCGTAGCCTAGGATCACTACAGTTAAGTCTTACTACTGCAGACTTTACTTTTTACGAGACAAACAGATCGATAAGAAGGCAATGAAGCAGCACCAGAAGTGCTCTTATTAAAGTGGTACTGAGAGCTTCTACTGTCTCTAATCTACGTACTTTCTCAATCATTTTCTTATTTGAAGCCATCAAACTACTGCTCCGTACAGCAGATTTTTTTATCATACTAGTGTAAATCTAGGAGATAATACAAAGTTGTAGCCGATGAGTTGGTAGTACAGCCCTTACAGCTGAAAAAAGCACACAATGCTTTCCATAGAAGCTGGGAGTTTAGGATGACTCGCCGATATTTTCATTTTTTAGGCTTGTAGAAGTTCCATTGAGCTTCGGTACGTCACAAAGTAAAACCGTACGGTTCACAACGAATTCACATTGTAGCTTTGATTTGTTGCCGTTGTTGTTTTTCAGGTGATGTTCCCAACGGAGAAAATATAGTCTTTATTTTTGGCAGTATTGAAAAACTTTACAAAATGAAAAAAAAACATAGCTAGTACAATTCTAATGTTTGGTTTTACTACTGAGCACGATTCCTAATGTCTTCTAGGGTATTGTGTGAACACCTTGTCTACGTTTTATTGCTACTTTATGTCTACGCCTGAATTTTTCGGTTCTTGTCTTCAAATTTAGGCAGATAATGTGTATTCTATATTAAACTTATTTCGTTCGTCTTACCTATTTAAGTTTAATCCTAATGAGTTAAAACTCTCGGTTTTTCTTCGCACAAAAGAAATAAAACTGTTACTGAGAAAAAAATGTAACTGAGAAAAAAATATGGCTTGAGAATGTTAACATTTTCGAAGCAAATACCAATACTATGTAGTGTTAACTAACTATGTAGTTTTAATTCCTATGAGCACTCTTTTATGAAAATATAGCAAAACATTTTTTGCTTCGATTGGAATTATATCTCCGTTTGCTCTCACAAAAATTCTGAACATATTCAAAATATATCAGCCTACAAAAATCTAATTGCAAAACAAAATCCAGATTAAAAAAATTGTTCTTTTTTGAAATCCTTACAAAAATATCATACACAGCAGCTCTTTTTATAGATACTTAGTGTCGCTCCAAAACTTCAGTATTGTCGACTTGTAATCGGTCTGCAATGCGAGATGCAAAATACAAAATGCAACTTTAACGTTTGCATGTTTTTCTTTAAGTCGACATTGGTTCGAAGCGTTCATGGACCCGGAGCTGCTGAGTGATAAGTGAGTTTTTGTCGCGCAATGTTGCACTTGTTCACTTTAAGATTTTGAACCAAGCCATGCTCCACCTTTGCTTCTGGTTCTGTATCGCCCCGAAAGAAAGCTTATCCGTTGTCGCCGTTGTCGTTGTCACCAGAAAAAATCTCTTCTCCGGTCGCGACACAAGCCAAATGAATAAAAATGCGATAATGGGTCTGTTAAGTTTATCTTGTGCGTCTCATGTAATTTGTCATATGACCACTTGACGGAATTCCATTAATTAACAAATTTACATTTTGTGTACTTATGAGTGATTGTGGGCTGACTGACGGAGGCTAAAAGTACTTTTTTCATCTTCTAAACGAACACTGTAATGAGGCCGTCGTGTTGCCACTTGATCAAGTAGGTTAATTAGCATTATGAGTGTGACTTTTTTGATTCGAAGCTTTGGTGCATAACTAACGGCAATTGCAAAATGAATTTCAGAAGACCGACTTATAAAAGTGGAACTAAAAAGATGAATGTCTCAATTTTGTATTGACGAGTACGTGCATAGCACACTTCGTCCGATTGTCGATTTGGCTACACATTCGAAAACAGAGAAAAGTTATTTGAATGTTTAAAATATGTCTAACATTTCATTACACAAGACTTATTCAAAATTTGTGCATATATAACGGGATCGGTTTTCTCGTCATAGATATTACTTTTTTAAATATGAAAAGAACAAGCTGAAATATGGCTGTATTTGCAATTTTTTCTGGAGAAACAAGAAATCTTAAGTTTTTTCACTGCACAAAGGTTGTTTCGAAACCCACTGGACCAAAAATATCCATCTATATTTGGCGATGAAAGATTTTTTTTATAAATAATACATTTTCTTCTCCAATTGAAACAAATGGTAACATAGAGTACTGTAATTTACTTATATGCATTTAATGCTTCTTGTTCAAGAGAGTATTAAATATTGTGAATATTCCATCTTATGATTTTATTTAAGGCAGGGACCGAAAATGTTCAATAAGACATCTCTTAAAACAAACTTCAAAACAACTTTTTCTTATTGCTTCCACACTTTCAAAAAATGAGCGCGAAATGACTTCGTACGAAAAAATTGTTAATCGGCCCCCATCTCCACATATTACTGTCTCAATGTATAAAATTGTCGTATTTTTCAACATGAAACCAGATATTTACCACAAGTACCAAACAATACACCATCTATTTGAATCATTATAGCACACTCCCTGTCATCAACAATCTGGATGGAATTTGATTAATTGATAAAACGTTTCGGTTTAGCGCTGCAACAAAATAAATCCACACTGCAGAATTGCAAATTTATCATCACAGAGTGTATTCTGCAAGACCTCTACTAAAGAAGCTACGTCTCCAAGAGTCACATTGCAACCAACGACAGACTTCTAGCGTACGTCCATATTAGCAGTAGTAAGAGAGTTTCAGACTCTAATGAATTACAGTCAGGTTACAGGGGCATCATACAATTCGATAAATTGATTTTGAAGTGATAATTCCTTCAATCAGTGATGATTTCTTCGATGCTACTTGTATGACCTCAGCAGCAAGGAAGTGGCATTTCACTTTACGTGATGATGAAAGTAGCGAAACTGAAATGCTAAGAAACTCGCAGAAGTGATGCTTAGGATGAATTGAAAATGCACTGATATTCGCTTGAGAGCAAATTCAACAAACCTATGGTAAATATGACTCACTTGAAACAACAATGATTTTATTTGATTTAATATCCCAACTTTATTCTTAAAATAGTATATGTGCATTAATTTTGACGAAAATTTAAATTATGAGACTTTGAATAGGTAAATGTTTTTTGTAAATAATTCATACGAGTACGGACATTGAAATTTAATTTTTCTGATGTTTAATTTATAGTCAATGAAATTTTGTAGATATGGAAAAATACTAAAATTCCCAAGATTAACCTCAAATATAATGTATCCAATTTTTTCCATATGTCATGAGGAGAAAATATAAAGATATCTTTAACGGTAGATTTTAGGAACAGGCAGTTAGTTAAATATTTATAATTGCGTACTCTACAATATGGAAGATTTTTCTAACAAAGGAAATTAAGAATATTTGATTTGAAAACAATGACGCGTTTTATTCATTTATTGATAGGAATATCAATGTTAATTCATCACTTTCTTCGTAGTTACAGATATCCGTTTGCAGCATGAATAGCTATAAAAATGTAACGAATTTAATTTTATCCGTAAATCTCTTGCTAAGACTTTGATTTTCTTTTTCAGAGCCGTTGCATAAAATTCAACATGTGGTACACTCTTGGGTTTGATTTTTAATACACACCGTTCGAAAAAAAATCGTCATTTTAGAAGCACACTTTTGAGCTAGGACTTGGATCATTTTTAACTAGAAATGGATTGAAGGCAATTTCCCAGGAATTTATGACTTTTGATTTGGTTCCTTCTAATCCTTATTGGTGATATTATTTTGCGATTTTCCAAGTGTTTTTTTCTCAGGAAAGATACCGATTTAGCTTTTTGCAGCTTTTCAGAGGGTGATGCTGTATTTATAAATGAATAAGTTACTTTGGGCAGTGAAGTACGAGAGAAGAACTTTCACTAGAAATCGAAGCTGCTGAAATGATTTTATTGACACATACTTATATTCCAGCACTTAAAAAAATAATATTCAGAAAATAATAATACTGACTAATTTTATGGAATAATACCAGTACATTTTATAACTGAATTGCCGTTAGTAACAGTAACAGTTGGGAGTTAATTAGCCGTGTTGGAGACTTGTTACTGATGCGGAGCGAAAGCTATTGATTCAAGAGGTCTTTTTTTCCTCCTTCCTTCCACTCACTCCATCACTCTATCAGCGTGCACAGTCCATGTGCACCATCTGTACCCCCCAGTAAGTTTTTCATAGTGCTTTCCAGACAATTTGTTGTTGGTATAAGGGAAAGCACAATTCTTATCAATATGATAGACTCACTTTTATTGACTTATGATTGTCTTCATTGACTTGTGTACAGAGAAAAGTATACAAAAAACTCTGGTGTTAATCGTCATTGTGTTGTTAATTTTTTATGTGCAATTTTAAGTTTTCTTTGAATGTCACGATATTGCTTTAGTTCTTTAACGGATCTGGCTATGTATTGTAAAAAGCTATAGCCTGTTGTATTGGATCCATTTTCAATCTATCCGTTCATGGTTTACAAACCAAAAAGCTGCTGGCTGATCTTGTTTCCCTGCTAGTTAACTCTGCAACAGTCCGAGGAATACCTGACCATTTTAGCCCGTTGTTAATAATTTGGTATATTATTTTGCCTCTTTCGAGATTAATAATCTGCAGATGTTCAACAACTCTGATCGAGTGTACACGCCGCCCGTTGGTGTTAAGGTCGGCAACCTAGATATAACTTTTATCGCCTTATTTTTAGCTCGATGTTATGCTTAGCTTTTTGGCTCCACAAGACTGCTCCATATTTAACAGTAGACAGGATAAAAGCATTTAAGATTAGGAGTTTTGTGTGTTTTTCCACGAAATCATGCTTTCTCAGTGTTACGATAAATTGTGCGATTTTACTTCTGATGTAGTTGATGTGATGGGTCCAGGACATCTTTTCATCCAAAATCAATACAAGATATTTTATTGAATCGGTCTTCTGCAGTTGAACTCCATCAATTTGAATACATGGATTAATACGGCGTTTATGTTTTTGTTGGAACATAATGATTTGGTTTTGTGGACATTTATACCAAGCTTACTCTGCCGCAGCACCTCAAGTATTTATCGAAATCCCAATTTACTGTACTTTAGATGGCTGACTCATCTTTTCCAGAATACAACAGGAGTGTATCGTCAGCACACAAGACTATCTTACCAGAAAGCCTAAAAAATGAATATGTGCAACTAGTCAACTTGTATACTTGCGACCAAGCAGAGCTATAATATTCTCTGCCTGTAAATACCTCTGCGAATTTATCGATCATATTCCATCTGGAAGAATATTTGGCCGACAAAAGTTTTAATATTGGTTCGATTGATTTTTACCTCCTTCTAAGTATATTTCTGCTGTTTAGTATATTATATGCAAATATGACCACCCAACTGAAACTGAGACTTAATTAACGGCTGAACTGATCGTCTACAAGTGCTTTACTAGTTTGCTGTAGATTGATGCTTATAAAAGAGATGTGCCTGTGACTATCTATACATATTTAAATTAAAACTTAAAAACATTGAGGCCTTTAAACACAGGAGCTCCAGTTAATCCCCTTAGAAGCCAAGGAACTAATCCAAACCCAAGGTCGAATGGAATTTTCAATAACCAACTAGAAAGCCTATCGCAAGTCTAACTTGTGATTTGCCGGTCCCAAGCCTGAAGAAAGGAGGTGGGTTTGAGGCAACGAGGTAACTCTATCCTCAGTAAAACTTGCATAGTTGCAGCCTGACGGCTGAATTACACCTAAGCGTCTCAGGTCATTAGGGAGGATTAGCCACGTTATCAGACCTGCAACATAGTTGTGTGAACTTTGGCACGAGGCAAGTCTTCTGAAACAACTATCACTGAGGTTCCCCATGGAAATGGTTGAGCGACAACTCATCCTTGTAAAAACTTCCTCTGTCAAGAAACCTGGAACAAAAGCCTCGGATTGGACGGATCAACAACGACGACCACGCAAACGCACAACGGATTATTCTCTCGGAACCTGGAATGTACGCTCCCTGAACAAACCGGGGGCCAAAAAGGCCCTCCTTCATCAGGTCGAACAGTACAAACTGAGCATTACTGCAGTCAAGAAAACAAATTGGCTAAGGCCAGCCACTCCCACAAAAGGGTGCAAATGTGGTATCTGGATGGCTTAGAGATGTGAAGTGTACTTTCTAACTCCTTAAGGAAGCTGATATGCCAACCACCGAGCACAACTATCTACCATTATTAGATTACACATATAATAAAGAAAGATAGCCGAGCAATTTTTAACGCTGTCAATCACCATCAAATAAACTCTGTTATCTTGTCAAATGTGAGACAAACCTTAAGGATAATAGGGGCACAGAGCAGCTTCAAGCTGATATGGAATTCCGGTCTTGACGGGCACCAAGGAAACAACAAAACTGATGTAAAGATCGAAAGAGGAGTCCAAATGTCCTATATTGGTCTCGCTCCGCACACTGATGCAAACAAAAATATTATAATATGGACTCAGCTTCGATGGTTAAAGGTACTGGGATAGAGGATGTAAAACACCCAAACGATTACCTTCGATGGGAAAAAACCATAATAGCAGTGGCACTCCAACAATTGGCATGAAAACCATATGTGGAGTCCCAGCAGGTAATTTTACTATGCATGTCAAGTCAAGAGAATAGATAAGGAGCGGAAGGATTCCTGCAGATACTGAGGAGAAACCACAGAAAGTCACTCACATACTGTTCAGCACAAACAAGGCGAAGATTAGAGTTTCTTGGCTCCACTTTTCCTTCGACTTGGGACATAATGAAAGTCTCTTCCGGGGACCTAGCCAGGCTCAAAAGAGGCCTAGATCCTATAGGACATAGCCCTGCATATTACTATCAAAATATTAAATATCAATGCGGGATGAAACGGAATGCACAAAATATTTTGAATATTGCTTGTGAACTAAACTGTTTATCAATGGATAACGTTAACCAATGCACCTTTACCAACTAAGTTATCATCTTAAAACTCTGCCTGTTAAGAATATCTCATGTCTAAAATATATTAAAGCCAAGGGAAACTTTGATTCTGTGGATATTTCAGTTAAGGGTGCCACATTTCCCAGAAAACTTTTAGAATATCAAACGTAAATAAGAAACTTATTTGTCAATAAAATCAAAGGTTCTACATTAGTGTGTTTATATATGTATATTTTCTAGATTTCAAAGTCCGAATAAAGACTACAATGGCCACCTCAACATGAATGCAGTCAGAGCCATCGTTAGTTTAGCAGCTTTTGAGCATGTTCCAATTTCAAATTTTCGATCACTTTGTTAGTTTTTGGCAAAGGTTTAATTTTCAATCTGACCATATTAATATGCACATTATCGAAAATATGTAGTAGCTATAACCTATTTGCACTTACTTATAAAAAACGCAATAGTAGTTTTAAGCGGTTTATTAAGGGATACTGTTTTTAATCTAACACTCTCATAGCTATTCAGAAGGTCGACAGATTATTTTTTTGAAAGCGATGGCCATTTTATATTCAACTTCCTTGCTCTGATATATGTAAGTATTTATGTATGTATCTGTAAACGGATCTAAACACATTCATGCGGCAAAATGTACATTTTCCACTAGCTCATATTCCCGAAGTTTATTCAACAATCTAGAGTTACATTGACGAGCCTCTTTGAATGATGAAGAGAACAAATTGGAACGCTTTCCGCGACGCAATGGCGAACGAATATTTCGAAGAAACACTCGAAACCGCCAGGAATATTAACAGAGCTATTAACACACTGACTGAAAAAATAAAGCAGGCAAAAGAGGACAACACGATTCGAACTCCGACAAAGGGACATAACCCTTACGAACTCCCAAGAAACATAAAAGATCTCATAAGGAGGAGGAACACAGTTCGGAGAAGAGCTAGGCGTACGGGTGACCCTAGCATAAGAACGGAAGCAAACCGGCTCACAAATACCATCAGCTGTCAGACCGCATTGTTCCGCAACGAGCACTGGGGTGACTTTTTGCATAGCATGGAACCTGGTGATAACAACTACTGGCACATGACTAAATATTTTCGGCACAAAAACTGAATAGCGGTGCCTCCAATCCATGGACCAAATGGACTGAAATTTGACGGCGCTGGCAAGGCGGAGGCCTTCACTGAGGTACTAGAGCTTCAATTGCAGGAAAACCGCTCCCCGGAGGATGATATTGACCAGGAAGAAGAGGTTTGTGAGTCTGTAGACCAAATTCTTGCCTCTGCGCCAACAGAAAACTATCAAATCAGACCAACAAACTTTGAAGAGGTCAAACAACTCATTAGCGGACTTAATAAGCGGAAATCACCTGGACCTGATTCAATAGGGAACTTATGGTTGACACAACTTCCTGACAATACATTGACAACAGTTACTGACATTATAAACGCTATATTTCGAACGAAAAGCTTCCTTGAGGTCTGGAAAACAGCGATTATAACAGTTGTACCTAAACCAGGTAAAGACCTCCACTTCCCACAAAATTGGAGACCAATAAGTCTCCTATCCTCCGTAAGAAAAATCGCTGAGCGTCTTCTTCTCGACCGGCTTAATGAAATCATAGAGGAAAAATGCATTATCCCGGAGGTACAATTTAGCTTTAAGCCACTACATTCTACTGAGCTCCAGCTTGCAAGAGTGGTGCAACACATACGTACAGGGTTTAACCAAAAAAAGTCAACGGGCCTGGTCATGTTTGATGTGGCCAAGGCATTTGACAAAGTCTGGCATACAGGACTAATCTTCAAAATGCATACATTTCAAATTCCATTACTTTTCATACAGCTCATTGCCTCCTTTCTCCAGGGCAGAACTTTCTGTGTCAGAATTCACAACCACCTCTCCACAATACGTTCAATAGAAGCTAGAGTCCCATAAGGTTCACCACTCTCCCCGATATTGTATAGCTTATACACCTCAGACATCCCCAACATGCCCAACACAAAAGTAGCCTTGTACGCAGACGACACATGCATATTTTATACCTCGAAGCATGCAGAAGCTATATCTTCAAAGCTGCAATCCTAGATAAACATGTTATTGGAATATTTCCAGAAAAGGAAAATTCAAATATACGCCGAGAAGACGCAAGCTATCTTCGTAACGAGACGACGAAGACAACAACCACCTCAACTTACAGTTGACAATCAGACAATAGAATGGCAACGGACAGCCAAATACTTGGGACTTACATTTGGCAACAGATTAACGTGGACTACACACATAAAAAAACAAGAGACAAGCCATAAACGGAGTACTGAGCAGACTACAACCCATGACCAGACCAGACAAACTGAATATGACCAACAAAACGCTCCTCTACAAACAAATCATACGACCCATACTGACATATGGTAGCACTGCCTTCTAACAGACGTGCAAGACTAACAAAAAACAACTGCAGATATGCCAAAACCTCGCTCTTAGGAAAATATTCAGAGTTCCATGGTATGTTAGGAATACGGACATACACAGAGAACTAAGGGTTGACACAATAGACATATACATACGCGACAAAACGTTAAAACTGTTTGACAGACTAGAACAACATCCTAACAGTACCATAGAACATCTGAAAAACACCACAACCCGTCCTAACGAGAGATATCCAAGCCTCAGACAGCTAACGGAATAGTGCGGAACAACTGCACCAAGTGACATAATTTGCTTTAGGAGAGAGGTGAGTTTGGCCGAGGAGTCGCCCACCCAGAAGAGGGGAGTCAAAATGCCGAAAGCACTAGCTCCAGCATAACACAGTTCTAAGGAACAATCTAGCGTTAAACACGAAATGCACAATCTTTACAAAATTTAATACGAGTATTTTCCAAATAATTTATAGCAAACTGAATTCTTGGACTTAACATTTCCATAGAATGGAGAATTTGAACAGCGGAACTAATTGACACCAAACCAAACATTGATTCTTCGAACGTCAACCGGCCGGCAGGGCAAATAGTAGTGGTCAGATTCTTAGGAATCGATAATGAACTCTGCGACCTATTCGACATTTTCAATCCATTTGCAATAGACAACCAATAAGCGTAGAAAACTGCGATGCCGAAGCGCCAGTTAATATTATATATTCAATTGGATTGCTAAAAGCTGTCCAGTACGACTCTTATCAGACACTTGTCCTTGTCAGTTTGCGCTAATTGAATTTCTACACAACACAAGGCTGGCGCTGACAACATGAATAATGTGGCGACAATTTTATTTGTTACCTACTGCAAATACAGACAAACGTACATTCAATCATTCAATATACTTACTTACTTACAATACAGGTATGTTATGTACCTACTTACATATTGCCAAACCAAGCGGAAGACGGTAGAATACGCCATGGTCCAGACTTCAATGGCATCTCACTTTGCTCAGTTTCTGATAAGTTTATGACGCCTTTTTGAATGAGATCGATTTTGTTTTTACATAAAGCAATCAAACAGGTTAAATAATCATCGTATGTAGAAACGGAAATTGACAGAATTGGTATTGCCGTCTTGGGAAATATAACCTTATGGTAATATTTTTCACAAAAGTAGAGTTTGCATGCTTAAAGTTAAGTGATTTATTGTAAATTTCTAATCGAAAATACACATGCTGGTATGATTATAGCTTTACTGTAAATTCTGAATGGCAGTTCATTCTTTTTACTAATGGTCCATAACTTGGTCCATGACTTGCTAAAATTCAGATATCTTAAAGCTTTTGGAGGCGGCGAGCGTTTTAGTGAATTTTGAGGTACTCCTATATTTCCAAGCAGTGTAAATTTTTGTTGAAATAAATATTTGGGAATGAAAACTTATTATGTTTTGAGCTTGTCTTTGTTAAAAAGTTGGAAATTTTGAGCCGTGTGTGGGTGCAGCGTGCCTAAAAGGAGGCAAGGTTTTTTTTTCAAATTTTCATCTGTCATTACTTCTGACAAAAACATTGGATCATCGTGAAATTTGCAGAGCGTATTTATGTTGACTAAGATTTAACACACATGGATTTTCAAGATAGTGCGGGTAAACCTGTAGCTGCGGCAGGCTCCTGAATAAAAATCCTTCAAAAAATTGACCCTCCTGACAAAATTTTTGATTTCAACTAGAACTTATTTCATATATTTTGTTACAAGATGCCAACATACAATTTTCGAAAGATAACGACTTTCTACATAATAATTATGGTTTTGTAGTGAAAAACAACAAACAATTTTTCAATTTCAAATATTTTGAAATTTTTGCTGACGGTAGCCCTAAAATATTTCCACTTCCATAATTTTCAACGCAGTTTTTGGGTCGACATTAAATAAACTGAGTGACTTGGCCTCAACATGAAATAGTATTTGTATATATTTGGCTGTGATGTGAGCAAAGAGTTGCCGGCACTATGGAATTTCGCTCCTTTTGTACTTAACTAAAACTATCTTCAATGAATGTAAGTGATAAATGAAGCAAATTTTGGATGGCGACCCCAAAAATATTTTGAGTTACCTAATAGAAACGAAATTGACAGGGTGTGTTGGTCGTGACGTGAAGTAGTTGTCATAGAATTTTAGCTGCAGCTACCCATACTGAATATTTTCATTATTTTTATACCAGGAGGTGCTGCTATCAAATTTCATATGACATGCACTGCTCTATTAAGCATAAACGTGTTATCTACATATGAGCGCTTTCGAGATATTCAATGATTTGTGTTTTGATTTGTACTGGAGGTATACGGAGAGTGCTTTTTTCAATATTGATTTTAACATACTTCCACCAAAGATAGGTTATTCAAATTTTGTAGCGTTATGTAATAGAGTATGCAGATTTCAAATCCAGTGCTAACTCAAAAATGAGAAAAATGCAAATAGAAGGTTTCTATTTAGTAGGGCAGAGCATCCTATAATGAAAATGAGTAGCATGTATTTTAATTCACTAAATCTTGAATCTCTTACAAATGGGGACCATCGACATTTTTCTATCCTTTGGCTTCCAGCGCACTTATTGGGTCAATGTGATACTTGACTTTTCTGGTTGGTTATAAGAAGGAATGTGTTTGATAGAAGAAGGAATGTGTTTCAGAATGTCTATAATTTTCCTAATTTTCTTCGAAAATCAGTTTATTATGCGCTAGAGTATTTTTTATTTCAAAGCAAATGAGCATTATTAATCCTTACTCAAATTTTTGATGTAACTTATCGCAAGGCACGGGAGGCTTATCTATGCACCATTGTTCAACTGACAATATAAACAATGACATAAATGATTCACTGGGCTGAATATCTACGTTCAAGATCAAATCACTTATTACTACAGTCCTTTAAGTGATTTGAATCTGAATATTATTTTAGAGTATAACATAGCCTAGTCATTTTCGAACAAGCATTTGCCGATTTTTTTAAAAATATTTACGAGTATATTTTTCACTTGGAAATTTGTACTAATAATTAATGGATTCCAAGCGCAATTTTATCCGCCTGCTGATATTTTTCATTTAAAACGGAACGGTTTTTTGCCCAAACTAAAATATAAAGCAGTTGAAGTAATGAACTAATATATTTAGGACTAAACCAACCGATTTCATATAAACCAAGCATCAAAACACACCCTTCGTTATAAATGACTATGCCTTGGGTTGAGGAATAAGTTCATAACGTTTTAGGTTTTCTTTTATCCTAATACGATTTGTTGCCGTTTGGCAAAGAGCTCTTTCTGCTCTACAAAACTTTGCTCATCATTGTTGTTTCATGTTTACAAAATTAAAAGAGGGTGAATTCGACCTCAACAGAAAATCTGTTTGACCGCAGCGGAAAACAATTGGAATTGGACGACTAGCGCCTCAAAGCACTTTTGAAAGAAGACAGTCTCCAAACAATTCATGAAGTGGCCAAATAAATGAACTGAGGACAAACGACGATTCTTAGTAATCTTCATTAAAGGCGATTTTCCAGAAAAAATGAGTACCTGGGTGGCCCACGAGCTGACCGAGGCCAACAAAAAGAATCGCTTCTTAACATTTTGACCACCACCGAGCAACACGAAGATACAGGCAACATTTTTT
Source organism: Nemotelus nigrinus (assembly GCA_947369275.1). NCBI lineage: Eukaryota > Metazoa > Arthropoda > Insecta > Diptera > Stratiomyidae > Nemotelus > Nemotelus nigrinus. Next base: position 60,934,990 of record OX376372.1, read on the forward strand.
GTACCGAATGGTTACGAAAAATTAGAAATTGTGCCTTTACGTCAATATGAAACAAAGAAAATAGTGGGTGACTCCAGCAAATACGCCGAAGCAGAGAGTCAAGCACTCCACTCACCCAAATTACACAATGATCTGCGTTTGGTAGGACTAAAAGGGTTTGTAACATTGTAAGATGAACAATACAATCAACAAGGAACTTTATATTGCCTAACTGCTCCGCTTAAATGAGTCTATTCAGTTGAAGAAGCCCGGTCGCCTAGGTCAAACCATTCTACTTGACGACAACGATAGGCCCCATGTCGCACAAGTCGCCAAAGCCGCACTTTAATAGCCCGTCCAGACTACGGATACTTAAGTATCCGCATACATAAGTATCGTCCACACTTTTCATTGATTTTCATGTCAAGGGTAAAATGTATCTGCAGATGTCGCTGCAGTGAGGACAATACTTATGTATCCGGATACATAAGTATCCGTAGTCTGGACGGGCTATAATAGCCCGTCCAGACTACAGATACTTAAGTATCCGCATACATAAGTATTGTCCACACTGCAACGACATCTGCAGATACTTGCCATGAAAATCAATGAAAAGTATGCGCTAATTGTACATATGTCGCTGCAGTGTGGACAATACCTATGTATGCGGATACTTAAGTATCTGTAGTCTGGACGGGCTATAAGAGCTCAAGTGAGAGGTACTTCGGCATTCGTGATACTTTTCAGATCTGGCGCTGACCAATAAAACCTTTTCCACTCAATGTCGAGCAAAATGAGTGGCTTTACCTTCAGCGAGGAAGAGGATATCAAAAACTGGCTTAACCACTTTTTCGACACCAGGCCGAGTGGTTTTTGGCAGAACGGGATCCATAAATTATTGGAGAGGTAGGAGCAGGTCATAAAAAGCAACGGCGAATACATTTTTAATAAATTTATTATTATAATTGTTGTTTTTTGTTCAAATAAAATTCTTTGATAGAAATGCTACGAACTTATTCTTCAGCCCAATATTTAGTTAAATTTGTTGCTTCAGAGAACTCCATAGACGACTTGTTTATGGTAGATTTTTTTTAATCTTTTCTTGTTTCTGAGCAGCATGGTTTGAATAAGAATCACCCTACCTCCAAATATCCTGAGGTGTATCCAAATGTCACCCTCACATTAAAACGCTCTCGGTGTATTTTCAAGTACATTGACTAGCCTTTCTCTATGTGCCGCGCGACTCCGGGGTGGCGTTTGATACCAAACTGAAGTTTGAACAATCACGAGCCGATGCAAATACTCCTGCTGATTTCCCTTATAGAGGTCCAAAAATTGCTTCGAGGTTGTTTCGTGCCCACTTTTTGTCTATCGTAAGCAATCGTAGCCGACAGCTTTCTGATTCTTAACTTAACAAAATTCGTTGAAGGAATACCATGTATCGGTTTTCATGGACAACATCCAACATTCCTTGAATATTTTCGCACATATTTCCATTCAAAAATAAAAGTCGAAGAACGGATCGATATTGTTCTATTTCCATTGCATCGAAAAACACCAAACATGTTTGATACAAACAGTTGCCAAATCAAAACTAACCAATAAATCAGTCTGAAATTGCGTTTGACGTCGTGTAAAAGATCGATCGTAATGCCAACTTCCCGCAGCAACTCCATTTGTCTTCAAAAACGAGTACTTATATACCCACTCTTGTATTTACCAGAATATCCACCTTTATTCATTAGGACACAGTATTTTTGAATATGTGAGCCGAATCTGTCTTTTCACTTGCTTTAAGTATTTATTTGACGCTATTGGATCAGTTCAGTCAAGGCCCCTTAAACCTGGCCGGCAGCAAAAGTAATTATCTTGTGAAATAGCGAATTTAAGGAACAATCTTAAACCAGTCCACACAACTTATTTTTTCTATAGCTGAAGGAATGGCCGGTACTAAGATCTGTCAAACACATTAGAAATATCACTCAGTTACTGAAAAGACAAGAGAAAGACACACGCACTGACTTTTAAGAAGTTTTGCAAAACAGATCTGGCCTGGTTTGGGGGATCTTCGTTCAAAGCAAGTTTTCCCACTCGTTTTGTTTTCAAATTCAGCATATCTTTTTGCTTGTCTTTTCATCTTTCAATCCTTCAAATTTCTTTGAGAGCAGAGAGAGAGAGAGAGAGTAATCTTTGCTGAATGTTATTATTTCAAATTTTTGGTAGGTCGTTTTTGGCCTGATTTTGGCTCCCAATTACCCATTCGTCGTCCCTCGATTGCATAGCTGTTCTTGAAGAAAAAACTTACTTTAAAAAATTTAACTTCAATGACAAGTTTAAAGGATTCTGAAAAAGGATTTTTGTATATTTTTTTTATACCACTGCCCATATTACTGAAAGTGGTACAATTGAAAACATATTTTTTGCCACTAATTGAGAAGGTTACATTGCTCGTGGATGAGCAACGAGTGCAGTGGCATGACCATAGATATAAGAAGAATGGATACGAAATGGGCCGAGAGAAATGAAGCAATTTTCAACCTCTGGTCGCAATGTGTTTGTGAAAACCACAAAAAATTTCATGCAGAAAAGTTGATGTATTTGGAAATTTGTGTCCATGTATTAGTTTCCCCGTTATCCCAACCACCCCGTAGATTGGATGGATTGAAATCAATGTTTACATAGAGAGTCTACAGCGCTGAGGGGTGGTGCGTGCGGCATTGAGGGGAAAGCTGTTTTATAGAGAGTAAAATTGCATGTGTAGTAAAATTGCTTCATTCACGTACGGGTTCATGCATTGTGATTGCGTGTCCATTCTTTATATGGCTATGGGCATGACTATGTCTTTTTCGGCAAATGTTGTTCTGTTGTTCTTAATTATAGATCGAGAAATGGCATATTCTTGTGGTTTTGAGTCCTCTATTTCATGTTCACAAAGAAATGCAAGTCAAATAAGATTTTATTTCTGACGTGAAGTTTTAAAAGATCCCTTCACAATTTTCAAACTAAGCTATGATGTATGCATTCACCAAAGTCACATGAAAGATGTGATAGAAAATTCGTGGCCACCACTTTCGAATTCTGCGGCTCAATAAGTAATACTCTTTTAGCTGATTGAACTTATCACCATTGTTCATGTACCAATTGTAGTCCCGTATTATGTAAGAACATTGAATAGTTTGGAAGTTTCCATCGAATCCTCGTCTTTGCGCTTGAGTTACACTTTGAGGGCTGTGAAATTTTGATAAAACTGATACAATACAGATTTTAAATTGAATCAAATCATTTGGTTAATGCTCCCTTTTGGTTTGTACGATTCCACAGGCATAACTGTCCCTTTCTTTCAGTTCAAAAAGAAGATCATGCGAGTTGGAAAAATTATCGAAACATAATTTATGATTTCGATCGCTAATGATTGCAGACAAATCCAAAACAATCCTTTCACGCAAACTTTGCGTTGTGGCATCGTTCGGAGTATCCTTCCAGACTGTAGGGGTAGCCGCTTCTACCACATAGCATCCACATAGACTCGTCTATGGTAACTTATTCACTAAGATCAAAGTATTTCTGGTATCTTTTCCACAATAAATCCAAAAAAAAGTTGCATCGCTTTTTATAGTTTATTATATTTGGGGGCTCCTCTCCGGGGCATAACTGATTATTATTTGGTAACCAGCTGAATCTCTTCACTGGCATCCAGTTTTATACGGGTTAACCAATAACCCCGGGGGCCCTGTAGCTCTGCTCGCTAAGGGGTCAGGCCGAAAGACGGCGTGCTACGGGGCCTGCGGGTTCGAATCCCGCCAGTGCCATGGCTGTAAGTGTGAATGCGTGTGATTGTCCATTAGGGTGGCAAATGGGCCCAAACTGGTGGCCTAATGCTGACCGCGTTCCCGGCAGCCCTCTTCACTAACCTAACCTAACCAATAACCCCGATAACTTGCTTGAATTTTTTAACCCGTCTAAAAGTTACTACCAACGAATATTCGAATTAAATGATAAAAAAAAAACTCTAGCGCACCTGAACAGTAGAAGAATCGTGCAGATTTTAAGTGCATATTCTAACACACGTGCTCCAACCTGTTTCGAGTGCAAAATTACTTTGATTTCATAGGGTGGAAAGGATTTGAGGAATGCCAAGATTTACGAAAGCCAAACACTGCAAAGCTTTGAAAGCAGCATAACATCATATAAACAAAGAAAATGCTTAGTGCTTGCTACAATTTACCAGCACTGCAACTAAAAGTCTCCTAGAATTGCCTCACGTCAAAATCAAATAACTCTATCGATTTCGATTTTATCCGATGATTTCATCGAAAGTAACAGGGATAGAAAGATGTTTAGGGTAAAAAAACGAAAGATGTTTGAGCCAAAAAATTTCTAGAACTTAGAAAATTTAAACATCAGTAACTTATTTTCAATGTAAATGTTCGCAATATGAATTCTTAATGAAGGCATTTCTTGATACGAAAATAGCAAAAAACACCTCGCGCTGGCAAGCCTTTGCTTCATTGAATTCAACATACTCTGCGAATTTCATCTTGATCAGATGACTGCATTGGAATTTATAGGGGTACAAAGAAATTTAAGGCTATCAGTTGCGAAAGTTTTAAAATTTACGAGAACTTAATATTTTTTGTTTATTGTCACCACAAGATCACTACCGTTTGAAAATTTTACGATAAAATCGCTTAATAAACATATTGCAAATTAATACAAAATCAACAACAGCTGGCAACTCTTTAATGGAGTTTTTACCAGCTTCCTTCTAAACAACGCCTATAATAAGTTCCATATATCAAATTCGTTTTGATTTCATAACTACACTGCGAAACGCAAAAACGCAAATACGGCAAAAAACTTTATTTTCCTGGGCAAATTTTCAAAACCCAAGACACCAAAATGACTACAACTGGCAGCACCAACCGAATTTCGACCAAATACAGCTTAGAGCAAGGTTCAGCTACTGTGACAATTTCATAAAAATCTGGTGACTGAATCAGAAATCAGAGGGCAATAAGCAGTTTTTACTAATGTTCGAAGAACAATAGTATTAAACTCGTTTCGCCGAAAATTCATATTTCTTTATATATATATATATATATATATATATATATATATATATATATATATATATATATATATATATATATATATATATATATATATATATATATATATATATATATATATATATATCAGCAAAATGATTAAGGGAGATAATCTCTGGAGTGGCCGATTCGATTGAGCTGAAATTTTCGGAGAACGTAGATGTATAAAGTAGGTAGGTCCACGACTTTCAAATATTCTAAACATTTTCGCGGCGGCGAGCGTTTTAGTGAATTTTGAGGTACTCCTATATTTCCAAGCAGTGTAAAGTTTTGTTAAAGAAAAGTATTGGGAATGAACATTAATTATGTTCTAAGCTCGTTTATGATAAAAACTTGGAAATTGTGAGCCGTGTGTGGGTGCAGGGTGCCTAAAACTAGGCAAGGATTTTTTTTCAAATTTTGATTTGTCATTACTGCTGAGAAAAACAATGGATCATCGTGAAATTTGCAGAGCGTATTAATGTTGACCAAAATTTAGCACATGTGGATTTTTAAGATAGTGCGGGTAACCCTGTAGCTATGGCAGGCTCCTGAATAAAAAACCTTCAAATCATTGACCTTCCTGAAAAATTTTTGATTTTTGACAAAAAAATCAGATCACTGATAAATTTTAACCTTTTTCCATCATGTCAAATTAAAAGTTTTAAAATTCCGATTTGCACAAGAACGGCAACCCATCACCAAATTACCTCTATTTTCAGCACTCGAAAGTTCTGTTCACGAGAACTGACGACCGGATTATCTGATCATAGTGAAATTTACAAAACATGTTGGTATTAGCTAGGACCAGGTCTGATAGAAGTGATTTTGAAATGCGGGCAACCCTGTGCCAGTGGTACCATCTTGAAAAATCACCCAGAAAAAAAACCGGTTTTTGGCCTATAACTTCCGATTCAGCCATCAGATTTTGACGAGATTCATCCAATACTTGGATCTTACTTTATGTAACATTTTATGAAAATTTGGCTGAAAAATTAGAATAGAGTTGCCAGCTATGGTGATTTTTGTCTCCTAAATCTTGCAAATTTGCTCAGCAAAATAAAGCTTTTTTCCCTATAACTTCCGGTCCAGTGTAAAAATAAGAACGAAGTTCACGCAGTAAATGGACTTTAATGTGAACCAAATGTCATAGAAATTTCGTACCAAAATCATGAAAGGGTTGCCAGCTATGACCATTTTTGTAATTTTGTTTAATTTCTTTACTGAGCGATTATGTCATTAGATTTCCAAATGGAAATGATCATGCAATGAAAATTAACAACAAATATGAACGCTTTAAAAATTTGATAAGTTTTGAGGATAGTAACCCTAAAATTCTTTTCACCCGTATAACTTCCAGCGCAGTGATTCAATCGAAACGAAATTTAGTGGTTGGGTTTAACTTAACGTGAAGCAGAATTGGTATGTATTATGCTTTGCTGTTGATACAGGCTAACCAGCATTAGCCATTTCCGTAAATATTGCACCAACAGATGCTTCAAATTACGTTCTCATATGCAAAGCATTTGCAATAAAAATAAGGAATTCTTTTTTAAATTTTTCGAGTTTTGAACATTTTTCGGATGGCAGCTTCAAACAACGTTTAACCGCTGAAACCTTCGATGAAATATTGCGAAGAGAACTAAATTCAAAGGATACGTTGATTTGAGTATAAGCTTGTTATGGTAAACTTATTGCTGCTTCGTTCGGAAAATGTTGCCAGCACTGAATTATATGTGTTATAGTTGAGTTTTGTTGCTTTGGATAAGGAATGGTTGATATGATTCTAAGAAACAGTGTATTACGTCTTTCCACACTTTTTTGTCACTCAAAGACAATTTCTTCGAAAATTAGTTTTCTAGCGGTTCAGGTGCGCTAGAGTTTTTTTTCTTTATAATTTTTCAAGATGGCACCACTGGCACAGAGCTGCCCGCATTTCTGAATCACTTCTATCAGACCTGGTCCTACTCAATATCAATACATTTTGTGAATTTCAACTATATCTGATAACTAGGTCTTGAGTTCTCGTGAACAGAAGTTTTTTATTCTTAAAATATAGGTAAATTGGAGGAGGGTTACCGTTCTTGTCCGATGTGAAATTTGCATAGACAAAGCATAAGATTTCTATATGAGTTGGTTTTCACTGTGATAGACTAACATTTTTCAGGAGAGTCGATGGTTTGAAGGTTTTCACTTTCAATGCCTGTCGTAGCTGCAGGGTTGCCAGCACGATCATAAAAAACTAACTTTAAGTTTCATAAAAATCTGATAATCTGGTCAAAAGGTTATCGCAATTCAAAAATTTTCAAATTTTCCCAATTTCATTTTTGGCGACCAGTGCACACATAGGATTAAAAATTTCAAAAAAATGATCATATTCGCATTTAAAACACGTTCAAAATGCATTTTGTAAACTTATTTTTGCAAAAGTTATTTGTTGTCAGAAAAATAGGTATATATAAAATATATTTTACATATATATATATATATATATATATATATATATATATATATATATATATATATATATATATATATATATATATATATATATATATATATATATATATATATATATATATATAAATTTAATACTAATGTTCTTCTTCGAACATTAGTAACAAAAAGAAAATTTAGTAATGAAATATTAAAATTTAGTATTCAATAAAGTCGGAAACACCGAAATGATTCAATACCATTTATCATACTAAATCCACGTAATCCCAATAAACTGCAAATGAACATGCAGAGAGCAACGAATTTCATAACACATGTCTTGTCTCATGAAGACAATGTTCATCCACGTTATCGCAAAATATGTCGTTGAAATGCTGCTTAGTGATAAGACAAAACGCCTCGTTGCAGTAAAGTACGCGGACCGATCGTCTCTTTCGTGAATTCGTATTCGTTACTGAGGGCGCCGTGAATCATTTTTTTACCATTCGGATAGCGAAAATTAATTGGCACTTGCTACGCGATTACAAGAATGCCGAAACAATTTATGAATTCATGTCTGAATCAGAAGAAAAGGTGTAGAATTTTATTGGGAACAGCTATTCGATCTCTTAATGGTATTTTGTGTGTGACAATCGCATGAAATGATTTATTTGCGAAGGATGGAATGGGATTGGTCACCGGTTTAGATTGGATTTGCAGAGTGAAAGCGTGGGTTTGCGCTGTTCTGGTGAAAAGTTAATGCATGCAAATGTGTATGTAGACTGGTTGAAACAAGGCTTAAACTAAGGTTTTGAGGCTAAGTATATTTGAGTCGCAAGGCTGAGCCTACCGTTGCAGCAGAAATTCGTTTGACCTTGCTACAAACTTATAATATGTACATTTAGATATGTGTACCTAGTCTGCAAATATACATTAGTTTCACACAAAGTTTTGATACGTGCAAACTTAGGCTGTTGAGCTCTGAAACTGCTGTTATAAATCATTTTTTTGCTGCTCTTAACTGTGCCTAATTTCACGGCAATGTCACCAGACGGCAGCAGCTGTGGTTTCATGCATGCAGACTTAATTTATAAAATTCAAAACTGTTAAATCTGCATACACAGTGCAACGCAAGAGGATAATAAATCTCTTTTTTCACGAGGCATTTCGTCAAAATGCAATAAATAACACTAGTTTCTCGGTAGCAATTACAACATGTGGGTGTTTATCGCTTACTTGGTAGACCATAAATCTACTCAAAATACTATGAACAAATCACTTTAACAAGATCAACATGCTCGCTCATCTTAAATCCATTCCGTTCAGCATTTTAATCTTTTGGACAGGCCTGGCCTTTTCAGATTTCGGTTGAATTCAATTCGCTACCGGACAATATCAATTTACAAACTGTCACTACAGATCGCGATGGTGGTCGATTCAGCTGCCAGCGTGATTTTCAGATTAATTTCAAGAGTGATACTTTCTCATGTCCATATTCAGATTAAGACCGAGATTTCGAAAAAAAACTGCCAAATCCGATCATCACATTACAGCTAACAGGATGAATGAGTTGCAGCTCGATCGGTCGCAGATCAGCATAAAAGTGTGCATACGAGATTTCCTTTGGTTACATGCAGGATATAAATTTGCAGCCAGGCGTGGTTGAGTTTTTTCAGTTGTTTTTTATTTTACTGCAAATTCAATTTGAAACTGAATTGTTTGTGACGTCTCTTTATTGTGATACATTTCTGATTATGCTTTACAGTGCAGCTCCTAACCCTTTTAGTTATCGATTTGAGAGGACACTCTGACCACAGTTTTCAATGGTTAATCAAATTTTTGCCACCCATTTCTTGCAGGCCTTCTAATTAATGGAATTATAGGTGCAGTAGCTAACCAAATTTTATATCAATGTTTTTAACCACAGCACTTTTAACAAGCTAAGTAGTTCTGCTCGTGGAATGAAAGAATTGAAAATAAAAAAACTTTACCTTTTTATGACGCTCTATCTGAAAATCCACCAATTTCACTTAATCAAATCAAAAGGGTTAACTTTCACTCTATTTCCAAAAGTTATTTTCGGAGGTCCAAGATATCATCTTGTCGTTGTCGAGTGCCATTGTTGTTGGCAATGATGATGATGACGGTGATGCTTGAGCTGGTGCATTGCATACTGTACTGCATCACAGAATCCACAGAGGTTGTACTGCAATTTGTATGCAAGTTTAGTGACAGCAAGAAAATGTGCAAAAAGGGAATTTTTATCATAACGGGCGGTGCTGAATGAGGCGGGTCTGCCTTTTCTCACACGCGCTCCTATTGTTTGCATTGAGGTCAGAGCTTGGGTCTGTGCTTAAGTGCATAAATCTTTAGTAATTTTCGGTGAATTGTTTTGAATGAAAGGAGCATAAACGAATGTAGGAATGGACAGTGCACTTGAAATTGCGCAACTTGTTCACTTTACAATTCAAACGACGCAATTAATGTGTTTTGTCGAAAATTGAATGTGTCATGAGAGGTCATGAGTTTCCTTTGCATCCTTTTTTAAAGCAAAATTACACAAATTGAGAATGATAACAATGGACGTAAAATAAAAGAGTAAGTTCTATATGAAGCCCTAGGCAATACAATGAGATCTCACAGCAATTATGTTAAAACCGTCACTTTCAATGTGAAAACGAAAAACCTTCACTCATGATAAATAGTGTTGAGAATGCTGTATGGTCGGATTCAATTCTGTTTAACTCTGCAGAATGTAAAATTTATTGAACTTTTTTTCACGAGATACAAATAGCTAAGTAGAATTGAGTGATTTAAATTAAGCACAGGAATGCAGCAACACCTGATTGGGAAATATAAGCATATATCGAAAGCCATATAGTGAACCAAGTACCTTGGTTCCACTGATGTACTGGAAATTAAGAGACCATAACGCAAGTAAAAGGTTAAGCTATTCAGCAGAGTGCCGAAAGGTACCACAATATGCGGCAGAAACCTTGTTGAGGCTGGTCCGTCAGCCTCTACCACATCAACTTCCTCTGTGTCCCTCTTCGTTGGGATAGGTGTGTGTAACAAGGATGTAAGTGATTAGTGCCGTACTCTTCGGAATGGACTGTGGAGGGAGATAGCGAAATTGGGACCAGTTCACAGCTTTAGACAAACGAAAATTTGTTGACGTTTACCTCCAACTCGCCTGCTACAATCAAATATCTACAAAGATGCAAACACAGATCATTCTGCGACTCGGTTGCTGCCATTGGACTTAATTCATTATTTTGAACCCCGATATTACCAAACCCATCCATGTCTTCAACCCATGTTGATTCCTGGCCCTCGCAAGTTGTGTAGGTGGCATCACTGGCATTTTCGGTAAACTGAATTTGGGCATTGATGTGAAGTACTAGATCATAAACTACTCAAATCCCAACGAAAACCTCACCGTTGTTGAAGATGGCTTTAAGCTGGTGATATTATTTAACCAAGGAGGCTGCTCGATGCTTGATAGAAGATACCGCTTGATGCTGAGCTACTTCTTGTATGCAAATGAATTCAGCTAAATCAGGAACATATGAAGCATCTTCTGTTGCCATTGTCTGTGACCAAAAATCAAAAACCAAAACCAAAGATCTAGTGGTAATGCTCTCTTATAGAGTTTTTTTACTAAGGCCACGAGGACTTTGTCTAAGTCTCTATTATTGTCCCTGTAAATGGGGTCTGAGATATCACTTCTGTATGTTTATATGACTGAAGGAATAAGATCTGTCCAGATCAACTTGCAGCGTGCCAAGGCCTCGTCCTTTCTTTTGCGCGAAAAAAATGTCGAAATTCCACGCTTTCCAACATTGTACTTGTACTGTAGCTGTAAATTCAAGGTTACACGACCTGCGGACTCAGCTCAATTAAGAGAGCGACGATCTTATTTGATTATAACCGGTGAAATCGGTGGCTGTTGAAACCGGTGCCTGGTAGTGGTCGTCGTGCAATAACAGGCAAATGGCAAGCAAAAAGGTGCAATTGCCGCATCAGCTTACCTTCAATTTGACTTCTTACTCTCGCCACCAGCACTGGAGCTGATGGATCTGGCTCAGCACGCGGGGTCAAAGAGAATGGAAATACTGGTGGGCTGTGATAAAAGTTCTCAGTACACCATTTGGGGCAACAATAAATGCAACACAACAAAAAACATATAATTTGTTTTAATAGCATCTGGGGGCTAACGTCGCCCAATTTTGTCGCCCCTAACAGAAGTTGCGTTACTGACATCACATTTTTTAACTTGATTAATTAGATCAATAGCTTGATGGTGCGTTTCGGAAGAGGTCTCACTGTCTGATCTCCGCTTCTTGGTATTCTCTTTAGCTGCTATCAAACCTACGATCATGACGCATGATGAGAGTAGAAAGGAATTAGAAAGAAAAAAACTCTAGCGCACCTGAACCGCTAGAAATACTAATGTTCGAAGAACAGTAGAAGAATCGTGCAGGTTTTGAGTGCATATTCCACCACATGAGCTGCTTATTACGGCCAAACTGTTTCAAACGCCACGTTTTACTTTGGTCTCAAGAATGCATTATAACTCATATGGTGGAAGGTTTCAGATATTACCACTGGCATGAATTTCAACGTTTATGAGAGCAAAACACGGGTTAATTATATTCGTCATCAGTTGCTTATTTCACCAAACTTTGAAAGCAGCATCTCATATAACATCAATGAAGAAAATGCTCAGTGCCTGCAGCACTGTAACTGAAGTTGGTGTTTGGGGCTGCGATCCGAAAAATTTGCAGAACTTTGGGAATTGAAACATCAGTTATTTATTTTCATTGTAAATGTTCCCGGTATGTATACTAACTGTAAGCATTTATTGATACAAAAGTAGCACAACCGACTCGTGCTGGCAACCTTTCGCCAGTATCAAAGCTAAGAATATATCACATCTGCTTCACGTTGTTATGTTACATTCGAAGTTATAGGAGAATAAAGAAATTTAAGGTTACCTGCAGCAAGTTTTTTCAAACAATCGAAAGCTTAATATTTGCTGTTTATTGTCACTACAATATCATTACCAATTGAAAATTCTACGATAAAACTGCTTAATAAAGATATTGCAAACAAAACCAACAATAGCTGGCAACCCTATCGTGGCTTTTCAACCAAATTTGACCAGAAGTATGCTTAAAATAGGTTCCTTTAATTGTATTTTGCATGACTGCACTGGAAGTTATAGGGCAAAAAGTTTCATTTTCCTGAGCGAATTTTCAAAATCAAAGACACAAAAATTACCATAGCTGGCAGCACCAATCGAATTTTTCAACCAAATTTCTATCAAACAGAGTTCAAAGTAAGGTTCAGCTACTGTGTCAATTTCATGAAAATCTGATTACTAATTCACATTTCATAGGGCAAAAAGCAGTTTTTTTTCTTTGTAATTTTTCAAGATGGCACCACTGGCACAGAGTTGCCTACAATTCAAAATCGCTTCTATCAGACCTGGTCCTACTTAAGTCCAATGAATTCTGTAAATTTCAATTGTATCTGATTATTGATTCGTGAGTTCCCGTGAACAGAAGTTTTTGATGCTAAAAATATAGGTTATCTGGGAAAGGGTTACCGTTCTGGTCCGACATGATATTTCCAAAGTTTTACTTTGAACGTGTAGATAAAGCATAAGATTTGTATACAGATTGGTTTTATTGTAAGAAACGGACAGTTTTTTAGGATATTCGATGGTTTGAATGTTTTCACTTCCATATTTTTATTTTTCAAATTTAACACACCAAAATTATCATAGCTGGCAGCTCCGACAGAATTTTTCAACCAAATTTCTACCAAACGTGGCTTAAAGTAAGGTTCAGCTACTGTATGAATTTTGTTAAAATCGAACGATTGAATCAGAATTTATAGGGCTAAAAGCAGTTATCCTTTTTAGTGATTTTTCAAGATGGCATCACTGGCACAGAATCGCTCGCATTTCAAAATTGCTTCTATCATTCATCCTATTTAAGACCAATACATTCTGCAAATTTAAATGAATTCTGCTTATTGGATCGTGAGTTTCCGTGAACAGAAGTTTTTGATGCTAAAAATATAGGTAAATTGGGTGAGGGTTACCAGGCGTGCCCGTTATACCATATCAAATTTTTTTTTTGTCTATGTAAACAAAGCACAAAATTTACATATGAGTGGCTTTTCTTTGAAGAAACGGCATTTTTTCAAGAGAGACGATGATTTGGAGGTTTTCACTTTCAGTGCCTAGCCTAGCTACAGGGTTGCTAGTACGCTCATGAAAAGCTATACAAATCTACAACTTAATAATACTAATATGTTCTGAAAATTCCGTAATGATTGAATAGCTCTGTCAAAAGTTATCGCAATTTAAAAATTTTCAACTTTTCCCGTTCTTTTTTAGGCACCCAGCGCACACATGGGGTTAAAAAATTCCAAAACATTATTCGATTCACATGTAAAATACGTTCGAAATTTATTTCGTCAACTTTATTTTTGCGAAAATGATTTGTGTACGGAATAATAGGTATATTAAAAATATCACTAAAATGGCCGCCGGCGCCAAAGAGTTAAAGATAATTAACTTTTTGTGACACCTAGCACTATTCTGCATATACAACAATGTGCCCTGAAAATTTCAGTTCAATCGGATGGCGCGTTCCTGGGATTTTTCACTGAAATTTTTTGATGATATATATATATAATATATATATATATATATATATATATATATATATATATATATATATAGATATATATATATATATATATATATATATATATATATATATATATATATATATATATATATATATATATATATATATATATATATATATATATATATATATATATATATAGAAATATGAATTTTTGGCCAAAGTGATTTTAATACTAATGTTCTTCTTCGAACATTAGTAAAAAGAGAAGAGAGGATCTTTTTTGAGAGACTTGAAGGTGGAATAGGAGCCTCAAGAGATGAAGATCCAGATAAAGTAAAAATCCGCTAAACTGGGCTCTCTGAAGTATTTCATGGTGAGTTTTCCAAGTTCAATAAGAAACCTTTACACAATTTACTTGGAAATCACTTTTTGAGTGCTCCAAATATTGAAACTCAGAATGCTTCTGTACCTCGAGCTCTATAAGAACAAAGTTTTGGTACTCAGTTACATCTTTGGACACCAGCAAAAAAGTCACTGCCATAATAAAGTCCCTTGAGAATTTTAATTCGCCGCTGTTAGATGGTATACTATACTGATAGATGGAACTGACCACCTGAAAGCAGAATTAAATTAAATCTTTTGAGCATATCTTGCCCTGTTGTTCGTTACGTTACGTCATTTTACCGACAATTGGGACTTGTGAAATGTCTCATACGTACTAGGTTGTTTAGGTTTAATCCATAAAACTGTTAAGGCTCATGGCGTGACCGAAGTCCTAGTCAAATAGATACATAATCAATTAACGCGAAAATTGCTCCTGCCGAAAGCTTAATGCAGCAAGAACTGCTTCCCATGCAAATTTATATTAAAGCTAGCAGTCAATAAGGATAATAGACATACACAACGGAGGTTGGCCACTTTACAAAGGTCTGACTAGTTCAAAAATCGCCAAGGAATGCAAAACACGATTGACCTTTGTCGCTAGGTTCAATAAGGTGCAACTGCTCAGAGTATCGGCACACTGCTGTGCTGATAGGTGTGAAATTGCTGATGCAGTTGCAAAGTAAGGCTCAATGATCCCACTTAGGAGTTCCAAACCCTTCATAGCCTGACGACCAGTGGTGGCTCGTCAGAGGCGGCAGGGTCGGCTCGGCCGTACCAAAAGAATTGACTAATGCCACCCAAAATAAGAAAGATAAATAATTAATATTAAGCACTTTATTATTACAAATTGATTTTCTAATGATATCTGTCTTATTTAATCTTAAGTTTGTCATAAGCCACGTATACAATCTCAGATCAAAACAGGAGTTACATCGAAATAGTATAGTGTAAACGAATAAACGACCCGTTTGCATTCGACGTTTTCATATCAATCTTGCTTCAGTCCTGGTTTGTGTAAGCAGCTATCTTGACCAAAACATCAAGCAAGTGCATCGTTCCCACGACGGCCAGCCAACGGTCTTCTAGAATCATACACCCAACGAAGCGGTGGTCGCATCATACCCAGCAAGTACAAGCAAAAATCAAACAAAGACAAGGTCGAAATTGCGGTCCAAACCAAACTGGCCGAGTGTGATTACAGTCTACGCTACTCCAAACTCTGCAGATAGCCTCCATTCGAAGCAACATTTTCATACTAGCTATTTAGTTGGGTCTTTTGTAACAAATTTTACAAATTTTAGATGAGGTAATGCAAAAATTTCTGCGGCCAGTCGCAATTTGCTGGTTCAGAACAGTATGTAGCGTGGACGCTCTGTTATGTTACTCTTTAGTCAATCTTATGATGCTTTCTGTTCGAGAAGAGATTTATTTTCTGTTAAATAGCATTGCATGAACAGAAAAAGGTCAAGTACGAGTTTTCTTACTGTGTATATAAAGGTACTGTGTATATAAAGTTGAAACACTTTTAAATATAAAACAAATCTTTTCGAATTCCACTTTATTATAAAAATGTTATTTTCATATCAAAATTTTCATCATTGAATGAAAAATAAAACATTAAAACAAACAAGACACAAAATACGTTTTTATAATAAAGTGGAATTCAAATAAGATTCGTTTTTTATTTAAAAGTGTTTCAACTTTTGATTTAAATTTGATTCTATTAAATGAATTTTCTGAGTGTAGGAGCTTTAAGTCGCCAATGACGTAAGTGTTTTCTTACGATGTACGATGTTGAATGTACCCCGAATCAAAGAATACAAAGGCAAGTATGAGGAAAAAGCCGGAGGGAAAAGCACTTCGAATTGGGAATTTTCCCCAGTTGCAGTCATTCAAACCTACCAAACTGGGGACACCTGGCATTAGCCTCGTTTATAACGTGATTTCAAACTGGCTAAGGATTAGTCAAACCACGTTGTATACGCGCAGTGGATTGATTTGAGTTAAGTCGATCCGATCACGAAATTTTACTGGATTGGATCGACTTGGGCGTTAAAAGACGCGGATTGATGGATTGAGGATTGAAAAATGTGAAACCCACTTGAGTTTTATTCATATATGTGACGTTACGATGCGATATACTTCACTTTAGTAGAACTAGCTGCATTTTATTCGGTTAATCCACTTTAATCCAATCACACCAAAAACCTACTTTGAAATTTCATTTCAATCCGTTCCACGCCAAGCCAGTCCAAGTTGATCCTGGTAATATACACGGCTATTGCTGTGTGTAGTATTTTTATCTATAGTAGCGAGTGCATGAGGGGTGGTACAACTAGACAGGATAAGTGGTAGTGCGTCAGCAATACAAATAAAATGATGGTAATGTGGAAAGTCTGTCATACAAACTAAGGCCCGTTAAGTGGAAATTTTGGAACGTATATGTATATGGAGTGGGCACGCTGGTTAAGCAACTCATTAAGTTGTGCCATAAAAACCTCCTCGACAAAAACTTTCAATGTTCGTAGTACGTCATACACCGTGCATCGTGAGGAAACACGAAAGTCTACAGCGGACTTAAGTTGAATTACCCTCAAATAAGACGGAAAATCAACGTAAAAGTGCAATGCTTGAAAAACGGAAAAACAAAAATTGTTTCACATAAAAAAATATAACGATTAATCAATCTAATAAATCATTTTATAACTTTAAACATGGTTTTCAAAAACTATTAAGTGTTGGTGCGTGGGATCTGTATGCTGCATTGCGTTCGGTCACAGTCAGTCGTTTTATATGTTTATTGTTTCCTCCTTGTGTTCTGGCCGAGTGGTTATCAACAAAACTTAAATTTCGATCGTCCTTATGGGGTATAATCACGGTTACCTCGGTGGCGAATCTTCAACCAATTTAGCGCATCTTTTGTTACAAAAAGTCCAGAAAAAGATCAGGGGTCCACTCTTACCTTCGAGCTCGCTGATGCTAAGTTAAGTTCTTCGTACCTCGTGTTCTAAGCACCAATCCAAAGTTTTTACCTCATTTTGTAAGCATGTATGAAAGATTAGTTGAGTATGAAAAAAATATATGCCGGTTTCAAAAAATGTCACTTGCTATCAAGGTAATACGAATCAGCTGGTAGAGTTTTCATGATCCAAAAGTAAAGCGGCTGAACTTTTTCCAAGTCATTAGTAAATTTAAATTTCTACATCAGCACCACAATAATTTTTGAGGAAAGTGTGTTATTCGGCAAATACTTGCATAACAAACCCGTTTCATCAATACTTTGGGTATCAGTCTCATGGTTAATTTGCAATTGTTTAAGTTCATGAATCCTGCGGGGACTCTTGAAAGCTGCTTCATTGATATATTCTGACAGAGAACTAAATTCACTCACCAGAGTGCAACCAAGATGTCTTATGTACAGAAGCACTTCCTGCTGCGTTCGGAAAATGTATGCTTTCAATATATGCTTTCCCCATCTTAATTTGTTCTCATCAATCTACGTCTAAATAAATAAATAATTCCAGTTATTGGAAATTTCTTATAATAGAAAAGAAGACAAGCAAGCAATAACATTCAAAACAAAAGTAATTTATTTATCAGACAACAAAAGAATAAATTTCACAGCATTTAAGTAACAATGAAATCAGTGCGTCGTCCTGCTAAGGGCAGCATCAACAGAATCGTTATCATAATTTAGGCCCAAAAATGCTCTTCAAATCCACCGTGGCCTCCTAAACCACTTTGTTGCTGTAGGTTTGCAATCGACTTTTGGCCTGCAGTGGCAGCGTTCTGCTGAGCCTTTTCAGCAGCATATTGAGCTTTGGCAGCAGCTTCTTTTGTTGCTGCAAATTCAGCTCTACTTGCGGCTAGCCTGCGATCAATTTCCTGCAATTTCGCTTTGGCTTTGGCTACCATTGACGTTTGAGAGGTCAATTCCGCACTGGCTTGTCCAGCGGAATTTTCAGACTGCTGAGCAGCTTGCCGAGCATTGTTCAAGGCACTACTCAAAATCGAAACATGCTTAGCTGATTGCTGAGCGGCCTGGGCTGCACTAGCTGCCGAATGCTTCGTTCTCTGAAGCTGTTCTAATTCCGATTCCAGTTCGCGATGGGCTTCAGATCGTTGTTGCTCTAAATTTTGAAGTTGCACATGCTTTCCGGCCAAAGCAGCTTGAGCGGTGGCGGCAGCTTGGGTTGCTTGTTGTGCTAGGGTTGTCTTAGCAATGAAAGATGCCTGCTGAGCGGCAGCATGCTGATTGGCCACAGCCGAATGAGCATCATTTGCTGAACCTTGTGCTATGGTATGAAGTCCAAGGCCACTTGCATACCCACCATCACCATCGTAGTTTGAGCCACCACCGTATGATGAGCCGCCACCGTAACCACCACCACCACCACCGCCACCACCACCGCCACCACCACCGCCACCACCGCCGCCACCGAAAGACGAGCCACCTCCAAAACTGTGGCCGCCACCGTTAGAAGAGTAACCGGCATGAGCTACCCCTGTTAAGTTTTTTTTTAATAAATAATATATGTAAATACAATTATAAATTCAAGCTCACCAAACAGGAACACGACTACGCTTAAACTTGCAGATTTCATTGTTAGAGAGGATTAAGAGACTAGTGTCTGTTCGGTAGAAGTTGTTGAATGATACTGTAACTCCACATTCAGTTGAATTTATATTCGAAAATTTCAGAAAAAAATTCTAACACTCAATTTATGAAATTGATTCGAAAACATTTTACTCGTCTATGAAAACTGGAATCGAAACAAACTACGTCTAATTAGAAGTTTCATTTAGCTTTATTGTTTTGATTGTCAGTGGCTCAAGTGCAGTACAATTAAGACAATTGGAGAAAGGTGTTGCATTTACCGCTAATGACCATTTTCAGTTTGGACTTGACTCTGTCAAACGAAATTGCATCTATGCTTGGGCTAGTAAAAACTTGTTTGTAGAATGGCTATGAGTTAGCTTTAAACATTTGATAAGATCTCAGCCAAACTGCTTTGACAGTAATTTTTCGATGTCTGCGAGGAAAGTGCATGAATGAATAAATTTAATTTGTAATTGCGTAGAATATAATTTCAAAACGTTATAGTAATTTTAGAATTTAGAATTATTATCATATCTTTCGCTCGAAAAACACGAAATACAGTTTTTTTGTCAGAAATATATATCTTACTTGCATCCAATATTCTTTTACCTCTACATAGGAGGGAACTCTTCGCCCACCGAAATGCAAAATTATTAGTTGACAGAGGTAATTACATACATATATGCATCAATGACATAATTAGATACTGAAATTTGTATTAAAATATCGTATCCACGTGCCATCACGACATACATAAAGATAATCCGCAGTAAATTGGTAAATTAAATTGGTAAATATATTTTATATATATATATATATATATATATATATATATATATATATATATATATATATATATATATATATATATATATATATATATATATATATATATATATATACACTGTTGCATATGAAATAATTTTCTTGAAATAATGATCATGAGCTCGTGAATCACTGCGCTTCGAATTATAAATAATTTGTTCGATTGATATTAAGTACGCTTTTATTAAAGTAATAATTGTAAACCGTTCTCGCATATAGCTGACATAAAACAATTCCACAATTTATCAATCGATACGCTTGTTCAAACTTCCTTCTTTTCTTCGTCGAGGGACTATTTATGAGTTCCCTTTCAAGTTTCTAGGCAATTATCGAATATTCGTTTGTATTCAAATATTCACCTCGCGGTTGCCAAGATGTCTCCCCATCCGGCTAGATGATGTCAATGTGCTCAGGTATATACAATGCCCAGAATGTGCCCTGGGGGTGGGTTTATGCAGCACTATCCACTCCTTAGACCTGTTCGTCCCGCACAAATTCGTCTTCATCATAAATAAAGTTGTCTCTATGGATGTACATCCTTGAGCTGTTTATTTACGCGATACAGTCTTTTCCATTTCCGCTGCAGTTTCGGACTCTTTCTGCTTTAACACTTTTTTCCGAAGATAATTATAGAGCCACTTCAAATCTTTTTCCTGGAAACCAGTTGAATTTGCTCTTAAATCGTACTGCGTTTTCATCACTTCCTTGCTGCTTTCTGAACAGAGTCTAGCTGTTGCCGCAGCTCCAAAACGCGCTTCATTTTATCTTGTAGTCTTTTGATGGTATCCTGGATTTCTATCTAATATGTCTTCTTCGAGGAATTCCATCTAATACACTTCCCTTTTTGAATCTATGTTCATACTTCTTCCAGAAGACATGGCTCTTTATCCCAGTAATAGCAAATTTTCTATTCCAGGGCTTTTACTGGTCCAGTAAAATGTCTACAATTTTTATATTTACTAACGTGCATATGATCTCCTTTTGGTTTCATTCCGTGATTATGTTTGCATTCTGCCTGACGTGCTAGTATTACTTCTATGTTTTTCCACTTTACTTTTCATTGTCCAAAGTCCAAGCGAAGCCTGTTAAGGGGTTACCCCCACTTGTAGCGCAATAAAATAGGTCATTTTCATGAATTTTTTTTTACAAAACTACGAAATGTTTTTAAACGACTGTTATATTTTCTTAAAGTACCTACTTTAAACACCTTTCAGTAATTTTTTTATTGAAAAATATTACATGATTTAATTACAAATGGCCGTCAAAACAATGGAATTTTAATTTTCACCTTTTGCGGTGACCAAAATTGTGTCGAACTGGATCATCTGAAACAAAAAATAGCGATGAACTTAGTTAAATAACAGTATAAACTAGTGTTTGATCGAAGGATTTAAAACAATATCTATTTTTCACAAAATGGCGGACAGTCAAAGTTAATATTTCGATTTTCACTTAAAAAAATGGTCGTCTTTTGGCTATAAAACGGCCATTTTTTATTTAAAAAAAAATCGAACACTACATTTTTTTGTATTAAATAAGTCTGCTAAGTTTCAAAAAGATCGGTTCAGTAGTTTTCGAGTAATTTTGGTCACCGACTTCAAAGATGTCATTTCGAGAAAAACGCGTTTATAAGTATAAGGAACGGTTGTATAAGCAACAGTTTCTTCTCTTTCAACGCTCATATCTCGGTTAATTATGTTTGGATCGACTTGAAATTTGAAGTACGTATTCTCAGATAGTTATACTTAAAAAAAAATGCAACAAAAAAAAACGAAAAACTTCAAAGTTACAAGTGAGGGTAACCCCTTAAGGCACAGAAAGTTTTTTCCACGTATGCGTTGTTCAGCTATTTTCACTGGCACGAAACGATGGCGAAATCCTAAGTCACTAAGCTGTATTTTTCGTGTTTTTTCACGATGAGTTAAGGTAGACTTGCCGTTGCTAAGTCTCCAGCTTTTAGCCAAATTCATTCTCGAAATCAACTTGGTGAATTCTGTTGGAAAAATGATGATAGTTCCTGGGTCAACAATTCCGCAAACTTACCTCGGACCTACAAAATTGGCTCTTGATTTTCCCCCTCATCCGAAGAAATGATTACCGGTCTCCTCAAACTATGGTACGACTCAACAAAACTTCTAGTGAACTCAGGCTTGCACTTGCAAAAGACATGGAGCTGAGATTTCACTCATTCTTAGAGAGCTTCAACCCCAGTAAGAACGCCGACTATTCGCTGTGAAAAGCAGTCTATAAAATCAACAAAGCTACCATTAGGGAAGCCCCACTAAGAACTGTCAGCGGGCAATGGGCTATTCGCTGTGGAAAGCAGTCTAAAAAATCAACAAAGCTACCATTAGTTTAGAATTAGAAGTTTTTCACACCTTTCACAACAGCAACATGCGACTTTTTACCTAATATCAATACTTAGTACTCAGAGCCAATCAAAACATGATCAAAAAACTCTCCTGGAATTGATCTCATCACCAATGCTATGCTCAAACAGTTTACACCGATCGTATTCCCTTGGTTTTCTAATCTATTCCATGATATCTTTTGAATCGAATATTTTCCTGGAATTTGGAAAACAGGCGAGATCATAATAATCCCTAAAACTGGTAAGGACTCATCTCAAGTGAAGTCACACAGACCTATTAATCTTTTGGCATGCACCTCAAATGTTTTCGAGAGCATCTTGTTGAGAAAGCAGCTACCAGTACTAGAAGATGCAAAATAGCATTCGAAGACAAGAATTACTGCTCAGCAGTTTTTTTGACGTAACTCAAGCCTTCGATAAAGTCCGGCATGGCGGGCTGATCTTTAAAATTTAATCAATGCTTCCGAAAAGCTTTCACAAATTACTCTCCTCCTACCTAACCGACCGCACATTCCAGGTGAGATAGTAAACTATTCACCCGCTAAACATGGTTTACAGGCTGGTGTATCTTAAGGAAGTGTTTTGGGACCGGTACTTTACACTATCTTCACATCTGACCTCCCAATATGTGACAAAATAACAACAACTACCTTTGCGGATAACGTTGCCTTACTTTGTACTGATTCAGATTCAGTTACGGCTTCCCGTACACTGCAAGTCCACATCTCACTTCTTGAAGAATGGCTAGCAAAATGGAAAATCTAAATGAACGAATCCAAATGCATCCACGTTACTTCCACATAACTTGTCTTCAAATATTTCTAAACAATGCACCTATACCTCAAAGTAACGAAGTCAACTATCTCGGAATGCACCTTGACAGGAGGCTCACCTTGAAACGGCACATTGAAGCTAAAAATCAATCTCTGAAGCTCAAATTCATAAACCTAAAATGGATGCTCAATAGCATGTCAAAGCTTTATCTCGACTCTAAAGTGCTTATCTATAATGCTGTCCTAGAGCCAATCTATACATATGGTTTGTAAATCTGGGGAGCAGTGTGCTCATCAAATATCAACATCATCCAGAGGACCCAATCAAGAATATGTACTTCAATCTATCACCGCAGCCCCGTGGTACTTTCGCAACGCTAATCTTCATAAAGACCTGCGGATTGAGAGGATTTCAGAGGAAATTAAGAACTGCAGTGGAAAATATATTGCAGCCCTCGCCCATCACCCCACAAAGCTAACAAAAAATACTAACTAATCGTAAATTTCAGCGATTGAAAAGAAGGGACCCGTTAGACCATCCATCACTAAAGTAGCAAAAACAGCTTGCATAGCTATTTTCTTTGCTTTTCAAACTCGTTTGCATTACAAACATTCTAATTCTAGAACACAGCTCATAGCATTGCTCTTTGCTGTCTGACTTTAAGTCAATAAAGTAACTTGCGTCAAAAATTCTCAAGTCTTTAACTGTGAGGAGTGCACAATCACTTGTCTTAGCATGTAAGATTTGAAAACTAAATCAAGCTTCTTATACGAATGTAGCAGTTTAATACAGGCATTAAAAAAAATGAAAAAAGCGCATTTTTGAGTGATAGGCCTGATATAATTTTTTTAAATATTTTTCTAATGATGTACTCACTAATAGAATCCAAAATAGATAAGTTTAATTCCAGAGCAGACACCATGGCTGACTTGTGGAATTGGTTAGCCTTGGAAGCTAGTAACTGATTTGGTATTTTTTAGTCAGTCGAATTTTCAAGACAGAATCAGTATTATTGAAGACATGTTTTTCCATTGCCATAGCTAAGTGAGAATTTCAAGGTATTAGCTCAGATTGCAAAGTTTAGGAATATAAAATTGGAATTGTTTTTGCGGGATGATTAAAATTGAAAATTTTTTTATTTACATTGAAAATTTTTATTTACATTAAAAATTTTATTTTGACATATTGGTTTCGAAAGTATGCACTGATTAAATTATGATATTATGCACAATCAATAACCAACCTTTAAAAGTAAAAATTATATCGATGGATATATGTCGATGCATATCAAAATAAAATTTTCAACGTAAATAAACATTTTCAATGTAAATAAATTTTTTTTCAATTTTAATCATCCCGCAAAAACAATTTCAATTTGAATCTGCTTTCGGAGGCTGATTCCGCAAAACGATCGAGTTTTCCGTATCAATATTCCCCGCTTTGATAAGCTTTAGAGACTATATACGTTGTCTATGCTGATTTATAGACAAGAAGGGACTCATGATCACAATCAATAACCAACCTTTAGGAATATATGCTGAGCAGCCGTACAATTCCAAAGTGGAAGTACAGTAGACCCTCGTTTATCCGTGCTAATTGGTTCCAGGCAAGGCGCGGATAAACCGAAAAAACGGTTGATCGAGGGAGCCAATTTTTCAGAAATAAAATCACTAGTAATTACAGAATAATATGTACATATCTATATTGCACATACATATACATAAATATGTAGATACATATTTTTTCCAAGCATATTCGTAGGACTTTATTTAACAACAAAATGACAAAAACTGCAATCAGTACGTGTGATAGTTCGAATGAAAATGTGCATTGTAAATCATTTTTGAAAGAAAGACGTAATTTTGGTTTGACTGATGCGTTCCTGCTGTTCTTTAATTACTTCCTCTCTAAACAATATTACGGAATGATAAAATTGGTTGTAGTTTTTGCCATCTGATGAATCAATGAACTTAATAAGTAAATCTAATGAATCGCGTGCGTCCTTTAGTTTAATTTTTTCTTCAGTTTCTGTCTCTTCAAACAAATCGTCATCCTCTGAAACGTCCTCTTGGCTTTTTGAGATATGCTGCGCGATATCATCTTCACTCAAAAAGTGATCGCCGGGATCCTGCATATCCGCCTCCAACCATTCCTCGATGTCGTCTATAGTTACCCCGTTTTCACCAGCTGACGTTAACATTTCATCAAAATCGACTGCAGTCAAGCCTTCATGATTTTCATTGTAGTCGTCGTCGCTGTCATCTTTTAAAAGCATATTCCAACCATGAATGATAGTGGTTTCCTTGACATCTTTCCATGCTCTGTCCCAATTGAAAATGGCGGATTTGATTGTGTAATTTTTTAAATTTTTTAGCGTTCGTTCTCCTTACGTCAAAATATAGAATTTAACATAAAAATATATCAACACTAATTAACATACCCCTTTTATCAACTTCTTCGTCGTCATCTTGAAAATATACGAGGACTTCTGCTAGCATCTTTTTTCTGTACAACCTTTTGGTAGCCTCGATAATTCCTTGATCCATCGGTTGCAAAACTGACGTCGTATTGGGTGGTAGGAAAATGCATCGAATCTGTCCGTCTTCGCTACAAAGTTCATCTTCTCCCGGATGAGCCGGGGCATTATCCAAGACTAATAACGCTTTAATATCTTTTCTTTCAATCTTTCGATTTTCTTGAAAGCTTCGCACTTCCGGGACGAAATGTCGCTGGAACCAATCTTTGAATATCGATTGTGTAAACCAAGCCTTGGTTGAATTGTAATAAATTAAGGGCAAGTCATCCATGCAATTTTTCAAAGCTCGAGGCCGCTTCGATTTACCCACAATTACTGGCTTTACACGATGGCTACCGTCACTATTAGAACATACCAATGCCGACAGCCTCTCTTTACACGCTTTGCGACCTGGAACGTGGCTTTCTTTCTTAGACGCTTGTGTATTTTGTGGCAAAGACTTCCAAAATAAACCAGTTTCATCAGCGTTATACAACTGACTCTTGTTAAGCCCGGTAGATGACATAATGGATTTTAGCTTTTCGCGAAATGGCTCGATACTTCCTACATCAGCGCTCATCGCCTCACCTTGAATACGTAAGTTTCTGATGTTGTGCCTTTTCCGGAACCGCCACAACCACCCTTCACTGGCTTTAAAATCGGAACACCCAAACCGTTCCGCGAATCTTAATGCAGCACTTTTAAGCTCAGGACCACGAATTGGGATGCCAGAGGATCTTTGCTGCTTATACCATTTTAACACAGCATCCTCTATATCGATGTTTTTCGATGTTCGAAGAGTTTTTTTAGAGGACGAACTATGCATTTGGGCAGCGCGAATTTGACTTTTCTTTTTTATTAAGTCTCGAACCGTACTTTTACCGATATTAAAGTCCTGTGCTACAACACTAACAGGAACACCTTTATCAATCCTATCCAAAATTTCGTTCTTAGAGCCAATGGACAAAACCGTTCGTTTTCTTTTCAAGTTATTGATATTCTTAGACATTATTCAGCCGTTACAAAACAGTGGAAGAAAAAGAATTTAAATGCACGAACGAATATGACGACGAATGAATTGCCCAATAGAAAACTTTTGATAATCGCAGAAAACTCTACTAAACGTCTCGATATATGTATACAACGTATATGACGAATGAATTTCACAATAGAATGCAATGTGCACGACATTCTCCCTCGTTTATCCGTTCATCAGTCGGATGATTGAAGGAGATGCATACATAGTTTTAAAAAACAAAGGGAGCGGTTAAACCGAGGAACGGTTAAACGAGGGACGGATAAACGAGGGTTTACTGTATTCTGAAAATGCAAAAGTTTCGATAGAATAGATAGGATCAACTCGTTAAAATGATACATTAAAACTTTTTCTACGAAGTTTTAATTTAAAAAAAAAAATATTTTTTCTAAAATTAGAATAAATATAACAACAAATTCATAGCCACTTTTCAAAATTTGCAGGAAATACTTCCATTCAAAAGACAATAAATACTATTGTACGTATTTTGTAACAGAAAAAAAAACAAACGAAACGATCGCGTTGATAGGCCAAAGCAAAAAGAAAACGAATGCAGAAGATCAATGCGGAATGATATTTTCTAAGTAATCCTCGTAGAAAAAAAAGAGCTTTGGACATATCTAGCTTTAGGTATGTCAGTTTCCATTCCCGGGCGCATTCCTTTACAACCTTCTTGGACGGCAAAATGAAATACATTCTATTGCAAGTGGTTCGAGCACTATCGCTTCTGGTCTTAGATGCTGCCGACTAGAGTCGCAATATGACTGTCTGATAACGATGATGAACAGCATTAAGACAAGATACATTCTTGTGAATAATGTATACGACCATGAAAATGTTGCAAGGACAGCGCTGCCCTGATTCGCATAAACGTTCTATCTACATTTTAGTACTTTCGAGATATTCAACGATTTGTGTTGCAGTGGATTGATATGGAGAGTGCTTTTTTCAATATTGATTTTAACCTACTTTCACAAAAGATAAGTTTTTTTAAATTTCGCAGAATGGTGTACAAGAGTATAAAGCTTTTGAATTCGATGTTAGCTCAAAAATGACATAAATGTAAGTAGAACGTTTCTTTGAATCAGGGCGGAGCAGTTAGATGGAGAAGTAAATAAATGGAACCCATATTTTCTGTGGCAGCATTGTATATGCAAATCTGAATTATGTTTACTGTTTTCCTTATGAATGGTAAAATACTTATGCTTGAAAACTATGTACGTGACCCAAATTCCACGACATCAGAAATTGTTAATTTGGAGTTAGAGCCCAAATAGCTACAGCGCATAATACGGCATTTATTTACAATTATAATATTTATGCGTGAAATCATATTTGCCGCATTACATTCTTAGTTCGCAGAGAGACATTATTTATTAGTCTATAATAAGCACCACCTTCTTGCATACCTACTTATAAGTGCAATGTAAAATGAAGCCCTTGAGTTCAAAGACGCAAATCACAGCGAACCATGCAACCTAACATTATCGAGCTTGCGAAGTGATATTGAATCTTAAGAGACGCTAATAATACCTTTCGGTTTCAAGCAAAGCATACGCTGCAATCGAATCATTTCTGCAATTTCCGCATCGAATAATCTATGTACATATGTGATCCACACTCCTAATAATAATTTGTAAATCAACGGAATTGATTGATATCAAGCTCATAAAGCGTAGCGAACATGCTTCGATACGAGCATTCTTGAGAATATAAATAAAAACTAATAGGTGTAAGTGCACAGTGTAAAATTTTAAAATGTTGAAATCAATACGATTAATCAAGAAAAATGATATCATTTGACTGTGCTTATTTAAGTGATTCTAAAAGTGAGAATCACTCTTCACAGTCATGCTAATGATATTGATGTGAATAAAATGAATAATTGTTACAATAGTTGAACATATTAGAGGCGGATGAGTCGCATCCAAAAAAAGGAGTATTCTGAAATATTTGATAGAACAAACTCTCTGTGTTGAACCTAGAAGTGGAAGGCAGTGCAAGAAATCTCAACGCCATAATAATGGAATGCAACATTTTTTAAATAATAAATAATATATTTAAAAAATAATAATAGAATGCAACTGGTTGAGGCTACAGACCAATTTGTTGAAAAATTCTATTTCATAGTAAGAAGGTTGTAGTTGCACATATTATCCGATGGTAGGATTTATTAAAGATAATTATAAAGGTGATAATAAGCCTTCTAAGAAACTTTGAGAAATCTGAAAAAGAACTAAGCGCGACATGATATTTGCTTCTTTTGTTGAAATTATTTGACTGCCATAATGTCCTGACTACCCTAAAATCCATCCTGTTTGCTATCGTCCTGGCTACAGGAGGTCGAATTTCAGCCAGGCTTCTTTGAGTCTCAATCAAACTCAGCGATACAGATCGTTGGCTCTACTCACTCACCCCCAAATAGTGAGTCTTGAGCTGTCGAGTGAGGATCGGCTCAACAGAAACTCTCATCGAATTAACAACGTTGTCCTTCTGAGTGCTATTAAGTAATTCCTAAGACCGAAACGCTCATCACTTTCTTGATTTTCAAACAAAATTACACTCCTGAAACAATTCCACGTCAAATAA
Organism: Nemotelus nigrinus; assembly: GCA_947369275.1. Taxonomy (NCBI): domain Eukaryota; kingdom Metazoa; phylum Arthropoda; class Insecta; order Diptera; family Stratiomyidae; genus Nemotelus; species Nemotelus nigrinus. Next base: position 60,964,254 of record OX376372.1, read on the forward strand.
ATTCACTTAGCTTCAGTTTTGTCAAGATGTTCCCAGACCTATGAATATACATAGTATATTCATATAGCTGTAATCATTTCTTCTCGTACCACCGGAATATTTTCCAAGCATCCCGCTACGTCATGTCTATACCTCTTTTCAAAAGAGAGAGAGAGAGAGAGAGAGAGAGAGCGAGAGACAAGGATCCAAATTCGTTTTCAACAATGCTACGACCCTTTTTATTCACTAAATTTATTTTCCATTTTATTTAACTTTTTTTTCTTTGCGTCTTTGCCGACGCAAGAAGCGCTAATTCCGAATTGAGATTACGTTTTCCGCAACTCAATTTTAAAAAATGAATAAGAGACTAAAGAGAGATAAAGAAATACTAATTGTGTCGCGATCTTATGACTAACAATCTAGGCTGCCACTATCTTAAATAATTTTTGAAATCAAAACTCAACACGGCACTAATCTTGTCGTTTTCACAGTCAATTCGAACAAATACCTGGATCGAATAATTCTCGTGCCACACTTTTTGCAGTCGCTCTCGCTGCCACTTCCTCAAAATATCAGAATATAATGCAATCTTGTGTCAACGTTCACCGTTCAATCCAAAAGAAGATAATATGCACCTGAATATCGAATATCTCGTGCTACTCGTTTTGCAGCCAAAATCCAAAAGATAGTTTGCATACATCTGCATATCGAATATCTCGTGTCACTGGTAAAGTAGTGATTATCGGTTATTTCCAGTCAGCATAAACTTAAAAAAAAATTATTTATACTACCTCATATGCCGACTAAGTTAGCACAAAAATGCCCATAGTAGGCCACGATTTCAGGATGGCACATTCATTTAAGGTACATTGGCTGGCATTTAAGGATGGCACATTCATAGTCAAAGAGAGAACACGAAAATGGAGAAAAACGAGATTAAAGCTGCCATTAAGTACCTGTGTTTGAAAAAAATGTCTTGCAAAGACATACACAGCGACGTAGTGGAAACATAAGGGGACTCTGCTCTTCCATATTACACCGTTGTAGCCGGGCCAAAATGTTAAAGCTGGAAAGAACATCCACCAAAGAAGAGCACCGCAAAGGACGTTCTTCACTGAAGACAACGTAAAAAAATTCGAAGATGTCATGTCGACAGATCAAAAAGGGTCTCAATAGTACTCGTATGGCAGTGTTCAAAGAATCGTTGCCAACGATGTACATATGAAGGAGGTCTCTGCGCGTTGGGTACCGAGAATGTTAACCGACTAGCAAAAGAAGAAACAAGTCGACATTTCGAAGGTGAGTCTCGAAAAGTTCCAAGCAGATCTGAAGAATTTTTTGTCACGTTTGGTAACCATGGACAAGACCTGGATTCATCATTTTGATCCAGAAACCAAACAGCAATCGATGACCGAGAAGCGACCATCTTCACCGACGCCGCAGAAATTCAAAGTGTCGAGCTCGGCAGAGAAGGCTATGCAATAGACGTGGCAAACTGCGAGCCAAAGAGCTGTTTCACCAAGACAACGCACCAGCTCACAAGGCTGTAGTTGCAATGACTGCAATTCAAGAGACAGGGTTCGACCTGCTTGAACATCCACCCTATTCACCAGATTTAGCTCCCAGTGACTTTTACATCTTTCATCGGCTCAAGCGATACCCTCGGCGCAAGCAATTTTAAGTAATGGTCGCTGTTGAGGTGTTTTGGGAGAGTAAAGGCAAATAATTTTTCCCTAAAATTATCTTGGGTTTGGAAAAAAGATGGACTAAATGTATTAATTTGTTAGCAGACTATGTTGGAAAATAAATATTTTTTAAGTTTAATCACCTTGGATTAAATTGATTGTCATCACTATTGGATTAATTCTCATTTTCAGCTGATTATCAAACTTCTCGTGTCACTCGTTATGCAGCTGAATGCCACAGAAATAGCTTATACAATCCTGAATACTAAATATATCCTGTCATACAGTTCACAGCCAAATCCGAAAAGCAATCTCGTGTGGCTGTCTCTTCTCCATGAAAACTCTGGCCATCGGTTTTTATCAATCGTTCGTTTTTCAGATTGGCCGATCGGTTTTCACGTTCACATCTCAGATTCTAACCTACAGTGGTTAACTCAATCGTGATACGATCCACTGACTTCGGCGATGCATGAATCTAAGTGGGACACTGTGGTCCGTTCAGTGTGGTATAGGGACTCAAAAATTTCGTAGCTTTAGAATAAGAATATGATTGTCAATTTTGTCGAAATTTTACTGAAGACTGTGCAGACTGCATCAATTTGGTAACCTTTAGAATGTCGAAATTAGGGCTCGAATAGTTATGCAAGTGCCTGTTGCATGCATATTTTGCATATTTCACATATTTCAGCTTTTAGAGCGTATTTCGGCTTAAATTGCATTTTCGTGCATATTTTCATCATTTTAGTTTCATCGCAATTTAAATTCGTAGTACTGGTTTCTTCTTATGGCATTTTTTTTCCTTATAGGGACACAAATCCACAAGCACGGCCTCGTTTAGCATATTTTGGGCCTTTCCAAATTGACGTCTCCCGCTTCGTCTTCAACTTGTTATAATAAAATGTGACGTCAGACAAAGTCGAGCTTGTCCAATTTCAGTTATCTACTTTTTGGCATAGCTCTACCATATAACAGTTGACCGAAATCACGTTCTGATTTGACTTTTTGATGGTTTGATGGTATTTTGCAGTGTCACAAAGCAAAGCCAACAATTTCGAACACATTGTCTTGGTCTGCTTCAAACTATTAGAATGGCTCAGCTACTCTACTGACGTCACAATCTGTAAGTAAGCTGAAGATGAGGATTAACACGTGAATTTGAAAAGGCCCTTGATACCACTGCATATAAAAACATACTTTTATGTGCGTCGTCAAATGTGGGCTTCGATTTGTTGATGCGAATATGTAGTAATTTTGTCACCATCGGAAATTGCGATGCTACTTTTGCCGTTTTTTTCTGCCGATGTAGAGCGATCTTTTTCATTTATAAACCAGTTTTGACTGAGACACGGCCATCTTTGACGTTTGAGCATTTTTCTAACTGTTTTGTGTACAATTGAACTAATAAAAAAAATCTTTCTCTTTTGCATGTTTTAGCAATTTTTGGAAGATTTTTGCATATTTTGCTCATTTTGATTGCATATTTGTCAACATATTCCAGTGATTTTTCGTGCATATTTGCATGCATATTTTGGCCTTTTATCGTCCATAACTATTCAAGCTCTAGTCAAGACTATAGTAGTTGAACAATCTTTTTTCAAGCGACGTTATTGCTCATTTAGACGCAAATCAACAAGCAGTGAAAGTTTACCAAAAACAAACTTTCCAATAAGTTTTGGAAGGGTGGTTAAATGTAATTTTCTGACCAAGCGTCTCTTGCCATTTTTGAATAAGGGAGTTATATACGAAGACTTCGAATAACATGAGAAAACCCCAATGGTGAACGGCCTTATAATAATAATATGCAAGAGGTTTATTAACTGTTTGACATACTCACACAATAAAGTTTGAGGATGAAGATCAGAACCACGACCTTTGTTGCAATCTATCCATTTGCAAGTCAAATTCATCATTTTGCAAGTCAATTTAACACTTTTGCAATTCAATTTAACACTTTTGCAATTGAATTTAACACTTTTTTAAAACAATTTAACACTTTTGCAATGCAATTTAACATTTTTGCAATTCAATTTCACATTTTCGCAATTCAATTTAGCTTTTTTGCAAATCAGTCTAAAGCTACGGTCAGACATCGCTACTTTTTGCGCTGCGCAGTACAAAAAACTGCGTTGAAAGAAAGTAGCGTTGTGTGATCAATGTAGAAACCTTGAAAACTGCGCCTGCAGCCAGACTGCGGTCGCAACTTGCAGCCTAAAAAGTAGCGATGTATGAAGAGCTTTTCAATGAGTTGCAAGTGCAGCAAAAAAATATTGATTTGGTTGAAACTTTGCTGCGTCTGCGGCTTTTCGTTTTGTTATTGCCGATTGTATTAGTGCCTTGAAAAGTGACCGTATTGTGTGTACGGTAGTGATAGCAATTTTAATATTTTTTACGGTATGTATTTCAAAATTTGTAAATAGTAGAATATTAATTTTGTTTAACCAAATAAAATATGGCTAAATACAATTGGACGAAAGACACAGTATCTTTGATTGAAGGAAGAGTATTTTAAATTAAGAGAAGTTATGGGCGATACGGTTCATTCTAATTATAAGTCTATGTTATAGCTATTTTGCAAAATCTAGCTTAAATATTAAAAACTGATAAATAAAATTTACGTAATGTTTCAAAACAAATCTGTTTAAATTTGTTTAAATAATTGAAGGAAGAGAATCGTTCACTTGGGCTTATTGATTGTCTCATCCAACTGTCTTTTTTTTATTAAAGGAGTCACCAGTTGTAGAAGCTCATCAAAATCACTACCCGATATTCTCAAAAAGTTTTTATAAAATGCTTCGTCATCTAAACGCAATTCATTTAACAAACAATGCACAGCTCCATAGTGTTCTCTATTTGCGATCCACGTCCTCACTCAGCAGCTTCTGCGTTTGCTTTTCTTTTTTCATTTATTTAAAATTATAACTAAACAAGCCGCAGCCAACACTTCTGGATCATCGAAATACATACGAAATACAACTTCATAACAAACTAAATAGTAAAATACTGCAACAGAGTTTGCGCGCAGCAAAAACTGCGAGTTATGTGTGAACACCTTTGCAGTTTTCTTCGCAAGAAGTTGCAGCTACCCGGTTGCGCGCAGTAAAAGCAGCGGGTTGCACCCACTATGTGTGAACAGAGTTAGCAGTTTTTGCTTCTGCAACCTAAAAACTGCGCAGTAAAAGTAGCGATGTCTGACCCAAGCTTAACGCTTTAGGAATGGTGATATTACTTAGCTTTGAGTGTGCGAAATGAATAGAAGAAACGACGAATGTGAGTGATTGTTTAATTAAAATCGGAAAAGTAGTATTACAAAAATAATAAGTAAACATTCTATTTTAACAATTTGTAAATTACGTATGATATTACTATTGCTATTATAGCAATTTAATCTTAACATTGATAGTAAAAATATTTGCTACTGTTTGTCCTAATAAAAAATATTTTCAATAGTAATTGAAAATATTTTTTATTAGGACAAACAGTAACAAATATTTTTACTATCAATGTTAAGATTAAATTGCTATAATAGCAATAGTAATATCATACGTAATTTACAAATTGGTAAAATAGAATGTTTTAAATTATGTACAAACTATCAAATAATTTCAATCTGACTTCATTTGAATGAAATGATACGCAGGTGATAATAAAAATCGAAAAAATCGAACAATAATTACCGAAGTCAGAATGAAGTAATGAAGTCAGAATGAAATCATTTGATAATTTGTACATAATTTTTTTAGCAATTGAAAATATTTTTGATTAGGACAACCAGTAACAAATATTTTTATTATCAATGGTAAGATTAAATTGCTATAATAGCAATAGTAATATCATACTTAATTTACAAATTGGTGAAATAGAATGTTTACTTATTTTTGTAATACTACTTTTCCGATTTTAATTCAACAATCACTCACATTCGTCGTTTCTTCTATTCATTTCGCACACTCGAAGCTAAGTAATATCACCATTCCTAAAGCGTTAAACTAATTTGCAAAAAAAGTTAAATTGAAATGCGAAAATGTGAAATTGAATTGCAAAAATGTTAAATTGAATTGCAAAAATGTTAAATTGTTTTAAAAAAGTGTTAAATTCAATTGAAAAAGTGTTAAATTGAATTGCAAAAGTGTTAAATTGACTTGCAAAATGATGAATTTGACTTGCAAATGGTATAGTCCAGAATAGCTTTCTGTATAACTTTACGTGATATCGATATGTAGTTCACAAAAACTACTGCAGCAGAATCAGAGAAAAATCATTCTGGAAATTCAAAACATTGGAAGAGATTTGTAGTTTGTTTTTTACTGTTAAGTCTAACTTTAAACTGAATCAACAATAAAAGACTTAATATTTAGCGGTTATATTATTTTGGTGAAATTTATACGTTTTCTCGGTGAATTTATTGAATTTTTCCGGGGCATTTTCTACCCCGTTAAAAGCGGTTGGGGCTATCTTACGCTAGTTAGAACTACGCAATAGTGAATACTCAAAAAAAAAAAATACTCGCTGGAAGCAGATGTAAGTAGTAGGTTCTGGTTTGTACTTGGCTGAAAATTAATGTAAAACTTCTTTTTCTAAATGTCATTTCTTTAATTTCAGCAGAATTTTAGAGTGAGATGGAGCTACTTTTAAGCGTTTATGTTATAACCGGTTAAGAGACATTTTAATAAGAAATAAGAAGAAAACATCATTCGGATCAAAGAATTTTGATGTTATTCCCATGGAATCTTCTGCGAATTAAAGCAGTACCCTAATATTACCGTCCAGCTAATGGCCCGTATAGGAAGATAGATACTGTTCAAGGAGTTTTTAACAATTGATCTATAAGGACAAGGTTAGCTGTTTGCGTTGCTTTAACCGAATGAAACATGCTTAAAATGAACATATTAGTCAAATTTCGAAACAGGAATAAAACATAGGCAATATGAGTAGACATACTTTGCATAGGTAGGGTCTAAATTGTGTTGATATCGACAGAAAATCATAGAATGTGCTCAACTCTCCTCTAGCTATCACTGCATTTCTTCTCTGATTTTTTAAAATAGTGCTAACAACATGGGAAAGCTCAGAAAACTGATAATAACAGTATTTTCAACTTGTATTTCTATAGCGATTGCTTTCTGAACACCGGTTGCTCGTTATGATACTAATTACGAGTTTAGATTAAGGCGGTATAGGCAAATACAGACGAGTCAAAGTAAAGGAAGTGTTTAACACAAAATCCTAGCATTAACGTGATCATTGCCAGCCACAACCGCAACAATTTAAATAATGACACGAAACTCTTTTCACTCTTAATCGATCGCTGCATAATAGATACAATGAGCTCATGCCATATAATTCATAGTCGCTTAGCATAATCAACTTGCGCCATTTTTATACCGCAACAGCCACTGCATCAAAGTCCGCACACGAGTAATTATTTACAATCCACCGTGTATTTGATAAAATGGCACGAGATCAATCCGCCCCGCCTCCTAATATTTATCATAAGCGCTAATAATCGCAAAGTAATAATTGCGAAGAGGCAGAGGAAGGCAAGTAGCGAGTAGTCGAAGAAGTTGCCGTGCATATTATTATCTCGAGTGCGGCAGCATGCAGGCAGCCACCAGGTATCAGGCAGCAGGCACAATCCCGGAATTTTATCTTGCATCTTGACATCATATTTTATCAGATACATATTTCTTTTGGCTGAAAAACGCCGCGCTACACTATGGTTGCCACTGCCACGCCATACTAGACCTAGTGCACCGGGTGTTCCAGGAACCTGCTGCACTTGCTCTTGTCTGTTGCTGCGCTCAGCGCTCACGCTACAATTGTAGACGACGCTACTTTGAATATGGGTAAGACGGTCGTAAAATGTGTCTTTCTATTATTCTTTGCAGGTTCCCAATCAAGATCTACACTCGGATGGAATGTTATTGCTTGGAAATTGTAGAGTGTGCCGCCGCGTTTATAATATATTTCAGTAGTTTCGCCTGTGAGTTGAAGGCATTCGGAATTTGTTGCCAGAGATTTGGTATCAGGTTTATTGACACTCTTCCAGTTAAGCTCGATTTTGGCATGAACTGACTGTGATTTATTTGAGTACACTTACTCAATACATTTTCACTACCGTTTTTATGCTTGATGACATCAAAATCGAACAAGAACACCTTGGGAGTTTTCACTTTCAACAACTAAGGTGGCGCTAGGGAATAGCTGCGAAAATTGGTTGTAAGCGCTCATGAAAATATCACTAACATCCATAAGAACACATGATAGACATGCTATTTCTTTATAATTCTATCAATCTGGCAGACTAAGTGATCACGCCTCTCGCATATTAAATATAATCAATGTTATATAGTGCTTAAAAAGAATTATTGATTTCAGCCATGACAAATAAAATGGCAATCAAGTGTATAAAAATGACTATTAAAAAAAGATACTTGCCGAGAATAATTGATTATATATGTTGTCGACGTGGCCAATTTTGTCATGTTATGGAAGCAAACGTGAGAGAACGCTGATCATTTCAATATCCATTTTTTGATTAACCTTAGAGCGATGATAATGACACTATACTTTCAAATTTCTTTCTGATGGAGAAATCTCTTAAAATTAAGATGGAGATTGTAAGACATAAATACTAATAAATCATACAAATAAATCTCGATAAAACATTTTTCGTATTTTCAAATCGGGCGAACTCAAAGTCGCCTCAAATTACCGCCCTATTTTCATCCTTCCCAGTTGTTCCAAAATCATTGAGGGTTTCGTGTATAACAAAATGTATGACTCCCTTAGCTGTACTTTCGTATCTCAGCAACATGGCTTTTTGAAAGATCGGTCCACACATACAACTCTCATTGAATTTTCTCATGCAGTGGCCTTGGCGGTAGGTCGGAACTGTCAAGTTGATGTTATACTCGTATATACAGATTTAGATAAAGCATTTCTCTCTGTTAATCTTGAACTACTCGTATATCTACTCAAATTAAATCACTATGGTATCTGTGAGCCTTAACTTTCTTGGATATGTTCGTTCTTAACTAAACGCTCCCGTTTTGTCTGCCTCTCCTGCATGTCGTCTTCACCGTTTTCTCCCTCTTCTGGTGTACTTTATGGATTCATACTCGGACCGCTCTTAATCAACCTCTTCTTCAACGATCTTCCAAATGTTTAACCGTCATTTTGTTTACTTTACGCATATGACTTCAAAAACATTTCGGGGAATCAAAAACTCCGATCATCATCTGCTTCTTCAGCAAGTTTTGAATTCTTTTACTGGTTGGTGTAACTCTAACTACTTATCGTTAAACGTTTCCAAATATTTTGCCATATCATATTCTCTGAAGTCCCAGACTTATGCCTTTCTTGATTTGATACGAGTGTGTGAAACCGTTATTGTCTCAGTGAAACATTCGATCATAAACTTAAATTTGATATTCATTTTCGTACCATTACTAATAGTAATAGTGGCTCACGGATTGCTGGTCTTGCTAAACGTTACTGCCACAATTCTTTTAGCATTCGCACAAGTGTCAATATATTTGTTACCCCAGTTCGCTACAATCTTGCATACTGTATTCAAGTTTGATCTCTTCGTTTCGCATACCTTTCCGATGCTGTTGAATCTGTTCCGCGGAGGCTCACTCGCACTTTGCTCTTTAAGTATAATCTTCATTTCATGTCTTATGACGAACGCTGATCGCTCCTTAATCTCCCTCTCCCAGAAAACAGCCGACTTTACCTGAATGAATGCTTTCTGCTAAAAATCTGCTGTGGCTATCTAGCATCATCTCTAGCATCTTTGATTAACGAACGGCATTGGGAGAGGAAAATCGGGTCCTCTGTTGTCTTTTAAGTACCATTAGCACCTACAGATACTTACTTTCATTCTCCTGTTTTACTCCTTTTATATATCCGTAACATCCTCCAACTCGGTCCTCTTCCACTGTTTACAGCCAGTTTTAAAAGCAATATTTGCAAAGCAATATTTACTCCTGATTAAACAGTCCATCTATTTTGTCATAAGTGGCTTTGAATTGCACATTTCAATTTTCTTAATTTTTGTTTTCTGTTTTTATTTTCTATTTGCTATTTTCCGTTTCTTTTTTTAAGCTGTCCTATTTGAAACTGGCTTCTTTGCTTGTAAACAAATTTATCAATAAATGAATAAATATGTAATTCTCAAGACGGATCCAGACATTTGCCGAGATATGACAAATATAGCTATGGAAAATGCATGGAATCCAATATATAATTGTATCATCAATCTATAGACTTTATGGCCACCTATGATAGGATAGCCAGAGTAAAACTGCATAAAGCCATGAGAAAATGTGAATGAACTCCTAACCAAAAACATTCCCAATAAACTGACACGGTTGTATAGATTGACCATCACCAACGTAACAAAAGCCAATAATAAAAAGCCGGATTGCTATCTAGACCGTTCAACATCTTCAATGGGCAACTTGGCATTGCAAGGAAGATTGACCTTTGAAGGTTTGATAGATGGTATCTGCGGTGAAATTAATGCGTCAGAAAATACTTTTTTCTCTCCCTAAAAGTAAATTGCTCTTATCAAAGATACTGAAGGTACAAAGCTACTCAACTAAGTTTTCTTTCATTTACAGCTGGTTTACATAAATTTTCCGCCTGTTCTTCGTTTAAATTGTTATTTGATTTCATGTTTGATTTGGAAGCTATGATTTTCAATTGGGTTTCTATCTCTCTGGCCCATAATTTGGGGATCTTCTATCGAGCAGTGAAACGTGGAAAGCGTTTCGACAGCGCTGAAGGAAGTAGAATTATTATTAAAGGCAGATTTTTTATTTTAAAATTCTAGGAATAAACAATAAAAAGTTCCACAAAACATCCAACTTCTTGGTTATAGGCTCAGATCTTATCTAAGCAAAGATTGGTCAAATATTAGT